>JAYKAV010002220.1:5047347-5279727 GCA_035582835.1 Phoebastria nigripes
AGTTTCCCAGTTAATGGTATAGGTGCAATTTTTTCATTAGAGTTCTGACCAATTGTTGCACTTCTGAGCAGTGTTGGTATTGTGTAAGTAATTGGTATTGTGTAAGTAATACTAATTCTTCAGAGGACTATGTACGGCCCAGTGAGCCGATGCTGTTTTCTATGCTGACGGTGTGTCGTGGTTTAACCCCAGYCAGCAACCAAGCCCCACGCAGCCGCTTGCTCACTCCCCCTGGTGGGATGGGGGAGAGAATCGGAAGGGTAAATGTGAGAAAACTCGTGGGTTGAGATAAAGACAGTTTAATAGGTAAAACAAAAGCCGCGCATGCGAGCAAAGCAAAACAAGGAATTCATTCACTCCTTCCCATCGGCAGGCAGGTGTTCAGCCACCTCCAGGAAAGCAGGGCTCCATCACGCGTAACGGTGACTTGGGAAGACAAACGCCATCACTCTGAACGTCCCCCCCTTCCTTCTTCTTCCCCCAGCATTATTTGCTGAGCATGATGCCATATGGTGTGGAATATCCCTTTGGTCATTGGGGTCAGCTGTCCCGGCTGTGCCCCCTCCCAGCTTCTTGTGCCCCCCCAGCCTCCTCGCTGGTGGGGTGGGGTGAGGARCAGAAAAGGCCTTGACTCTGTGTAAGCCCTGCTCAGCAGTAACAAAAACATCCCTGTGTTATCAACACGCCCTATACTAGCTACTGTGAAGAAAATTAACTCTATCGCAGTCAAAACCACCGCACGGTGAAATACAGTTGTCCATTTCAAATCAGTTTTGCTGCCATGTCTGAAGATTCAGCAGCACCTTTGGATGACTGTACCAACAGTTAATGCCCTCCTAGCTGTAGTTATGACATCTCTTCTTCCAGATTCATTTTTGGACAAGTCAAAAAAGACCATGAATCATATGCATCATGTTGATGAATTTTGAATGCACAGTATGTTTCTTTAATATCACATTTATTTGAAATGCTACCCTTGTGAAAAATAAGCTTTTTTTACGAATTCTGCCTGCAAATTGCTTCCATGACAAATATTAGGAAAGAATATGAACTTATCTCTGTATATGCTGCTGTATAGGAAATATGAACAAGAAAACAACGCAATGGCTGTGCTGGAACAGATGTCCCCAAACATGAAACAGCTAGAACATGGCTGCATTAGCAACCTGCCTGCCAGAAGACTTGAAACTGCTGCCTTGCTGCTGCCAACCCCAGTGCCTGCCCCAGAAGTTGGAGCCTGCTGCTTCTCTGACATTTGAGGGAGCTGGAAAGAGAGCTCTGAATCCTGTACCATTGGGAAAGAGGAGTCAGAGCCTAGTCAGAGATCATGCAAAGTCCCATCTAGTGGCTTGAATTTATCATACGCATTTGCAGCTCCTAGGTTAGAGCTGCTTCCCCTATTCCTTTTGCCCTGCCCCTGCAAGGTGTGAGTTTTACTCCCTTAGTGACATATTCCAGAAAGGGGACTTGGCTCATAGCCTTCTTATTTCTGGCAGCACAAGAAAGTAGTACTGAATTTTTAGGTGTTATTAAGAGAAGATAGATCTTTTTGTGTTAAAAATCACAGAACTGTTGTAAATAGTTGTTTCATATCCAACAATATAGCAGAGTTATACATAGCAATTATACAAGGGAATTAAAGAGTATAAAGCTAGCCCTTCAATGATAACTATACTGAAGCACAGATTAATCTGAAATTAGATTCTTCTGTACCAGCCAGCATGGTATTTTATTTTTGTCTATTTTTGACAGTCAGACACTCAGCAAATACTTGTCATCTCTTTGGGTATTCATTAAACCTCTCCTGAAAATGTAGGGTACCTGAAAATGTCAGTTCTCATTTATGAACATTCACAGATTTAATACCTCTTTTTTCCTCTCAAACTCACTTCTTCAGTATTATGAAAGGGCCTGATTCTAACACATGGAGCTTCAAGAACTCTTAATCAGACATAATGACAATGCAGAATAAAATGTGGAGCTGAAATGAGTGTGATTTGCATGCTTTAGCTTTGAAAAAGATATGGGGGAAGGCACTTTATTTTGAGGGGGCAAGAGGGAGGGAGAGGTGATGGGGAAGGAGGGAAGACTCAGGCTCCTGTATTTGTAAGCTCTCYGTGTGCACTGGAGAAGTGGAACGTGGCTGTTTTCTGCCTAATGCTCACCACTTATACAAGGACTTGCACTGCTKAGTGAAGAGAGCAGGCAGTGTGATGTGGTATGGACCTGCTAGAAACTTCAGAGGTAAACGTAACATATTTTAGAGTGACAGTCTCAAAAAGTGGCAGATATAACAAAATATATAGCTCTTCAGGGTAGATTTCTATAGAAAAATGGGGATTTGATCACAGTTACTTTTTTTATTTTAGGAGGTATCTCTTCTCACATGTACTGCGTTTCCTCATCTTTGGTGTAAATGACTTTCAGCGTAATGTAATGCTTTCCCACTCTCCATTCTGATATGTTTCCTTCTATATCTTGTGTACTTAAATGTGTGCCATTCCACTGGTACAGCAAATAAGGTGTGGTTTGTAAGGCTGGTTGTTTCATAATAATCTCTGCAATTTTAAGGTGCTGCCACAGGAGGGTGTGCATTATTGCGCTTGCTTCCTGACATGAAGCAGTACATACAGCTGCTACTTGGATTTGAGAGCAAGCAAAAAATAGATATGTTAAATAGTATTTCATTAACTTTCTTGCACACTTCTCTGAACAAACTAAAAAGCTGACTTCAGAAAAATTCAGGGACAAGTTTGATTACGTTTTTGTCCAGCTGGTTCATCTCTAACCTCTGGGGAAAAGCTATGATAGGCTCTGCATGTCCCTGCGCAGCCGAGGGAGAGATTACAGCCAGATGTGCCTTAGCTGGGACGCGCGTGCCCAGCAGCGAGCTCCTTCGCACTGCATATCCGAGCGCTGTGCTGAGGGCCGTCTGTTTCAGGGATGCCCATGGAGCAACTGTTGCTGTCCCTAGGAGGACAGAGGTGATGGCTGTGGGGACTGAGGCCACCTCTTCACCTTTGGGAAGCAGATCCCTGGCATCCAGAGTTCAGGTCAGATGGGGCTGAGTCATGTTTTGCAGTAGGTGTTGGTTTCTGCGCCCTGCCGGGACACAAATATTATCCCAGTGGAGCGTTTTGTCCTAGTGGGAGAACCACCATGAAGGATGCCAAGGGCCTTGGTGATGCCCACCTCATGGTGGCCAGCAAGGACCTTTGTGGTGACTCTTGGTGCTGCCTGAGAGCAGCAGAGATGGACCCGGCTCCCCAAACGGGCGAGGTGAAAACTGGGCTCAAGCAGCCATGCGTCTCTGCTCTCGCTCACGTAGAAGCCCATGTGGCCATGCAGGCTGGAAGATGAGAGGGGCGACATGGCAGGGAGACATGACATGCAGTATGCTGTATAAGCAGCAAGACCAAGTTTGTAACCCAGGATTTGAGTTGCATGTTATAGGAAGTACTATAGCAGCTATTCTTTCTTAAAGAATATTCTTTGGTCTTAACAGAGTGAGTGTTCTTCATTCTGTCAAAGCTGACAGCACTATAGCTTTCTACCTAGGTAACTAAAGCATAATTGAACATGTTAGCCTGTATAAGGAGACTGTGAGCCCTAAGGTACTGTTGCAGTTGTTACTAAAGTTTCTTAGCAGTTACCATTTTTTCCACTCTATTAGTTTTTAGGGCTTTTTTAACAAACCCTTTCCCACAGCAAGCAGATTCTCAAGCCCTGTGCGCTTTTTAATTCAGTGTTAGGAGACCTGAGGAGACTGAATAGTTGGGGGGGGGCGGGAATAGGAATAGTTATGTTTTTAGCTGAGCCATTTTCTGTCTTGCTAAGGATGATGTGTCTACAGAGAGAAAGATCTATTTGCACTTGACTCTTCTAAAATTGGGACTACGTCAGAGGAAGATATTTTTCTCACATGGTTTCTGCAAATTATTTTAAACCCTGAAAGTGAAGAGGTCAAAACTGTCAAGTTGGATTTTTAATACCAGCAATACAAATCTATTAGAGCATCATCTAGTTGCTCTCTAAGCATATGTGCATTTGATCTTGACAGGATTGAAAAAACACCAGCAATTCACTCCAGCTCAGCCCAGGGTATAGAGATCAGGCACTGAAAAGAACAACAGTGATGGAATAAAAATCTTTGCTTTTGCCTGAAAAATGAGAGGTTGTCAGCACAACAGGAGAGCGCCCAAGGCATGTGATAAAAAGCACCCAACAGTCAATACTGCAGTTCTGGCACTTTGTAGTTTTGTCTGCCCATCTGCGTGGTTTTTGCCTGGTGAATTCCAGCTTCCTGGGTTCCTGGATGAAGAAAACCCAGCTGGACTGTGTGCCTGGGGTTCCCAAGGAGCCTTAATTAGGTATGGGACACCATTTATGTGGAATGGGAATAGAGTACCCAACTCCACAAACTCCCTTCAGAAGTCCCTGGTTGTCTACTCTGTATGAATCTTACACTTAATGCCAGGCATGGGTGGGGTTAGCAGGGATACAGAGGAATGACAGTTGAAAGTGGAAGAAATATGAACAAAGCCAGAAAGGCTGGGTACCCTGTAACAGTACACTGAAGGCCACCAAGGTGGTCAGGGAGCTGGAGCACACAGTACAAGAGGAGAGCCCAAAAGAACTGTGTTTCTTGAAGAAAAGGCCAACAAAGACAAAACCAAGGAGGAATCTTATTGTTATCTTTCCAGTGGAAAGCACAAAGATGGAGACAGACTCTTCTCAGAGGTGCACAGTTGTTGAACAAGAGGCCACAGGTATGAGTTGCAACACTGAAAATTCCATTTAAACATTTGGAAAATTTTCCTCACTATGAGGGTAGTCAAACACTGGGACAGAACCCAGAGACACTGAGAAGAAACCTCCAACCTTGGAGGTCTTCAAAACTGTACTGGACAAGGCCCTGAGCAGTCTTAGCTGGTCCTGCTTTGGGCAGGATATTGACCTGGAGACCTCCAGAGGCCCCTTCTAACCTGTATGAGTCTATGAATCTTTGATTCTAAATATCCAGAATTTTGATTCCAACATCTATCGCCAAAACAATTTCACCAAAATCACCTATTTCAGACACTTCAGTCTGCCAGGAGACATCCCCAGAGCCACCATCTTTTCCTTCTCCTTAATCCCTCCTTACTTTGCCATGTCACATACAGAAAGTCTGACAGTGGCTAAGAGAGTGGTATGCTGAGAGGGCAGTGGGTCATGCTGATCTGCATTATTTGTTTCTTTATGTTGAACTCATCAGCCGTCCCTGAGCTTATACTGGGATCGGCCTCTCTCTGGGGAGGGGCTATCACTCCGTTCTGTGTTTCAGCAGTTCCAACTGCATTGCTGTTCTGGTCTGAGCTAACAGAAGCAACAGTATTTAATAAATAGGAAAAGCAAGACATGCAATCATTTTTGTTATAATAAAGTAATCAGAGTTAGGGTTTGGGAACTATTCAGTTAGGAAACCAGGACTGAATTATTCTTCTATAAATAACCTTCTCAAGTGATAGTCACGTTGCCAAACGCAGAAAGGCTGGTTATTTTCAGAGTGCCAGGAACCAGCCAGTATGGGGTGATGGTAGATACTCTTTGGTTCTTGTGGTGCTGCAGACCATGCTTCCTAAAAATATCCATAGGACTTCATATGATTTCTGGTGTTCTTTCCCTCTCCCTCAACTGCTTCTGCAAATCATCTGAATCTGGTTAGTCAGTCATTTCTTTGTGAAAGCAACTCTCTGTCCGTGGTGTTCATTAATTTCCTTGCTCTTAGTCTGCTTGCATATTAGGTTGTCTGGGTTTCCTTCCAGCCTGTGGTTAGTGTAGCTCCTTCAAGATTCAATAGGCAGTTATGCATGATTTAACTGCAGATGGGATGCATGTCTTGGACTTCTCTTCTTCAGTGCTTCAAACTACAGTTCAGCATTGTTACATGTTGACAGTGTTTGGTGAGCACATAGTTGCTGTCAGGTGATCTGTCTTCATTACTAAAGGGCAACCATGCAAAAACTATGTTTGTTTATGGGTCTAAAAGTTCTTGCTGTCCACACCTCCTTGGGCATTGCATTGGACATCATGCAAGTAAGTTAACAATAGAGCTACTTATAATTCTAATTTTTTTGACCTATGGGAAATGCTAACATTTTGAAAACGGTTTTTGTGCCATATTGCAAAATGGTGTTTCAAGGGGGAAAAAAGGGTCAAAATTTAAAATGTTCTTTTTCAATAAAATCAAGTGGGTTAATTCTAATGCTGACATTTTATTTTTACATTCTAGTTTATGATTAAAATACAATCTTTGGGAATGAAAAACAAATAATTCCATACTGATTTTTTCAAGATGATTTTTTTCTCCCCTCACAATGAAATGTCATTGAAGTTGACACCTCCTGCAGTGAAAGTGAGGTTTCAGCAAAATGATAGTTATCTGATGGAAATATGTTGGTCTGGAATCTTACAGTTGATCCTACTTGGTAATGTCATTCCTGAAATCGCTGCTCAGTTTTTTTCTTGGAAGTGAAACAGAGCCATTGCCTGACAATTACTTCTTAGCTCACGGGAAAGGTGAAAACAACCCTTTCTCCATCCTACATTGCAATACAGATTGCTTGGATTTAATACCTTCTAATGGACTGAACACTTAAGACAGACAACTCAACCTGCGGTATTTTGAGCAGTCTCAAATTCTGACGTGAGAGGAGGGTGGGTGATTTACTCACCCAACTCACAGGTTTATGCAGTCAGTTTGGTACCACTGGAAAAAATAAAGCTTGAATTTCCACAGACAGGAATCTATCCCCCCATGCTTTTCCTCACATAAATGTTTAAGTTGTGCACGTTGGACATACTGTAGAGTGCACCCAATAGTGCAATGGACCGTGTGCTCCAGGGAAGTTGTCACCTACCTTTAGTAGTAGTCCCAAGCTGAAGTTATTGGGAGTGCTGAGTACTTCTGGACCAGCTGGCTGGAAAATGCGTTTGCCTTTTCATTTGGGTTTCCAGTTTCCTATAATTCAGTGTATTTTATCCTCAGTGCACCAACAAAGCCCCTGTACATTGGCCATGTCTGTCAGTGAACCGGAATTTGAAGGAGCACCTAGTGGTCATTTGTGAAGGTGTCTGTGTAGTTGTCTGTAGAAAGCTCTAACTTGTTGCAATATCCAGTAAGTAAGGTGGGCATGCCAAAGTATGGGAGAGGCACAGAGGGGAGAAGTATCCATCTGAGAAAATATGGAATTTTTCCTGTCTTCTTCCCACCTCATTCCCTGTTTGACTAAAGCAAAGTCTGGTGAGTTTTTGATTGAGATGGTATAATGGATTACTGCTGGGTTGTTGCTATTGAAATTATTGCCGCTGGATATTTGAAGAGATGAAAGTGGAGTGATTTTTTTGTTTGTTTTGTTGTTTGGTGTGGGTTTTTTTGTTGGTTTTTTTTTTTTTTTAATTGGATGCATATAGTATATGCATGGCTGTGCTTAGCACTAAATTGGATATGTGGTACTGACCAGTATTGTGTCCTGCAGAGAATTGTCTTGTACATAGCAGTGTTCTGAGTTGTTTGAAGGAGGGATGAATATGTCCCAGGAAAGATGCATGATAGTTTGTTGTTTTACTGTATCTTGCAGATTCAACCTCTAATGATGAAGCTTCCCACCTAAATTCTTTCTTTTTGGGAGCAGAAAGAAAGGAAGAAAATGAAGAGTCTGAGCTGTTGATACATTGGGATAATCTCTTTCCATTGTATTGAACATTTCTACCTTTCCTTAAGTTTTGTTTCACCAGTTCTGCTTATCATTTTCTCATTGTTGCTGATTCTCTCCCCTCTCCGCTGCCTCTCCCATGGATTTTAATGTTGAATTTTTTTCATTAATGAGTAACTATTTTACACAGAGCAATGTGGGGGTTTTCCTCATAAAATATTTTAAGAAAAAAAAAACAAACTGTAAATGCTGCATGATTAAAGAATCATAAAACATTAACTAAAAGTCAGGATTGTTGCATAGACATTTGTAATGTATGTGTATGTCTTAAATTTTTGTGTGTCTGTGGGATGTTTGCAATTGCCTCTTTTTTCCATTTGTGAAAGAAATTCTTCTTGCTGCTAAGTGGTGAAATAAAACATTGGTAAAGGCAGATTTGATGCTAACTATGCCTTCAGTCTCATGAAAATAAGCTATTTTAGAATGTTCCTGTTGGCCTATTTTGTAGCTATTTACTTTACTGGAAGTGGTGTGAACAAGCATGCTGTGGTATGGTGCCTGGGACTATAAAAATGAGTCTTGCAGTAACAGATGTTGATTAATGATGTTATTTGTAATCGTTGTCCCTGCTAGAGGGCAGTGTGTGTAAGAGAGGCCCTGCCCTGTGCTGAGTAAAGATCTGTTCTGTGCAGCTCTTGTGTCCAAGTCTTCATTTATAACACATGCTTCTCCTCTGTTGTCAGGCAGCACATTCTGAGTAGCATGGTCAAGAGGTTCATGTAGTTTAAAAAAAAAAAAAGTTATATCCTGTCTCTTAAGCTCGCAATCACAATGCTATGCAACCAATGAACACTTTTCTGACCTCAGTGGTTTTTTTTTTAAATGATTTCATTTTTCTGGTCTTGACCCAAAACCCATTGAAATTTGTTGAGGTCTGTTCATTTGGATGGGTTTTGGATCGGGTCTGTAAGTAGATCTCTTTCCCATCCTGTTCCGTGTCAGACCAGTGTAATTGGCTTCTCTTCCCTACCATCCCTGGGACAAGCAAAACTCAGGGATCCAAGTCCAACTTCAAGAATATTTTGTAGTTCAATAAGCTGACATCATGGAGCTAATGATGGGGCTGGCATTTCTGCTTCACTGGTCGTTTGCAACTACTTGGCATGCATGAATAAAAGAAGAATACTATTTTCTTTGCCACTGATGTCTCAACAAATAAACACCTCCAATATGTTTAAATTTTCCATTTGTTCCTGTCACTTGTGAAGTTTCTGTTAATACCTTGGGGTACATAGAAGCACAGGCGTGTGATATTAAAACAGACCATTGGGCCACAAAGAATGTTATTGTGCTTTTGTGGTCAATACCTAAAGAAGAAAGAGCTACCATGATGCTTCTATGCAATAGCACGAGTTCTGCATGTGAGGAGGGTTGATTTCTTTTTGAGCTCTTGCAAGTTACAGTTCATACACCCTGCAGCACCCTCATGTCCTTGCATCTGAAACACAAGAACTGCTTCCCAGAGTGTGCTTCCCTCAATGCAATGTTAATCATAACCAGCGTTAATGTTAAAATTTACACAAACATTACATTGATCTTGACCTCTATTTTTTCAGTAAGTGAACGGTGTATTTTTAGTCACTAATGCRTCTACACAGTGAGGATATTATGTAAACATCATTCTGTTGAGATGAACAGGGAAAACCAGTAAAGAATGGAGGGTGTTATTAAGGAGTTTTCTATATGTACTCCATAAATAGAAATCTGTTGTGATACACAATCCTATTTTTGTTGGAGTATATTGTGAAATGCCCCTTGTCTTAAATGGTGTGGATCAGTAAGCTGTAGGATTTTGTTATACTTGATTGCAAGCCTGATGTTTTGATACAATAGACTTCTTTATTCTTTACTCTTTCTCTCTTTCTATAATTTGTAGCCTACATTGAAGATCTCACAAGATGTGTTGAACAAAGCAGAAGACTCATTATCGTGTTAACCCCAGACTATGTTCTCAGGAGAGGATGGAGTATTTTTGAGATGGAAAACAGACTCCATAACATGCTAGTCAGTGGAGAAATCAAAGTTATTTTGATTGAGTGTACTGAATTAAAAGGGAAAGTGAATTATCACGAAGTGGAATCTTTAAAGCACACCATCAAACTCCTCTCAGTGGTCAAGTGGAAAGGACCAAAAAGCAGCAAACTGAATTCTAAGTTTTGGAAGCGCCTAGTCTTTGAAATGCCAGGGAAGAAAAAGGAGGTGGTGTCTCGGCATCAGGTCCTGGATTCTGCAGAGCAGGGCCTTTTTGGAGACCTCCAGACTGTACCCTCTCTTGCCGTCACAGGCACTTCTGCCACGTTGGTAGAATCGCGGGCTGATTTAACTGATTACCATCAAGCAGACTCTGTGCAAATGAGACATTATTGCAGAGGATATGAGTATGATGTGTCAGCAGCAACATTGCCAATAGCTTCCATAAGCAACCATCACACATACTGTAACATACCTTTGACACTACTAAATGGACAGCTACCTCTTAACAATACCATGAAGGATCCCCAAGAGTTTCACAGGAACAACCCATTGCTACCTTTATCAGCAAAGGAGCTTAGCTTCACCAGTGATATTTGGTAGTGAAGATGAGGACTCTTTTGAGATGCTTCATGACCGCCATGAAGACACGTTTTTAAAGAACTTTGCCCTAACCCCATGGGGTGAGAAAACATATTCGAAGCAGCGGCACACTTGTTTGCTTTTCTACTTGAACTTTTTTGTTTACATTTACAAATTATTGACAAAGGGGGCATTCTTTTGTAACTCAGTAATGTCCTTCCTGTCTTTTAATGTACAGTTTTATTGCTTCTTTAAAAAGGAGGGGGGATAGAAAAAACACATCCCATCATTTTACAGTAGGTTTACAATCTGGGATGGATAAAAGGTAACTGTATATGATCTCCAACATCCATACATATTTAAGTAATAGTATTTGAAATACATGGAAGCTGCTGGGTTTTTCATATAGACTTCAGTACAGTTTGAAATTCTAATCATGCTACAAAAATGATTATCTCCTGCACAGAGGATTCACAAGGGGTGAATCACTCTCAAAAGGAGGGAGGAGGAAACCTTCCCGGTAACGTTGTTTGGCAAATACATTTTAGAAGATGACCGGCTGAAACAATGCAGTTGAAGCTTTATCAATGAAGTGCATAGTAACATTTGCTGCGGAATAAATCACCTGCTCACATCAGCATCTCTTCATTTTATTATTGAGGCATGTTGTATTCCTAGTCAATGGTTAGCAATGTGGTTTTATTAAACAACCTACCAGAATATCGGAAGACGTTTAGGAGGATTTTAAACAATTTTTCTGTCAATTATAGGTTATTTCACAATTTTTTGCAGATTTTTAATGACCTTTTTTAAACAGTTTAAGTATAAATTTATCTGTCGGTCAATTCATTAATTCAAAATTTCTTAAGATCTCTTGAGCTCTTTGAAGATTTGTAGTAAAGACAATATAATTTTACATAGGATTTTTTTTCCAAAGTAGTTACAATTTGAAATTAACCTTTTTGTGAGAACATCAGCAATAGAAAATAATTACTACAGCAATATTCAGAGATGAAGTGCTAAATTATTCAGGTTTACTAGTAGTCTGACTTCAATTGCAGTGATAATCACCTGAGGCAGTTCTCTCTCTGTTTATCTACCTGTTGATTTATGTACCTTTTAAATATGGCTGAAGCAGGAATATTTCTGCTCTCTGTGCAACTAGTGAAAAGTGATATTTTTAAGCAGCTGGTAAGGTCTTGCATTTCTCACTTATGTGAGTGATCCCATCAGTCAAATAGGATCCTGTCATTTATCTTTCATGGAAAGCATCCTTGCTGCTTGTGGATGAGAAGTGTTTATACAGGTACTCAGCATCAGGCATTACTACTCAGTGAGTTGAGTTTTCTTTGGACCAGTGTGTTTCAGGGAGATTTCCATACTCAGTTGATTAAGGGTTGCAGAGTCAGACCATGGAGGCAACAGTATTCAAGGAAAAAGCTCTAAATAATGAAGGCAGAAGCCAGTTTTGCAGTTTTTGGCACAGCTTTAATGAAAACACAGTAGACGTGAGAGTTTTGTCTCAATAAGATCTGCTGGAGCAAGTTCCCGAAAATATTTTTATGGCAGGCAACCTTGCCTGTATTTCAGTATGTTTTTAGTGTTGTTCTCTTTGATTGCATGAATAAAAGTTAGCACTCTGCACTCAGCTGCCTGTGGTTTCATCAGCAAACAAGTTCAGTAAATCCTTGACATTTTGCAGTGGTTCCTAAATTGTACCCTACAGTCAAATGGAAACAAACACTGACCTAAGACTTAAAAGTATCCAGAATTGGCCCAAAGGCCATGAGAATGATCTCAAATGTGCAATAATTCATAGAGGTTGGTATTTTTCCATTGCTTCTTTCCCCAGTTCTTTATTCTGTGCCCTCTTACACCAGTTATTATCTGTAAGATTTTCATTAGGTTCTACATACTACATGTTTCTCTTGTTTTTTTCTAGCATTATTATGCATTTGACACTAACACTGAAAATGGAAATCTGGAAAAGATATTAATTTATTACACAGTATAGGACTATAACTTGCTCTTTTGTGAAGTTAAGTTCTGAACATATAAGTGTTTAATATACGTATTTTTCTACTAAGAAAGTGATTTTACCTCCGTTATAAATATATGCATTTCAACCTCCTCCCAGAAATTTACAAAATTTGCACTGTTTTATAAGTGTTACAGACTGTGTTTACACTGTCTATGTTCTTTAATGCAAAGTGTAATTTAAAAAAAGGAAAAAAAAAAACTAAAAGAAAACCCTGCATGAAAAGAGCTGCATATGTTTAAATGAAAAGCTGTACTTTTCATTATTTTCCTTTCCACATTACTCTAGAATCTGGTTAATTCACATAGAATGTTCAGTGAGATTTTAAACCTACTAGTTCTGTATTAAGCATGCAAACTCCAAAAAAAGAAAAAAACCCATACGCAGGTTGGTCTGCTTCTTTTATTTACAATGACTAAATATGGGTAGCAAATTCATTTACCTGATGATAATACGTCTCTTAGAGCAGTAGCTATTCAAAAGCAAAATGCAGTCATGTTTGCATTGAGGTAACATGAAAAGAACAGTTTTTCTGTCATTTTGCAAAAGCACATTGTGTGTCTGTGTATCAATATCTTTTAGTTATAGATGACAAGTCACAATCTGCTTTAAGATTTCAAAGTGTGTATTGAGTACTACGACAATATATACATGAATCGGAATCGCCTGTACCCCTCTGCTTTTAGTATGGGGATGGGGAYCTGAGCTCAGGAGGCCTCTCCTTGACTCAGTTTCATGTAATACCAGTATGACCATGCTAGAGGCCACGTGTTTCCGTAGGTAGCACTTAAGGGTCTGGGAAAATACTGTCAAACAGTGAAATGCATCCAGCRGTGGGATTTGGGTGGCACAGAGACCGGGAGCTTGTCCCACTGTGAAAATCACCTCCGCAGCAACCCTCCAGCGGGGTCCCTTGTGGCGGCAGTGACAGCTGCGTCAGGGCCTTGGTGGCAAAAATGTTCCAGCTCATTCATGTGAACTTCATTAGCTGAAATAGAAGGGCATAAGGGCATTTTGTGTTCCTCTGTCTCACCAAAGCCGTGTACTTATTCAGCTGGATTTATCGGGGAAGAGGCCAGGGCGCTACCCTGACAGTGCTTGGTGCTGCATCTCGCTTGTGCGGCTGTGCAGCCCTCGCCCCCCCCGGCTTGTCAGGCTCTGCCTTCCCCAGCGACAAAATCACCAGCAGCAAACATCCTTATTGCAACCACGTGGGGCTTCTGATTTGGGGCACGTTCATTTGAAAGGTGGTTTATTATAATGTTTGGAAACTACTGTGTTTATACTTACCTTTGTGTGTGATGTGCTTCAGAAGCAATTATGGTTTGAAGGTTGTACATAAAATGAGCTAGAAATTGGAAACCTATTCAGCCTCTACAGATTTTGTGTTCCTAAAGAAAGTTCAGAGAGAAAACAGGGTAATTTTAAATTAAGTAACAAAGTAGAGTGAATATTGACAGTTCTTGGGGGCTGTGTGCTGAACCAGTCTTTTAATAATTAATATTCCTTTCTCTAGACAGTGGATGAGAAACCTGTATAAACTCTGCCTACAGGTCCGCTGCAAAACACATTCAAGCCAACAGAAGGAGTTCCATCAAATTCAGTGGACTTTGGATAAGGCCATAAAACCTTAGGTTTACAGTGTACAGAGGAATAAAAAAGTCAAAAGGGAGAGAAAGAAGTCAAGAGACTAAGAAGCATTTGCTTATTTAATCTGCCTAAAATCAAGCTTATTTTTGTCCCTGTTTGGTGCGGATATGGTCCAGGACTATCCAGCCTTGGGAAAGGAATTTTGTTCATTCTTTGTTATAAACAAGATAAGGACTTGGGAATAAATAACAGATACTTCTAGGAAAAAAAACCACATTATTTTTAAGGGCTTCTACTCTGCTTTCAGTAGTTCCTTTGATTCAACAGGCTTTCTCTGTTCATCCAAATGCATAAGCACGTACTTAAATTCCCCTTAATTCAGTGAGAAATACTTTACTGAGCAGGGGCCTGGAAGAGTAGTTCAGTGCCAGAAATCACGGCATTTAGCAGCCTTTAGAATTGTGCCCTTATGGGGAGCCTCAGAGCAGCTTTTCTGATTTCGGTCTCTGAATAGATGCGAGTATTATGGCACAACAGCTGTCAGGTCTCACAGTCCTGGTTACAAGAGAGAAAGTCTTCAATGCTTGTTAGCCTGGCAGTGACATCTCCCTGGGAACTCCATGGTAGACAGGAGAACAATGGCTTTTTTCATTGTGTCCCAGTTGGGCAACTGGGAGCTTACCCCATGAGCAGCGGCCATGGGACAGCTTGGTTAGAAATACTACCTGCAAGAAACCTCTACCTCCATGGTGCATTTTGTGCATCTTCTCTTGTGCACCCTTCTTCTTTTGTGCACCCTTTGAGGTTCATGCTGGGGCTGCAAAGTTACTGGGAGACTAAGAAATAAGTGGAGAGTGTGAAGAAGGGAGAGGAAGAAGAGAGCAGTCAGAGTCCAAGGGTTTTCCAGGCAGAAATGCTGATTCAGTATAGCACAATGACAGCTCTTGCATGAATGCATCATGTTTGTCCACTATTCAATGGATGCTGGGCAAAGTTCCCCAGAAAAATATAATTTCTTGCCAGCTCACTTGCTTCAGAACCCTTGTCTTGATAATTTTAAAATTAAATTTCAGTTTCCTGTTGGATGGGAAACTTTCTTGATTTCTTCCACAGGAAAAAAAAAAAAAAAATAGCTGCTTCTTTACGTTTTTGGAAATTCTCCACAAAGTAAAAACTCACGCTTTCTGCTGGTCCTGTGGGTTTGCAACTCGCATGTAATGCCAGAAGTGTTACTAGATCACCTCTGGTGAGGTGGATGAGGTGACCGGTTTCTGCAGCGCAGTGGATTCCATCGCTGGAGAGTACAACTTCTGGCTCTGGCATTTCAGCAACCAAACTGCTCAGTTTTGCCATTGCCCCGTTCTGCCAGATGTACATTTCCAATAAGCGTGGTCCAGAGTCAGGAGGAAAGTGGGTACCAAACATTACTGTTTAGGACTGTCCCAACAGCAGTTCTGCAGCTCTTGCAACACGTAGTTGCTGGGTGCTGTATCAGTTTGCATCGGTACCATCCCCGGGGGGTCTCGCTCTTGCAGTCTGCTGAGCAGTGCAATCACAGCCAGAGCCTGTTTTTCCAAAGCAATTAAGCCACACAGGAGTCAGATCTTATCAAAAGTCCATGCGAATGAGTCCTGGTCCTCAGTTCTTGTATTACCAACATTAGTTAGTTAGGACTGTGAGCAATAATGACTGCTGTGAGCAGCGGAGCTGGAAGAGCTGCACCAAGGCGGCAGCGAGCCCGCCCTTCATCGTGCAGGTCAGGAGGAAAATGGGTGCCTGAACATTACAATGATGTTCATTTAATGTAATCAATATTGGTCTATTTGCTTATAAAATAATGAAAAAGACATAAAAGTACCTTCCTCCATGGCCTTGAAAGTATTTGAGGTTTTGAAATTTCATAAATAATAGTAATTAAAACAGTTCCATTTTGGCACTAGTTAGCACAGCAAATGTTAAAAATATGGGATTTTGGAATACTTTGTTACAGGAGGAAAGCAAAATTGAAAATGGAAAGTAATGGCACGTCACATTCTTGGACACACAAAGAACAATGTTCTGAAATGTACTTTGCTGCCCTAAAAAAATGACATGAAGTGTTTGTGATGGTGAAGGAAGGACCGCTTTGCAATGCTTACCGCAAGAAGCCATTTGATCATTTCAATGCCACTGGAGAAATTCAGAGGTTAATAAGGCTGCTCCAAAGAGGTATAAAACAATGTCTAAAAAAAAGGAAACATAAAGTAAAAGTTACCGAGCTTTGCCAGGATATTTGTCATTTAAATATAAAACAGTAGCACTGCCAATAGAAGCAGAACATGACCTGTCAGCATTTTCTCTTCATTGCAATATCATTGTACAGCTACGGACCAAACAGTAAAGCAAATAAATAATAATAATAAAAATACAGTTTGTCAAGCTGAGCCAGATTCTCACGGTAGGTATTCTATAAACAACTCCTCTAATTCATTTTGATAGGGCGTAATTGACTTTACAGGGTTTTAAGAGCTTTCTTCTCTTCAGGACAAACACAAAGACAAAACAATGTATTTTTTACTAGATGAGTTTTGCAATTTCTTTTAAGACTGTAAAATAATTCCTCTGTACACAGCAGTGGGTGGTAAATGTTTTCCTGGCTGCAAGTTTCCACTATGGGCATGCAAAGTGGTTTGCTGGAGTGAGAGCACCAACAGCTACTGCTGAACCCRTCAGAGCTAGCAGACTAATGGGGCTACATTTGAGTGCAGTGGGGTACCCACCGCATGACAGGGTGGGCTCAAGTATTTGGCTGGGCAATGCCTAGAGAATATAGCACCGGTTCAGACGGTGCTCATACTGTATAGAGGGATTTGCAAAGTCTCTGGTGCCCTCTTTTAATGGAGAAATGTAAGCAAGCTAAGGTGGAAATGAAAATTGTCAAAGGTAGAATTGTGCGCCTCATTTCTTTCTAAATCCAAATTATTTGGGATTCAGAGCATGCCCTGGGATTTATGATGTGGAGGAGAGAATTAGTGGTTCTCATGCAGAGAGCACAAGGGGCTTTGCTTTTACTACCAAGACATATTTTGATGAGAAATCCAGACCCTGACATGGCCTAGACTTAATGTAAATTAGCCTCTTATGAGGTGACTCAAGAAGAGGAGGTCTAATGAGATGTGAAGAAGCTTTTGAAGTACGATATACTCTAATCAGTGTGTGTATGTGGCTTAAAGGTAACTTCTGCCAGCACCTAAACGGGAGCATTTGATACTTAGTCCGCAAATAACATTAGAGAGTCCATATTCTGTGTAGACTGCGCACAGAAAATTAACATCTATTCCACAAATTATAACAACCTTTTAAACCCTTAACAGCTCTTTGATTAAAGGATATCAAAGGCTTTATGATCATGAAACAATTAATCTAACACCTAACTCCGCTGGGGAAATGTTTTCATCTTCCCTTTAGCAAATGAAAAACAGGGTTAGGATCCATTTTGCCCAAGATCCCACCAAAAACCAAAGGCCGAGCTGGGGCCGTGCCCACAGTCTCCCAGTCCGGAGCTCTGCCCAGTAGATAATATTCCCTGGACTGGACTGACAACTTCACRGTGGATTGCCTTGGCCTGGCTCTGTGGCCGCGTCGTCTCTTGACCAACAGAAAAAGACTGTTCCAGTCTGCATGAACAACCTCTGAATGTCCCCTAAGTGGGACGTGCCGCGGCTGGTTTGGGGGGCATGGGAGAGCTCTCCCAGAGCAAATCGTGCCGCTTCCCTGTGGGATCAGCACCTCACTGCAGAGGGGTGAAAAGACAGAAGCTAATCATCAGCAGTGAAGTGACTTTGGAAGGACACAGACTGATGAGATGACAGAAAATCTCTGTGCTGTAGCAAATTATTGGCAAAAGGAGACAGCAGGGGAAAAAAATTGGACGGACATAATTTGTACCTAACAACCAGCCTGAACCCAGATCAGAGCTCTGGCTCTTATACTGCCAAACTCGGGGAAAATCTGAACAAAGTTCAAACTTCATTGCTAACACCCATCAACATAATGRACGGAGTAAGCATCGGTGATACGACCATGCCAGTCTGCGAGGAAGGCTTCAATCCAGGGCCAGAAGTTTTCAGTTACCCTTCTGAACAATTTCTCTTTGCAAAATGCCTAGACCAATGCAGGTATAGGTATATCTTAGTGCACAGACAATTCAAAGCAGCCCCTTTATTGTGGAACAAAAGAGAGGAGCCTGAGACAGCAAAATAAAGGAGGACATTCATGAACTTGGTTGACCTGGCTTGTCCTTGGCAGACTCCCTCAGCTGTGAAATAAAAGCACGAGTGCCCTGTAAGAAGAGTGACGTGGCAGAGGCAGTCGGGCTGGGTGGGTGCATCCAAGAGGTGCTACGGAGTGGCAATTTGGGGTAAGAGGGGCAGGAGCTGAGTGCGTGAGGGGCTGGAGCCCACCACCGCCTGCCTAGAAGACATGGCCGTGCCAGCAGCTGCTGGGGATGCATAGGGCATGGGCACTGCTTGGACGCAATGGCTTCAGCATCTTGTGGTCACTGCACCCTGCTCTGAGGTCCACGAGAGGGCTACCAAAACTATTGATGGTACCCAGTTCCTGAGCTCCCCAGGGTCCAAAGATGTAAATCCTATCCGAACAGCTCTGCCCCCAGGAAACAGGCTAATAAGGGGCTAATAAAGGAAACAATAACAGTAGTCATTAATTCAGCAATCTGTTTTAAATCGCTTTCTTAAACCATTAACTATATCTTATAAAATCATCATCTTACTTGTCTTTAAGATACTGAAATCCCTGGAGAGGGTATAGAAATAGCATTGCCTGTAGCAGGGAGTGTTTTATGCGCAGTATAAAGTCATACAGATTAAGTGGGAGATGAAGCCTTAGGTGGCCACTTGCAAGGTCTGGGCACTGCTTGCGAAGTCTGGGCGCTGCCATCCATGGGAGGAGGAGAGGACATGTGTCTGCAGGGCAGCGGTGGAAATCTCCAACACTGCACCACGAGCACCGGGACGGAGAGCTGGAGCAGCGCAGCCCAATGGGCAGAGCACCCCGGTGCCCCGCGGGCAGCCGAGCATCGCGGCAGCGTGTCTACAGTCAGCAAAATAGAGGCAGCCCATGACAAGGGCTTCTCTTGCAAAATACAGCAATGTAACCTTTGAGCTGCTAATCATTTTTCCTTTTTGGCAGCCAAACAAATGTTACGAAAGAGTAATTCTCAGCATCCATTGTACCCTGAGGGTTAACAAACATGTGTAAGAAGAGCTCCAGATAGAGAGCTGGCAGCCTCTGCTTCTCCTTTAGTGTGTGGAGAGCTCTACTGAGACTTGAGGGATGATGGGAGTTGTCTTTTCTTCTTCTCTTTTTTTTTTTTTTTTTTTTTTTGAGAAATAAGGTCACAGAAATTGTCAGAGGAGCATGTGGAACGATTATAGCAAAAGCTCAGAAGCCTGTCAGAGAAACTTCCTGATTTTAGAAGCCTGATTCTTGTTATTTTACAGTAAGACTGTAAAGCACAAACTCTCCCCAAGAGCTGGGGAAAAGTGTCTGATTTCTAATACTTACTGCCCCTGAGCCAGCAAACACCACAGGAATAGCACTGGTGGCAAAGCTACAATGTCAGAGTGGGTCTAAAGTATCACCAGGTAACCTAGTCAGGACTAGTTTAACTTGTAGCAAGTTATTAGCTTCTTAAATAGTACTTAAAAATTGTGATGTGGAAGCCGTGTTTTCACAAAGTAGCTGAAGCAGAAGTAGCTCAGATAATCATCAGCCTCAGCGTGTCCATACGGCTTTGCCTGGCACCACCGGGAATGAAACCTCCCCCTGGGCTGACCTCCCTCGCCCCAGCCCGCTCTGCTTTTCCCCAGGATTACCGTGCGCGGGGGGTATCACTGCTGACCCGTCAGCCACCCTGCACAGACACTACACCATTTTCCTGATGATTTCATGTTTAACTTGTACTTTGCACTGAGTGGCGCGAGATGATTCCCTGGCTGTGGGAAGGGAAAGGCTCCTTACGGGCAGCTTGAAATGCAGCACTGGGGCAGTGAGGGTCACTGTAACATTTAGAAATTACATTTTATAGTACTTGGTTAATTCAGGAGCTTACCAGGTAACACCAAGAAACCAGGCAAAGGCTCTAACGACACCRTGATCAGACCTTAGCCTGCAGCCTGGGCAGTTTTCATACGGAGTAAGATGAATTCAGTGTACGTGTGAGCGGTGAGCCACTGACAATGAGCTTTGTTAGAATAGAGCAACATTTCTTTAACTTTGCTGTCTTCCCTACAGGCTGTGGAGGAAGTGACTAACTCCTGAGCAGGCAGTTATGGACCTGGTGAGAGATTTCAGGTATGTGTTGGAAGGTAAAAATGTTCTGGTGCCCTGTCTAGTCTTGGTGATATTAGTCAAGCCTAAGTCATAGCACTACACCTAAGACAGACTTCCCCAGGGAAATCATAGACTGCTAATTTGGAGGGAGGAAGCAGTGGGGATTTTTTACACTAAGATGATAAAATAAAGGTCTCCAGCT
Organism: Phoebastria nigripes; assembly: GCA_035582835.1. NCBI lineage: Eukaryota > Metazoa > Chordata > Aves > Procellariiformes > Diomedeidae > Phoebastria > Phoebastria nigripes. Next base: position 5,067,821 of record JAYKAV010002220.1, read on the forward strand.
GAGATACCCATTTTGGGAGATGAATGATAATTTGCCAGGATGGGGGACAGCTGAAATTAATAATGATACTCTGCTGTAATTTGTACTACTCAAAAGCCAGAGTCAAATCAGTGTAGTCGCTAGGGAGCTGTACCTGATTTCTCTGAATGAGAATTTGTTCCATTAATCTGAGCAGCTTAAAAGGAAGATTGTAATACTCCGAGCATTTGGCTTCAGTTGATCCAACAGCTTCTGCCGAGGACAAAAAAAGACCTGTGAGTTACAGGGTCTGTGTTTTTGTAACTAGACTAGTTAATGTGATGTGCCTTGGCAGAACTTGTGATTCCTTCTAACATGGAGGGGAATTACCAGCCATATTTTCAGTTTGCCATCTGGAGTACAAAACCATGCCCCCCGCTCCCCCCAGTTTTGCATGGGTAAGACATCAAGGACTTCACCAAATTTTAAGAGGTGAGCTGAAACCACGCTCCCCACTCCAACCAACCCCTCCCAGAGTCAGCTGTACTGTAAAAGACCACAAAAATCGCAGCATAAAGTTAAYGTTGCCCAGAGGCCAGAATTGTCCCTCCTGACCCCAACGGCAATCGGGATTCAGCTCAACTAAAATTCAGTTACCTTTCTCCTAGCCTGCGCCTCTGCAAAGGGCCTCAGCACATCTCCAGCGCAGAGTCGCCCTGGGGGCTGGCTGCCGGGGAGCCCTCCCTGCCGCCTCGGGTTTCCTATCTGATCAGCTGGGAAGGCAAAAACTGCAGAAAATGCTCTCAAAAGGTTAAAAAGAAAAATGCGGTAGAAATGCTGGCCAAGTAAGGATCAGCCCTGGAAGCTTTCTCATTCTCAGTTTGAGCTTGGACATGTGGAAAAAATAATAGTCATGAAAGGACTTGCAGGCCCTCCCAATCTAGATGAAGAATAAACAATACAAAGGGACACAGCAAAGGGAAAAAAAGATAGATAAATTCTGATTATCCTCTCAGCAGTTGTAACATGGAAATTAGGACAGGATAACAGGCAATTTAATGCCAGCATCTGCATTGGAAAAGTGGAGGTGGCCACAAAGGGGATTAAATATGACTGGAAAAACAGCTAGCATCAGTATGGGAGAATCATCAAAATAAGCCAAAAAGAGAAAGGGTAATRGGGATGCACAACACCAACCTTTGCTACATTGTTCACAGAAATGTCAAGGGAAAACACAAACCCATACAGCCACACAGAAGTAAAGCACATCGTTATCTGGCTGAGCAGGAAGACATGTCTGGACAAGAAAGAAAACAATTGATCTCTGTGGGGTAACCTAAGTCCAGCAAAAAGAACAAGAGGGTTCAAGTATTGCAGAGTTAAACTGAAAGTTTTTCTGGTTTTTGTTGTTTTGTTTTTTTTTTTTAATTAAAGAAAAAAACACCTAGGAAAAAAATGGAAGTGCTATTGCTGCTTCAAAGCAAGAGGTGGTATAAAGCATGCAGCTCAGAAGAGGTGTGTGAGTACCCACAGTGCGTGCGTGTGTATTCACAGTCACCGCAAGGAACATCTCTGGTTTTAGAGAGCAGATTAAAGAAGAGAAAGCGCACAGAGCACAGGTGTGAATCTGCGCCAGGGGAAGTCTACAGCACAGCCAGGCTGCTGAGCCGGCCTCCACTGCGTCCCAAACRGCTCAGCGCAGCCAGGGTCAAGGCCAAAGGGGAACAGTGCTGGGCTGGCTAAAACCATGAAATAACTTGTCTCTACCCTCCCACTGCTGCGCYGCGGTCCGCTGTGTGACTACCTGTCTCTGCAGGGATTTATCCCGGTGTGGGTCGGGAGCACACGAGGCGTTGGTGGGGGCTGCTTGCCAGCGCTCTGCTCCAAAACACGAGCGGGTGAAGGAGGTGGCTCTGGCCAGGGCTGTGCAGGGGACAGCTGGCCGCACGCGGGGCCGTGGGAGCTGTGGTGGTGGCCTGAGGGTGGAGGAGGAAGGCGGACAGCCCACGGTGTAGGGCAGGCTCTGCAGAGGCACAGGGGTGTGCAGCTCGCCATGGGCACTAGTGCCTGAGCGAGAGCACGTGCAGAGCGCGGCCCGGCTGCAGGCTGGGAGCGCTTAGGGCTGTATCCCTGCTCTGGTCGCTCAGGGTGAGGACAAGCCTCCTGCACAGGGCAGGCAGGGTGCAGGAGGAAGAGAAAGTGTCTGGCAAGGGCTGTCCTCCGAGTTAGAGCTGAGGTGCCCTAAAACTGATGGAGTGGAAAGCTTTGGAGGAAGTGTGACGGACCATGGTGGAGGGCGTTGCTGTGCGAGGCCGTGACTCCTGTTGTGCTGCAGCAGACTGGGTACATTGCAAAATGCAGGCAATGGCTGCAATTGCTGGAGGTCCCCAAGTTGTACAAAGACACCYCCACTTTGTCTCTGCAAGGAAGGGGCCTATGTAAAGGTTTTATTAAAGAGGCAGAATATAAAACCTGTGCAAACCAGCCACACTTGTGTTCACCTTCKCTACCAGCTGTGATTGCTGGCAGCTGGGTCCCTGCCTGATGAGGGAGCTCAGCTTTGGGCAGGTGGGTGTATGTTCCCACTCCTGGGGCTTGAGGCATGGGGCGAGTGCTGCCAGCTATGTGATGAGGGGCACATAGTGTGAGCTGGGAGGTACAGTTATGCTGGAAATGCTTTAGTAGGAGCTGTGTGGCCTTGGGGAATTTTGAATCAAAGGTGAGGTAAGTTTTTGAAATACCATCTGTGTTTGCAGGAAACACTGGTGTTTGCAGGGAGGGAGGAACTGCTGAGATGCCTCCTGTTTGTGGGGGGTTTAGGCTGGGAAGATTCATGGTTAGAGCTACAGTTGGACCTATTGATGAGTTGGGTTCAGGTGAGGAATTGTACAAAGGGCTTATCTTGGAAAGCCCATGCAAAGATCCAGCACCCCTAGATCTGYTTCAGGGTCCAGGGGCTGTGCCTCAGTGCCCCGTCCTCCTTGGGTGGACCTAATGCAGAGGGCACTACCTGGGTGCTGAGCAGGCAGAGCTGACGGATGGGGCATTTTCTGGGATGACTTGTCACTGTCTTAGAAGAAATGGAGATGATGACCTTGTAAGCAAGCAACAGCAGTAGCCGCTCCAGAGCAACGGAGCAGGTCTGCCCTTCACATAATGCTCGTGTAAATGCTCCTTTTCAGGCATAAGCACATGACTGACCTCAAGTGAGTGGGCGAACTGTATTTTTATTGCTATAAAATGACGCAGAGTTTACAGACAAAAACAGATTGGGCAGCTGGTGGGGATTTTTAATCACAGAGAAGATTCAGTGGTCACTGAATGTTAATCCACAACTGTTTACAGAATCACGTTGTTACCACAGCATGTTGCTTTTCCTGTGCAGGAGTTAAAAACTGTATTTTAACACAATATAATGATGTATGATTATTAGCTGACTTAAAAAGAGTGTCTATGAAAATTACAGCATTTAGGAGATATGCAGTAATTTTATTTATGTATATATAATGCAAATCTATATACTTTATATATAAATACATCTAGCTGTGTGGGATATGTCCTACAGGAAACAAAGGGGGCTGGTGGTAGATTCGCATAAAACTTTATGATGTGGTTTTCTGGCTTTCAAGACATTGCTGATTTGTCTATTTAAAAAACCAAAAAAAGCCCAAAACAGTACTTCAGCGACTTGGTCGTAAGCTTTCCTATTCAAATATCAAATGACTGTATTAGTGTTCTCCTYCTTTTAGTGTTAACTAATCCAAAGGAAAAAGACAGGAAGGGCAGCTAAGGCGTTGGGATGGGACTCGAGGGGGTGACACACCAGTTATGTCTGCCTGCACTACCACAGTGGATGTGTAAATGCGGATAATAGCTGTTTTACTCCCACTCTTAGYGTGTAAAGTTTATGAGCTCATGGGCCATCTATTACTTTATAAGCTAGAACTGGGGCTTCTGAAAAGCAAAGAATTAAAGGTGAAGTTGGCCTTTCCAAACCTGTAAGAATTTGCTTGCAGAAATGAGGCCACGGGAGTGCAGCACCCCAGATTTGGTCTGCAGAGGATTCCAGACTCGCTGATTCTGCTTGGGATTGCTTGCCCCGTGACCTCGTAAGATGCTCAGGTCTCAGCTAGATGAAATCAGCTTTCGCCCTTTAAAGCAATGTAAGCATGCAAACTGCTCGGAGAAGGTATGAGGGCTCAAGGACTTAAAGATGCTTAATTGGTTTATGGAGCTAAACTCCTTAAAGAACTTAAGCTGCTGTGAAAAGGGAAGCTGGTTTAAATCCCCAATTCTCCCTGCTGGAAGGCTAAGCCCAAGTGCGCTATAGGGTGCCAGTTCTGGGCTTGGCTGCGGCTCGGCTGCTGTAAAGCAGCCAGGCAGCCCTCCGGAGGGGACGGATTTCCTGGGTGGCACAGAAGCTGCTATGGTCAGGACATCTTGTTCACCAGTTACTTTGGACTAGTGAAACAGTCTGAGAGGCTGCTGAAGGCAGCTGTAATTTGGGGAGGTCTGAGCACTCTTTCACTTACCCTAGGAACCAGAAAGCGAGAGACCCATGAGAAATGGAAACCAACAGGTCTGTTAACACGTGGTGCCTTTGTTTCTACTTTGTTGGGTTTTGGTTTTTTTTATTGTCTGGTTTCTGCTTCAGCTACTGGCTTTCGTTATGTCTTTTGTGATTAAAATGCCCAATATTTTCTCCTTAGCAGAAAATAGGAAGTGACTTCTCTTTTTAATAAGGTAAGAGCTTCAGCTATTCAAGGTGGGCACTGTAAGCCATTTTGTCCTTGGTTGTTAATTTTAGTGCCACTTCCTTGCACTGAATCTAAGTCTTCGTTTCTGCTCTGCACATTATTAGAAAGATGCTGGAGCTGCCATTCCAGCATCCGTCTCAGCAAAGCCGTATGGGAGGTAAAGTCCCTTCCCTAGTCTTTCTTCTCTGCTTAGGCAGCCGTGATCCCATCAGCCCTTTTGCCACAGTATTGCACCAAGGTGTTCCCGCAGATTCGCCCCGTTTGATAGAGTTTGCGAGTGCCTCCGGGATTCAGTGCTCTGGGCAGTGTCCAGGCTGTACTGGGTGCAGCCGGGCCAGCACAGGAAGGAGGGTCTGTGCCACAGCCCTTCCACCCAGCACATGCGAGCTGGGCTTGCGCATAACCTGGTACGAGCTGCTGTTAAGATGAATGTTGTTTAAATGGGTTTAGGTTACTGAGCCATGCATGCTATATAGCGCAGCCCTGTGCCACTTGCCACACTGCCTCTTTGTGCCCTCTGTGAACTAAGCAGCAATTATTTGGCATCTGTTTCCAGGTTATCAATAAAAACAGTGAATACACCCTGTCTCGGACCCGCACAAACACATTCCTTGCCCACAAAACTTCCATGACTAAATATCGGTGAATGACTGGCGGATGTACAGAGACTTCCCATCCTTCCCAAGCCACTAAACAAGTCGTCAAATTTAATTTTTAAAATGTTTACAGCCTCAGCTGACAGCTGCACTTTGCAGCAGCAACATCAAGGCGAGTGCACCTACCCACTGCTTTCCCAGATAGGCTGTCAAGTGCGGTGAGGATGCTGACAGACCCTCACGAGAGCCGTGTTGCCTGTTAGCAGACTGAGCATGGTGTTACAGACATAACTGAAACTTGTCTGGAAGTTATATGCTGGTTATTAATATACAAAGATAGAGAATGTTTAGATAGGACTGGCAAGGATATACAGGAAAAGGCATAGACTTATTCATGAGTTAGTGTTGGAAGAGGACTCTGTTGCTCAAGGCTCAGATGAGCTTCCCCTTGCCTTTCCCATCCAGCAGACACACACACACACACACACACACGCACGCACACATTAGGCAACATCCCAAAGGCGGGAGACACTTCCCTTGAGGAAAAGAGGAGGATTTAAAAGGCTCAGGCACCGCGCTGGGGCAACCAAGTGTGTGTGAAATGTTCAAAGTTGACAAACTACCGAGACGAAAAGCAACTTGGAACTAAATAGAAATTGGAGTGAGAATAGAGGAGATTTCCCTGAAGACGTTTAATAGGTCACAGAGGGCAGGTTTTGTTCCAGAGGGCTGGATGGGGGCTCATAAATTACAATTCCTCTTTTGCCTTTTTTTTTTTCCCCTCCTCTAAGAAAAGGAGAAGCAGGGGGCCTGGGAACTGCAGATATGTAACTGGGACTTGAGCAATGAGGTAGGCTTTTTTTGTAGCTAAAGACAAGGTTAAAATTGTGTAATCTTCTGAGGCACAGGTTAGGCTTGCAACATGACTGAAAAAAATCTGTTTAATTTACTGAGAATGTACCCAGACTGACACATGACATTGAAAAGGTTAAAAAGATAGGATAAAGTTGATTTTTAAAATTTTTTTTAAAGTACAGTGAAAGGTGTCCCCACTTTTAAAGTTGTTGATTTTTTTTTTTCCTTTGGGGAAAAGGGCAACAAAAACCCCAACAAACACCCTGCCCCCAAAACCCTGCGCCCAAGACTTTTATCTGACAATTCCTCCAAACCAAGGGTGATTCAGATACCAGTTCCTACTTAGCTAACCACCAAACTTCAGTGGTTTGGATAAAAGGGAACCGTGGTCTGAGTCATCCAAGGTTAGCATTTGGTTGGCAAAACCAAAACCATGCCTGCAAGATTTTCTAAAAGTCAAAAAACCTCTGCCTGTCTGCCAGAAATGTTACCACGACTTGTCTTGCTTTCACAAAAAAAGCATGTGCCACATGATATTTTGACTGATAAATTTGATGTGGTAGTGATTAAACTATGCTGTGTCAGTTTTCTTTGTATTTTGGGTTCTTTACTGAGAAATCTGCCTGTGAAGAGGAGCAGCTATTTTTTCCCATAATTGCATCTGTTTCAAAGAGCAGACAGATGTTGGGCTGAAATTCATTATGGTATTCATAAACCCCATTGGGATCTGATGACCTCGTAACATATAGCTACTGTTCCTTGCAAAGTCTTTAAAATCGTTGCCACTTTGAATGAAGAAGTAACTTTGCAGAAGATGGAAGGGAAGGGAAAAACTTATAGCTAGGCAGATGGCTGCACAACAGTAATATACAATAGTAATATAAAATGTGTGAGTTCAATTTATTTCAATAAATCATCTTGCTCTTAATTTTGCAAAATTGCCAGCCAGCCTTCGTGCACTGGTATTACCGTAGCATGCAGATACTGTGTTGGTATTCAGATACAATAGGCATACAGTCCAAGTGAAATACCCGGTGACGTAGGAAAGAAAAGAAAATCAGAGTAGGAAAAACTCTCATGGGGAGACAATGTAATAGAAATAGCTTTCACACAGGGGAACAGTTATCTGTATGATTTGTGTATTACTGCACAAAATCACAACTGAGGATTCAATTGGCGCTGGAACTGAGAGTCCAAAAGCCAGAAGTGCAAAATATCATCATTCCAGAAAATACGACTCTTCTCCCTGAAAGTGTGTGTGTGGCTCTTGTCAGGGATAGCAGGGACGTGTGCTGGGCTGACGGGAAACGGGAAACTTCCAGCAGCAGCGTTCTTACTTGAGAAACTCCAAAGTGCTGTGCTGAAACAATGCTGTGAAGTCATGGGTCATGCAGTGAAAGGGGGTTATCAGTCCTGCAAGGAGAGGGTTCCTCGTGCTCTCTGCGTGCAATGTATTGGGACACGCTTTCCTCAGGCAGGCTCGTTTGTGCAATTGAAAAGAAAAAAAAAATTCTGCAAGAGTCCCAGTGAGCGGCATTTGGACTAATGCAAGTTTTGTGGGAGACCTATATTTTAAGTTTTACCCTGGGAAATGAGGTGGACATCCTGGCTGTGATTACAGTAGCGAGAGGCACTTTTTCCAGCTTGCCTGTCTGCTCAGGAATCCTTTGGGAAGGAAGCTGTTTGGTCTCATTTTGGATATCCTGTGAAACTGAACTAGCACGGCTGCCAGGAACTGAAAAAAGTTATTTAATTTTTAAAGAGCTGAAAACTACTGTATGTGCTACTGAGCATTGTACGAGAAATGACTGTTTTGGTTTGTTTTTCTGGATTTCTGTTATTCCCAGTTTACTCAAGGTAGTAACCCTCTCAATCCTAATGCAGCAGCCTCTGCAAAGTGCAAATCTGAAGACAGATTCGGGTTTAAATATGAATTTCTGGCGCAGCCTTAATGTGTTTGGAATGAAGTGGAATTTTCTTTACTTCAAATAGGAGAAAGCATGAGAAATATTCAGAGCCTGATCCAACAATCCATTGAAAACAAAGACATCTTACTGTGATTTCCAAGCACTGCAGGGATGGGTCACAGAAATACTGAAGTTGTGAAGTGGATTGGGTTGGGGGAGGGGTTGATGGTTCATCTCTTTTATCGTCTTTTAACTAAATTGGAATGTGAGTAGGTGGGTGTCCACAGCCTGAAACTTAAATATTTCCCCTGCAACCCAAAGAATTTTTGCACCAGCTGCGCTAGGTTGTACTGGTATTTTCCAAGGTGTGACCTGATGAAAGTATTCTCTACTTTTCTGTGTTCATCAAATAGTACTCATGGCGTTGTGTGACTGCCACCAAGCTAGCATGAAGACATACCCAGGCTGTATAGAATCCTGGACAGTTTTTTAATGTGTAATCTTATTCCTGACAGTCTAGCAAAGCCACCCACGGTACTAAACTATGCTATAATTGGAAACGGAAGGGGACAACTTTAAAGTTAGTGGCTGGCCTAATAACTCAAGATTTTTTTTTCTTTTTTGTACTCCAGGACTTCATACAAACCATTAGTAACAACAAATCTCTTCCAGAATGATGCTGTAAATGGTAATGAATTCAAGCAGCAGCCAAGAGACCCTACTTGTGGATGAATGTTGGGCTTAATACCATGCTGGCCATTGCCACCCATTGACTCTCCTGTAATCAACATTTAACAGCTGGTAATCTTCTGGTTCTGGTGCAACCAAATGAGGACAAAATGGTTGCTGAAAGCATTAGGCAAAAAGATTGGCCTTCCTTTTCGAGCAATCCAGAGAGAGCTTCTGGAAGTGGAGCGTGAAGTCTGTAGTTACAAGCAGATTTCATGGGCTTTTGTGTCACTTGGCTGCCTCTCAGCTAAGGGTTGTGCCCTGAAGAAACACTAAAGAGATGCCTAAAATCTCTAGTTCATATAAAAAACAAAAGTCATGGGGAATTTTGTAAAGGATTCTTATTCTGGGAGAAAGTTGCTGATGTCTGAGCGTTAGCCTCTGCACCAGTCTGATCAGGCACCTCTGGCACTGGCAGAATGCATTTTCCTTACAGAAGGTAAGAAAACTTCCAGCAAAATAAATCTCTCAGGGAATGTTTTGGTGCCAAGGAAAGCTGGTGTTTACAGGGATCCTATTTGGCTCTGGAGCAAGTGCTGGGAAGCCGTTGCGGAGAGGAGTCCTGGGGAAGGCCAGCATGCTGGGGTCGGGCTCTGGCTCTCTGCCATGAAGCTGGGAGCAGGGGAACCAAGAAGCTCGAAGCAGGGGGTTTGCCTCCTACCTCTATAGCAGAGAGCTGAACTTGAGCTTTGGGGTTTCTGAGCTCCCTGTTTCCCTGTTTTGGGGTTTCTGAGCTGGGATTTGGATCCTGAAAATGCTGGGAAGTACATGCAGAGGGTTGGCTCTGGAGTCACGGACGTGGCATGAGCTGCTGAGCCCGGCTGTTCCTGCAGCCATGGAAGTGGCAGGGATGTCCATTCCCTGAGCAGCATCAGGGGGATTATCTCAAGGAGAAGATCCTGTGTGTCTGGGTTTTTCTGAATGATAATTTCTCTGAATTTACGGCTCTGAAAAGAGTCAGTTTGTCCAATTCAGACTGAAACCACTTTTTAAGAAGTTGTTTATTTCCTGCAGACGGGAAAGCCTGTTCTCTTATGAGTTATCTTTTTGTTTTTTTCTCTGCCAGCTTCACACCTGTAGCTGAGACCCCAGCGTAAACAAAGCTAAAGGAAACAAGCCAACATGTCAATTCAAGCCTCAACTTCAAACATGCTCTTCCTTTGCCGAGTGTCACATCTGGCAGGGGCAATTACTATTAGTAGTACTATTATGGACCCAAACCTGAGGTTGGGGGGGTGGGTGGGATGCAGACAGAAGAGCTCAGGATTAGCCCTGTACTTCTGGGGTACAATGGCATTTCCTTTGCTGAAACAAAGGAAGTTCTTCCCCCTTCATGCTTGCACTTCCCTTTTAATACAAAACATCCCCTTTGCATGCACATAGACATTTGAAAGGTTTTTATGTTCAGGTCTGTGGTTGCTGACTTTGGCTGCAGGGGTTTGACTACAGCTGTTGGAGAGGAAAGCTCTACTGATAGCATTTAATTGTCTCTTGTGTTTGTTGTGTTTTGGTTTGGGTTTTTTTTTTTAAATTGAATTTATTCTTTAAGGGATCCTGTTCACTTTTTATTATGGATAAGATGAATGTGGGTTTCTAGTTTATTAAAAGTCAGGTCGCGCTAAGGCATTGAATTTCCTGATTCCTGGGAGTTATTCTGCCACGTGGCTTCATGCAGAAGAGCAAGGGGTGACAGCCTGCTTGCAAGTCAGCAATAGCAAAACGCCCCGTCTGTGCGGTGCTTTGGGGAGGGCTGGAGCAGAAGCGGGGCACGAGGCCGCAGGGGACGCTTGGAGCACAGGTTTTGTTTCTGCGGAACCAGTCATCAGGCTGGTGATGAAGAACTCGGGGCTTGTGAATCTGGTTCTACTCTGAAAAGTAGCCTTGTCCCGGTGACATTTTCACCCTCAACAGATCTGCTGTGAATATCGGTGGCAAAACCAGCTGTTGCTTCTGTTAGACCTGCAAGGCCTTTATGGGGAAAAGATGTGCTCCCGCCTTCGGCAGCAGGGGAGGAATCGCTTACAAAGCTCTGCCTGCAATGGTGCAAGTGGGACTGGAGCGTCCACAGAAACTCTACCAGCAGCAGGGTTCATCGGGGGGAAGACACTGAAAGGTGGTGATAAAAGCATGTAGCAAAGAGGTACTGAGACATGCCTGCAGAAATACTACAAGCCATATTATACTTCTAAAACCAGATTTTCATATCATTTTTGGGTAGAGCTTTCTGTCAAGTGGAAATTAATCCTCAGGTTGGAGCACTCACCAGAGGCAAGCAAGGCAGGTAGGATTAATTTTGGCAAAGAATCTAAGAGATGGAGCAAGAGAGAGGGCATTTGGTAGACAACAGCCGGGAGTTTCACACCAGTTCTCACCAGGGAAGCAGGAAGGAAGTGGAAAGTGGCAGGAGACAAAGGACAGCCCGAAGGTTAGAGAAGAGATAAAGAGGGATTGTGAGAAATAACACAAGCAAAAAGGCTAATGATGGATTTATGTAAGGCAGGAAGGCTATAATGGGGAGCAAAACTGTGGCTTAACTTTGTCAAAGGTGACGTGAGGGTCAGAATTTTCCAAATGCTGCCCAGGGGAGAGGAGGGGCTGGGCTGGGCTCTCACTGCGTGCGGATTTCTGCCCCTGTCATGCATAGCTGCATTGTGCACGTTTAGTTCTTCAACAAACTTATGCTTTAATGCAGCAATCGGCCTCAAATCTGTTAGTGGTGCATCAATACGTTGGCCTACAGACGGATGGAGAGGAAACAGCCAGGGTCGCTTTAGTTAATATGCCCAGTGTGGGCTGTTTTAAAAGAATACTTGGAAGTTGAATGATGTGTCGGCGTTTCTTTCAAGGAAATTGCCAAATGCTTTTATTACAACACTGCCACTCTGCTGCTGGCATTGCGTCCGCCGTGGTGTGCTAATAGGCACCAAAGATGCTTTGACCACTTTGACTTGATTTCACATCTGTGATTGTGAAAATACTGATTCAGAATTTCATCCCCTTTGCTTGCTCTCTGTGAGGGGACGATGTCCTCTCCCTGAGCATCATTCAGGAATATTTAAGAACTTTATCTCAGTAATGTGCATTTCCACTGATTATTTTTTTTTTTTGGTCTCCTAAATATGAGGCCCAAAAATATCCACCCCACTACAATACAGTTGTAGACTATGTTCTTTCTGTGGTTGTAATTACAGGGTGAAAGAGACTGTAATGGGCACCAGAGTTTATGGTAACGTGCCGCCTTCCGAAGCACGTGGCAGCGCTTTGGGACAGGCTTGCCGAGGGGGTTGCCATCCAGCCCCGCACCGTGAGGGACTTGCCGCTGCCGGTTGTCCCCTGTTGCGTGTGGGACCGTGGGGCTGGGTTCCCCTGGCTCTGAGGCTGCTCCGGCCACCCCGACACCGCTGAGCTCGGTGCTGCAAGCAGCATTGCCGTCACCTCCGTGGGCTCGTGTTTGCAGCACTCGTCACCTTGGGGAAAGGGTCTAGAAGTGTTTGTGTGTATTCCTCTTTTTTTTTTCTTTTTTTCATGTAGTTTGTTGGGGGTTTTGAGGTTTGGTTTGGGGCTTCCCCCCCCCTTAAGGCTGGTGTAATTCCCTCAGCCCCGTGGCACTGACCGCGCTCTGCGGGCCGCCTGGGAGCGCAGCTCCCGGGTGGGAGCGCGGGGGCTTGCAGACTCTCCCTCCCCTCCCTGCTGCCGGCGGCGGCTCCGGGTGTCCCCGCCGCGATTCCCGACCCCGACCCCCACCCTCTCCCTGCCCGCGCTGCCTCGCGCGGCTCCGCCACCAGCTCCGGCAGGAGGGACGCGCGCGTGGGGCGGCGCGTGCACGCGCCGGCTCACCCGGCAGCTCGCGCGCGGGGCGGGGAGCGCGTGCAACCCCCCGCCACGTGCGCGCGCGCGGGGAGGGGGGTGGGGGGAGCGCCTGCAAATCCCCCCCTCACCGCCCGTGGGGGGAGCGCGCGTGGGGGGAGCGCGTGGCGGCCGCCCCCGCCGGCGGCAGGTGGCCCCGGCCCCCCGCCGGCACGGCACGTCACTTCCTCGCAAACTTTTCCCGAGGAACTGTCTCCGCGAAAGTTGCCGGCGGCGGCCGCCCGGGCCGGGGGCTGCCTCCGCGCCCGCCGAGCGGGGAGCGCCTTCCGGCCGGCCGGGCATGCCCGCCTTCCTGCGCCCGCCGGGGCACGGCCGGGCCGCCGTGGGCCGCCCGCGGGACCGTTAGCTCGGGGCGGGGGGGGCGCCGCTGAGGGCTCGCCGCGGTCCTGCGCGCCTCGGCGGAGCGCCATGGCCCGGGACTGCGCCGCCCGCAGCCTGGACGGCATCGACCTGGCGGCGCTGCGGGTAAGGAGGGGCGGCGGGGGGGCGTCCCGTGTGGGGGCTGCCCCGCGGGGCTGCGGCGGGCCCCCTTCGGCCCCGCCGTCGCGGGCGTCCTCCGGACGGTGAAACCCCCGGGCTTGGGGCCGCTCCTCGCCTCCGCAGCCTCGCCGCTGGGGCGCGCAAAGGCTTCGCCCGATTTTTCCCCCCCTTATCTGAGGGGATTTCGCTCTGCCGCGCGTGGGGAGAGGCGCCGGCGCTGCAGGATGCCTCTGCGGCGTGCGGCGGCCGTGGGACGCCCGTGCTGGTCCCTGCCGGCGCGGCCGAGGAGAGCAGGGCGATGCGATACGTGCGAATGTAAGGAGCGCAGCTGGGGCTGCGGGGCGAGGGCTCTGCTGGTGAAAAGGCTTGGGGGTCGGCAGAGCTGGGCTCCTCTCCCCCGGCTCGGGGCTCGCCCTGCCCTGTTGCACGCGGGCTCGAGAGGTCGCGTTCCCTTCGCTGGCGAGATCGTCCCACGGGAGCGCTGCTCTGCCCTGCTAGGAGTGTTTCACCGGCGAGGTTCGTTCCCCTCCCAAGATAATAAATAATTCCTACTGACATTCCTAAGGGTGATGTGAATGCTGTGAAGCTGCAGAGAGAAAACAAATGAGAAATGAGGATTTTCTGGAAGAAAATGTGTGTGKGGGGTTTTGGCTTTTGTGGTTTTTTGTTGAGGTTTGGGCTTTTTTTTTTTTTCCCCCAAAGCTGAAAAAGTCAGCATTCACCTAGTTTGCTATGAATTTTTATCCTTATGCTTTTGCGTTTTTAGGTTTTTAACATAATTCAAACTTTGGCCACATTAAAAGCCACAATGTTAGTGTTTCACATCCACAAACAGTTAACAGGGTTGTGAATGATGCCCCTTAGTTCCACTTCGCTTTTTTACATAGAAGCTGACCACCTATCAACCCAGTCCAACCAAGGCAGTTTTTTTGTGGGGCAGTCTCCACAGAAGAAGAGGGAAGAGTTCAATTGTGGAAAAAAAGCACTGTCAGCCCCAGACAGTGAAACCAAAGCGGGCTACTTTCTAAAAATATCAGAAAAAAAAAAAAAGAGGGCTGGGAGAAGCCTTTGCAATAATCACATGGCGAGGAGGGTGTTCCAGACCAGAGGCAGAAAGAAGGCAGGCAGCGGAGACAGTAAAGTTTGTGAAGATGGCACAAGGCTCCTGGCTAGGGAAGCAGAAGTTTAATCTGGCTCCGCTCAGGGGAGTAAGACAAAATAATGGAAGTTCTTCTTTAGAGCTTTAGCAGATGAATCTTATCTCCTTAAGTAAATGATAAGAAACCAGTGTAAGTTTGAAAAAGAGTAGTGCTGCAAACCAGACAGCAGGCTTTGTGTCAAGACCATCCAATGCAGAAACCTCCCAGAGGCTGTAAGCACGGCGAGTTTCAGCCTTGACAGGGGAAGGGACAAATGTGTCCTTTCAGAGGAAACCTTTTCAGCACGTCAGCAGGCTTAGTTTGGGGTTTGTGCTTAGTGGGAAATGGAAGGTGGGTGAGGCTGGGCTGTAGGTGCTTTACCTTTGCCTTGTCTTAGGTGTTCCTGGGGCCAGTGGGAGCTGCCTGGCACTGTGCTCCCACCAACCTCGCTGCGGTCAGAAGTCCAGCGAGGAGGCACAACTGTGATTGGGGTCGTTTTCAAACTGCACGAGCTGGCCTTGCTCCCCTCCAAATGGGTGCTCGCCAGGGCTTTCCCCTTTTCCTGGAAAGAGGTGGTTTTGGGCTATAGTTTCCAAATGTTGCGGGAGCATCTTGTTGGGATGCTTCTGCCCTGGGTTCATCAGGGCAGTCAAATAGTTAAAAAGCCTCTGATCTCCGCGTTACATGCCAAGGTGCAGAGGCCCTGTAGAAGAACTTGAGCTTCAGACACCTGTACCTTGTTTAGCTGCAGAGATTATGAAAAGTGTGTTTCAGTTGGGCTCTTGCTGCGTGCGTTGTTTTTCATTCTGCCTTGCAGAGGAGATGGATGTGGCCTGGTGCCTCTGGGTCACCAGTCTTRCTCTTGCCTTTTGAGTACTCTGGAGATGACTTGCAGGAAAGCAAGAAGGCCACCATATGGTACAGTGCATTACAGTAATTAACCTTAAAGTGATGAATGTTCAGGCCAGGATTTTGGCGTCTGTCAAAGTGAACCTAGCAATTTRGCAGGGGCTGGCTGGTGAAGGGTTAGATGGACCACGGGGCTTAAATGGTAGCTGAGAGGAAGCACTACATCAAAGATGATACCTAACTCCAAGGTAATTAAGAAGTTAGCCCATTGTGAAGAATGCCAGTGAATGATACAATGCTGATATCCAAGCAAACAAGGGCAATCCAAGGACCAAAGTCAGAGCCCAGATTAATATCCTTTATGACTCCTAACAAGGCTCGGTTCACTACGGTGTCCTGATTAAAAGAAGAGAGATGGCAAAGTATTTTGGCTGCACTCAGCTGCGGAGGCTTGAGATGTTAATGCTCAATTGGCTAGCAAGAACAGGGTAGGATTTTCACTATATTAAAGTTAATGCTAACATTTATTTAGGTAATTGTTTGGGTTTTTCCTAGAGTGTCTGAAACCTTTAGAAGCAAGCTATTAGGATGCTAAATCAGAATGAAGTTGATTGGAGGGAGAGAGAGAATCTGATTTTGAGGCACATTAAATTATTATATTTGCATAATAAATAAGCTTGGAGAAGAAGAGTGAGGACAGGGCATGCTTTTAAGTGAGAGGGGCAGCTGCAAACTCCGAGTTGAAAATGCAGTTTAGGTTCCTCTAAGTTTCTGCGCACTATGAACACCTCTTAATTCAGCAGTGCTACTTTCTGCAGAAGAGGTGTGGAAATGGGGTGCTGCTTGTGCTTCCCACGGAGGAGTACAGTAGATATTGTGCATGGAGGCCCTTGTCTGGAAGAGTTCCCCAGAGAGCCACCGTGCATTTTACTGCATGGACCATGTGCAACCCAAGGCACAGCTCTGTGGGAAGGTCGCACGTGAGGCAGAGGTTTGTAGCACCCACCTGTTGCTTTAGCAGCAGCAATGGATTATTGCTGATTTCAGCTCTGCTGAAGCAAAGTGTATGGTTTGTTTATATCGAAGACTAGTGGAAATGAAAAATGAAGAAATGAGAAGGAAGCAAAGCACTTCACGAAGATCCCAATGTTGCAAGCATTCTTATGCCTGTGCTTAGCTCCATACACGAGTGGTCCCATTGATTTCCTTTTGTGTGAGGGCTTTTGGAATTGGGGTTGAAGTCTAGAAGGCCATGCCTTACTACCTTGTCTTAAAAATAAGAGACAGAAAAGAAATGACACAGACTGGCCTGTACATGGGTTAAAAGTAAGTGATTTGATCTAGTTTATGCATTGTTAATTAGTTTTAAAAAAAAAAGTCTTGTGAGGTTGACAATACAGGAAGTATAAGATTAAAACTCATTTAACTTAAAGGCAAAACTAAAAATTAACTCATTAGTACTTTCAGTTGTGGAAGTCTGTGCTGTGTTGCTCTGACAGTGAAAGCTATTGCCATTTATCCTGACAATTGTGCCAGTAAAGGCAGAATCTGCTCAGAAAAAAGCCTGTATGTTTCCACTGGGATTTTGCCTAAGTAAGCGTTTCCATATCAGATATGAAGAAAGCATTGTTTATATTAAAAGAATAATATATAAGTGGGGTGAAGAAGTAGCTTGATACCTTAAAAAAGGATGTTTTGCAACCAGGGTCATAGAAACTGTACTTCTGAGATAATGTTTTTCTGTATCGCATCCCTCAGCAGTACCAATAGGCATCAACTGACATGACAGATTGCTGAAACAGATGTGGTAAAACTGACACATGGAGTTAATAATATTTTATGTAAATCTCTCGGTGATATCATCCCAAGAAATGAGCTGACTGATAAATGGCTCAGCCAGAAACCAAGAAACTGGTCTCTTGAGTTCTTAATRTTTTTATATAAATCTCTCAAGTGAGTTTTAACTGAAGCAACAGATTTCTTAATGTGCTCAGTCATGCAGGAGCGAACATTTACTTGCCTATGCCTTGCAACAAGATGGTCTTCCTATATCTGAAAGGCTGCAGCATCTCATTACTGGAGAAGGACATCTGCTGCAGTGCTTGGTTTTACAGCAACTGGAGCTAAACCAGTAGGATGAAAGTTGGCTCACGTGTTAGGTACACTGATCACCTGACACATGAATCTTTCGTGTAAATTAACAGCAGTCTAGTTTGGGTTCAATACATCAGTCAAATTCACCTTGTTACATTTGCAAAACAGGACAACTGAGCATTCTCAGCCTACCTGTAGTGTTAAGATTGCCTGGGATGATACATTTCCCTTTTGTAAGGTAATTGGGCTCAGGTGCTTTATATAGTATTTTTTCAATTCTATTATTTAGGTTCTTTCCTTTGTTACATTGCTAGTGCTCAGTGTTTCATAGCAGAAGACAGCAGCTTGGCCTCCAGGCTAGCTCAGTGTTTTAAGGCTTAGGAAGCCTGGAGTTTGTTCCTTATTCTACTGCTAAGCTGAATCTGTTGAATTCTTGTATTCTTCACGCATSTCCATTTATTTGTTCTATCTGCCACGTTGCCATGCTACAAATCTTCACCGAGCTGTTTTGTACATAGAGTTTTGAGCAACTTGACTGAAAACTTTGATATTAATGTATTTCTTATACTGTTATTTGGCTATCGCCCCTTTAGTGTGTAATACAGATCATTAGGAGATGTGCCACAGACGTTTTCATTTTGGTTGTGCACAGTTACACTCCATCACAAAGTGGCTGTTTTGCTGCAAATAATGTTATTTCTTCTGCTTTTTGCAGGACCCTGCGGGAATATTTGAACTGGTTCAGGTTGTTGGAAATGGGACATATGGACAAGTCTATAAGGTTTGGATGCCTCTTTAATTTATGATGCTGGTCTTGATAAAGCTGTTTTTCCTAAAGCAGAAATGAGCACCATTTAAGAAGGTGGACAATATTGTTCTAGTAATAGCCTGTTTTATCTTGCTGTCTTTTCTGTGTAACGCAAAATGGTGTCGTTTGTGAAACTGTGCCCCTTCCTTCTGCCCTGTTTTCATGTCTCTTTGCTGCCACAGGTCAGATAAGTGTGTTAGCTTTCGTACTGCCTTCCCTCTGCCCTGTTTTTTCTGTCCTGTGGTTATTTTCTCTTCTTCAAGATTATTTAATAGGTGACTGGCACAAATTAACATCAATGATGGCTAAATTTGGCCTGGATTGAGTGGAGAGCTCAGCCAAGACTGAAACAGCAGCACTCTTCAAGACAGAGCTGTCATTTAACCCTATGAAGTTTTTTATTTCCATTGTTAACTTTGTCGCTGTGATAGCAAAGCAGAACTACCAGTCAAGAAACTACAGCAATTAAATGTTGTCTGCCATAACATGCACTGTACACTAGGCAATGCACACCTTTATTTAGTTATAAGAACTAGCCTAGAAAAGTGTTCTGTCACTGTGAAGCCTTTCCTAAGAACGATCTAAGAAGAGAAAATAGACGTGATAAAATAGGGAACCGAGTCTGTGTTGTTCCCATTTGGAGAAAGAAGACAGAGGAAGGAGAAGGCTGTGCTGCTGAACCCTTGGAGGTACATCAGAAGAGTAACGGCACTGGAGGAAGCTGTCTGGTCTTGCTTCTCCCTCAGATCCCACTGCCGACAAGCTCCTGCATGATGCATCTTTTTATTGGTGCAGGCTCTTTCTGCATTGATCCCCTATTACAGGAAGAATGCAGAAGGCGGCCCCGATGTAGAAATGCAGGAGGACTGTTTCTCTGATTCTAGTGCATTAATGCGTGTTACGTTTCGGTGTCCATCCTCTGGTGGCAGATCTGCTGTGATTGCATTTTGGTTTCCCTTTGAAGCTGTAGATACTCTTTCAAAGATTCTGGAAAATCCTCTACAGAAGCAGTTCTGGGGAGTTTCTGCTTTCCCATGTTACATTTTTTTAGAAATGTCAGAAGCAGGATCTTTCTCATGTAACTCTTTGTTGCTGTGATTAAGTCCGTGTTGTTTCTGAGATTGTCATTCAGATACGGAGGTCAGTACTACTAAGTTAAAAATAGAGGCTCAGGGGTTCACATGGACAGATTAGAAGCCAGGAGACATTCAGGGGTGCTGTTGTCAGTGTAATCACAGAGTTTTCTACCTGTAAAAAGATCCTAAAGCTCCCAAATGGCCTCTGAAATAGTTGCCTTTCTTTTCATGCCTGGATTTATTTTATATTGGGAGAGAAAAAATTTCAATCTAGTCATCTTTTAAGGATGTTGAGAGTGAATCAGCTGCTTAATCATGGCAGAAACAGGAAGGAGCAACATACTTTGCTTCTCTGCTGCAAAAGAAAATGTTTTGAGCTGTTGTGTGGTTCACTAGAATGTTAGTTGCCAAAATGTGTAAGAAATATCGACAATGACAATGAAAAATTGTACCCAAAGGCTGCTCTCTACTGAGCACACAAGAGACCAGGGTCTGACAGCTCTGGATAATGGGTGATTTGAATCTCGGCTCATTCTTCACTTGGACTAGCTGCAACATCTAAACAAGGCACTGAGAGACAGGGTCTTGAAAGGCTGAGGGCGCTGAGGGGAAGCTTTGTGCACGTGCATCATGCGATGGAGAGATGATGGGCTGTGTGTAACCCTGGCTCTGTGCAAGCACACCCATAACAAAGGCTCTGTTCATATAAATACATGCGATCACTGAAAATAGGGTGTTTTGCTGAGGCTTGCTTAGGGGATGGAGTTGCTCTTTGCGGGAGGATGACGGTGAGCCATGCAGCTGAAGAAGACAGATGATGACAGCTGAGGTGGACAGATACAAAGTGTGTGCTCCAAACTGCAGGCAGTCAGCTTGGTCTCCGTTGTGAACAGTTTTCACACAGTCCAAAGCTCCAGTGTGTTTGGAAATACCTCTGCAGAAGATGCTGAGCCACCAACTGAATGTACTCAGGTGGCATCTCCCTCATGCTGGCGTTGCAACCAGAGCAAATGTCTGTTTTCTCTGAAGGAGGGCAGCTGCAATGGAACAACTGCTTCTGAAGTGACCATAAAAAGTTAGGCTATGGTATTCACTTTTCTTTTTCACTGCTGTGTAATATGTCCTTCGATCTATACAATGCTAGGACCGATGGAGTGAATTAGGGAATGCTGGAATAATTTTGTAGTTTGTCTAGTATAGGCTTGTGATCATAAATGTTTAAGTTATAAAGTAATCTCAGTTATCCACATAACGTACTCATGTCGTTAGAGCACGTTTTTGTTCTCCAGAGGTGTCAGAATCTTCCATACATTCAGAAATAGATACACATAGTAGTTTGCACATAACCAAAGCAAAGCTTATTTCAGGCTAAATAAACTATGTCCAAGATTACTAAATTGCTTGGTTGGCTGTGAAGATGATTCATAAGGCTATATGTTTTAATATATGCAGCTCCATAAAAATGAAAATAAAATTTAGAGGATTCATCATYGGATTTGGAGAACAATGTTTAACAGATTTATTGAAGGCGAGTATTGTTCATACTGAATTATTCCAGAGCAGTTCCAGTTCAGTGTCTTTTTAAATGAAATGGAAGGGGTATAAATTGTACCCATGGTAATGCTAGAGCTGTCTAGAAATGTTATAAAGTTGGGATTTGCATATAATAACTGACTAAAAGCTAGCAGATTTTTTGACAACTTATGAAGTAGTAGGACGTAAATATGCTAGTACTGGCAACTTCAGCCTTTTGGACAGTATGAATTAGATATTAAAAAAATCAGATGGTACCCAGAAGTCATGAGACTTAGGCTTCATTATCTCTTGAAATGAGAGATGAGTTTTTCAGTTAATTGCTGGCTTCCAGGAGCTGAAATCTGAAGAACAATAGTATGTAAGAGGCGATTCTGAATAATGTCACGGAAGGTGACAGCAGAGAGTCTTCTCTGAAGGCAGTTGGAAGTAGTGCATTTGCTGGTGGTTGGAGAAGTCATGAGTGTTTACTCTTTCATGCCTTTGTTTCCTGAACTTTGAAGTGCTGAAGGTCAGATTGTGTCCAGTCTCTGCACCATCTCCATTGAATGCATATGGGAGGGAGAAGTTTCTGAACTTGCYATGCGCTGCTTTTTGCAAGGGCTGTCCATCTTCCTGGGAACCCTCAAGGCCAGGGACCACAAAGACTGTGCGGGGGACGTGGGCTTGCTCTCCAAAGTATGAGGGCCAGCATTTTTGGGTTTTTTTAGAGCTGCTGATCAGTAAGGACCTTCAGACAGGGCAGAGCAATGTTTTGCATCTCATAACTGTTGGTGTCAACTGGGGGGAAGCAAGATTGCTGAAGGTGTCACCCGCAAGTTCTTGGGTTTTGCTTCCTCCCTGGTCTGCAGCCGTGGTGCCTTGGAACCCCCTCTTACAGGCTGCCTGGGGAAGCTTGAATTGAGTGTTGTTTGGGATCGCAGTAAAACTGCAGAAAACGATCTAGGAGATTTGTAAATACCATCTTCAGCTGTTAGTTTCATATTCTTTGATGAGTGGTGTGTCTTCAGTAGGAGCCTGTTAATGCATTTTTTATCTTTTAATTTTCAGTGCAGCGTAATTTTTCTAATGGGTGAATGGGGAAAGRGAGAGATGGGGCAACTGAAGTGGGTGCCATTTTTTAAGTGTTTGGGTCAGACAAATTGTTCTTGAGCTCTGAAAGAGACTGTGGGACTCTGAGTTTATAGCTGCTTTGGTTTTTTAGTTACCAAGATAAAGAGGAATTCCTCCTAATCCTACTCATTCAGCTGTGCTCTGAGAGTCCTCATCCTTCTAAAAAAGTTTTCATGGACCAAATGAGGTCATCAGCAGCATCTGTGCAATCTGCTTTTTTTCTGATGTCGAGAGGCACCTGACTGGGGCTTTTGACTTCCTTTGTCTTAATGACGTGGATTAGCCCTCTCCTGGGGTCGGCATTTTTGGGTGGCCTAGGGAATGAGAGGTCAGTGTCTTTGGTGAGTTCCGGGGGTGGACGTTTTTTGGAGTATGATCTTGCAGGCTCACAGATTTGCAGCTGCCGTGTGTGCAAAATGGTTGTATCTTTAACGGAGCCTGAGGGCACAGGGAACTTGAGAGAGGTGCTCTGGTTTGGGACTGTGAGAATCAAAAGGGAAGAAGTGGCTTCCCAGTAATGCAACTGATGAAGATGAAGCAGTGCTGTCGCTGAGGCTTAGCAGAGGGTGGAAGCAACCCTGCCTTCCTGTAGTGGCTCTACACAGCTAATACTTTTATTTCTATGCAGTCACATAAGACTCTGGATACAAAAAGGAAGCAGGTCTGAGTAAGGAAGTGTTTTGGGGTTTTTTTGGTTTTGTTTTGTTGGTTTTTTTTTCCTTAAGTACAGCTGCTTCTTGGCATTGAATCATGCTTCAGTTGTTGATGTGAGTTATGAGTTACTCTACTATTGATGTACAGTGGCAGGAGTGTAGTGAAGCATAAATACGACTTTTCAGTTCATCTTAAACAATTTGAAAGTCTGCTAAGTTCTTTGTAATGCATTTCATTGAATAACTGGCTGAAGTAATTGAGACCAAGTTGGGAGGGGCGGGGGGAAGCAACATGTTTTTTTTGAGACTTGATACTGCGTGGAAAGAAATCACAAGACCATGTTAAGTTGTGAAGTGTTAAAGTCTGTGGAGTGTATTGAAAACCATAATTGCTGGTAGCATGTCAGGCAGTTACTGGAAGGTAAGAAACATTACAGTTATGTTCAGTGCAATCCAGAAGGTGAACATGTATAAGCTGAAAACTTCAAAACAGTCCCTTCTGGGGGTGGGTCAGAAGTAGCCACCTCCTGAAGAATGTGTCTCGGGGCAAATGCAATTTGAGAGTCTCCAAACTGCCGCAAACAGAGATGTTGAAAATGTCATGTYGTCTCGGAGTGTTTTGTTATCAGTATTTGTGGTCAGTTACAGTTTTCAAGCCAACAGCCTTCAAGGCACTGAGATTTTGATGAGTCAAGTAGGGAAATCAGTTGTTCTTTATAGAAATGACAAAATGCTACTTCCTGTTTCACTAGCAGTTGGTAGAAGTGCTTGTTTGTCTATTCATTTTCTTTATTTGGATTTTTAGTAGCATAGCTGATTATCTTGTCCACATGAAAAACTAGTTAATTATTGTAGGCAGCAGTGTATAAAGAAGTATTGCTGCAGTGTACTGGATGGAGTCAACAACTCATTTTGTAGATCCTTGGTTCAGTAGTGCAAACAAATAATGGAGATTGTCTGCTAATCCTGGCAACAGGGATCTCTTTCAGGAATAAGTCTGAGCTTAAGATGTGCTAGTGCCACTGTAATAAGATCTGAAATGCTGTGGTGCTTATGAACGGGTTGCCTTGAAAGCTTAATGTATATGGCTGTAATATCATTAATACACTAGAGAGGCATGGTTTGGTGTTTCAGTATTTAACTTCTTTGTGCCTCTGATTTTTAATAACACCTGTGAAGTCCACGTGCTACTAGATGTGTTTCTTCCTCTTCTCTCAGTTGCTTGCAACTCCTAAATACACTGTTATACATGTGTGCATGCTTTTCTTAAAGCTTCCACACCATCATGTTGGTCCTTTTCCTCCTTCATCAGAAAGGATGTGGAGTCAGCAATGCCCCCTTGCAGTAATGAGGGCAAACCGTGCCTTGGGCTGTGTCAGCAAGAGCAAAGCAAGCAAATCAGGGGATGTGATTACTTCCCCCAGCTCTTGTTAGGTCACACGTGGAATATTGTGTCCCATCTTCACTCCCCCAGTTCCAGAGAGACATTGGGAAACTGGAGAGGGTTTGGCAAAGGGCCACCAAAACATTTAGAGGGTTGAAGAACTTCACTCATGAAGAAGGAAAGGCTGAAGAAATTGCATTTTTTTCGACCCAGGGAAGAGAAGGCTGAGGGCAATCTAGTCACAGTCTTCAAGTGCTTCACCGATGGTTTGTACAGAAGATGGAAGTACAGGGATGCATAGGACAAGAGGAACCAGGCGCAGGTTGCTCAGGGGAAATTCCATCTGGATATAAGAAAAAAATTCTTCACCGTGAGAACAAGTCAATATTGGAATAGGTTTCCCAGGGTGGTGGTGGAGTCACCCTTGCTGGAAATATCCAAGCCTGTTTGACATTGTCTTGGGTGACCTAACTTAAGGCCCTGCTTTCAACAGAAGGTGGGACCGTATGTTCCCAGAGATCTTTTCCAATCTTGATTTAAGTACAGGACTTTGATTGAGTACAGGACATGTGAATCTCAGTGGATAGAACATACCTACTATCAATCCAGCCTACTAGACTGTGAATGACTGACTTGGAGAATACAAAAAAAAGTAGGGGGAATGACTTTTATTTGAAATATATATATAAAATAGGTAGTGTATTGTGTGTATTTAGTTGTCAGAGCYAGGAACATTTTTTTCAATAGTTTGTGGGTGTTGGTTGGGGGGGGGTTGGTTTTTTGTTGTTGTTTGTTTGGTGGTTTTTTGTTGGTTTTTGGTTTGTTTTTTTTTTTTTTAAATCTTGGCTTCCCTGCTTATTTGCATGGCAATGCCAAACTACATTCAGGACTGGAATTTAAAATAATGGATCATGCATGTGAAATTAATTAGCAAATTGTGAAGTCCTGGTTCTAGTTAGTGAATATTTCAGAGGAATTCAATTAGGATTCTTAAGTGTAGGACTAGTTTATCAAAAATAGAAGAGTAAGGATGTGAAAAAACCTCTCAGCTGTGCAGTGCTTCTATACAATAAAGGCTCTTTGACTGAGCAAAGCAATGTACAATAATTAGATGTGCCATATCAGCCATTAGAGAATAGTAAAATCCTTGCAAATAATTTGTTGGCAGGCTGCCACTTCCAGCTCCTCCGTGTTTTGGACCTGAATGTCCATATGGGAGAGTGCAATGCATTTTCATCCTAAACTGGTGGCATTTTGAGCTTATGTTGCATAACACTTCAGATGTTGGCACTGGGACATGCTATTTTGAAGGTAAGAGAACATGCTAAAAATGCACTGGTGATAATATGAGCACAGTAGGAAATAGTTCAAGCTCTTAATTCCCCGCTCAAGCACTTTGCTACACTTAAAGCACCTCACTAGTGACATTGATTTCAATACTCCTGACTGCTCTGCAGCTCCCGGAATCATGGCTACATGAAGACATGCATCAGAGTGACCAGTGCTTTGCATGCCTGAGTTTTACAATACCTGACCTACTCAGAAGTATTTCATTGTATATGTTATCTCTTCTTCAAAATAAATCAGTGAGCTTGGGGGAAAACTTGTGAGAAATTGCCTATTTGCAGTCCAAAAAACCTCCCAGACATGTAATGAGCTATTGGAGTTAATGAATGAATGATAGGATATTCCTTAAACAGCAGAAAATTTAGCGTGTTGTTTCTAGATCTTTGAGATGACTCCCATTGCAGATTAGCTTTAGTAACTGTACCTTTTTCTGAATGAATCGCAGAACTTTAGTGCCTTGCAAACACACATCACCTTATCTCCATGCCTCTGATTCTTTCTTACAGCTCCATGTGAATGGTACTTTCCAGGTCTGCTTTAATGACCTGAAGGATGCATGTGTGTTTTTTGAAAGTCCCTCTTTGATACCTCCTTTGGGCTATAGCTAGTAGAGCATAATAAAAGGAACGTATCAGTTGGTTTCCTAAAAATATTGATAGCCTGCTTGTCTTTTTTTATTATTATTATTGTTATGTGTATTTCATGGACTTATCCATCATATGATGCTTTAAACTTGACAGTGTGATGAATCGGTCTAAAGAACTGTGTGGAGTCTGTGCTGCTCTTCTGTCCTTTCCCATTGTCTGCGTAGACGAAACATCACCGTTGTCTTCACCAGCAGTAAACATTCTTTTAAGTTTCATGCCCAGTCTTCAGGTGTTTTTTCATAAGAATGTGTTTGAATTTGTTTATGCCTGAGGAACCCATATTTTTATACAAGCATCATCTGTAACAGTGCTTTATAGTTTGCACTTTGAGTATTCAAGAAGTTTGTTATGTTGAGCCAAATAGTTAAGTCCTTCAGGGTGAGATCTTGGGGACCAAAAGATAGTTTCTGGGATATGTTTTAGAAATCTAAATTGCGATCCTGTTCTGAAGGAGGCTTTTCACTTATGTGTTGAGTGGGGTCTCCAGTAATCCTGTAGCAGTAGTGCTTTGTTGCAGGTGTCGCTGGAAAATCCAGCAGCTGAAATGTCAGTCCACAATGAGGCAAATTCTCCTGCTGAGGTCTGTAATAGATCGATATTTTCCATGGGTTGGACGTAGTGCAGCATTTCCAGCATGCACAGACCAGTGATTGTGCACAGTGGGACTGTTGCAAAGCTGTTCACTTTAGCTCCTGTTTCACCTCAGCAACCTGAGCTCTGAAATCTCCTGCTAGGGTGTCTGCTGCATTGGCACTGTGACCATGAGCTCGGGCCTGGTTGAACTCTGCCCTATCTCTGACTTCCCCACCCTCACCTTTTTCTATCTTCTCAGTACCTGATCAGTCTCTCTGGTGGGTTTTTCTCCTCTAAGTAGAATGGATGTCGGTTTGCTTGAACTGCAAAATGCATCTATAGTTCRTTCTGCCCTCAGTTAAATATCTTCACTACAGAGGTGAGCTTGCATTAGCTCCTCCTAGTCAGTCTGACTTGTGTGAGAGCAGGCACATCATGAAATAACACTCTAAGAAGCAATTGTATTAGCAGCTGCTGAGTTGTAGATGTGGAGATGTAACTTCTGCCCTGTGAAAGGCCATCCAGCAGCAGTTAAAAGCACTGCTATGCTTGTGCAAGAAAGGTTTCATATGTGCTCGGTACTTGAGCTTAGGGCAGTGCTTGGGGTAGGTAGGACTGGAGCTAACTTGTGGCAGTAGCAAGCCCTTTGTCGTGTTGCTTTTCTGGAGCAAACAGAAGTAAATAGCGTTAAAGAGTTGGTTTTGTTTGTTATTCAGATGAAGTCGTGAGCCTGGTAATTTGCTGTCCTGCAAACCACATGCTGATTTATGTCTGTGTAAAGGTTGCACAGAAGTCTGCCAAGTCAGGCAGCGAGACTTTTGGCACTGGGGATGGGAAGTGCTGAAACATGAGGGATGTTCCCACAGCTTTACCCTGGCATGGTTGGCTGCTGTGGATGATTGCCACAGCTCCTCATCCACGCTCTCTGAATTACACCGCAAGTAACAGGGGCCAGCACCGTGCGGTCCACCAGCTACACGAGGTGCGGGGCGTAGGGGGAGAGGGGTGGTTAGGACAACCAGCCAACAGAGCTGGCAGCACAACCGGTGCCACTAACAGCATGGTCTTTGTGCTTGCTGCTGGGAAGAGCTCCTCCAGAGAGCACGTCTCGTGATGTCTCCCAGTGCCATGCGGGTTCACGCAGGGCTCTATGACAATGCTGCTGTGAGTTTCTTGGGGGCATCGCAGCTCCGGTGCTCTGGAGGAAAGCAGCATTTGGCCCAGCCGTGATCTTCCTGCTGCCTTGAAAGGCAAGCCCGGCTGGGTCTGGTGGTAGCGCAGCTATTCAGACTGCAGCTGCCTGGATGGACAGCAGCAAAATCTGGTGGGACAGTTGTTAATCCTGCCCTTCCAAGGCTTTTGTGGGGAAATGGAGTTTAAAAGCCAGTTTTCATTGTCAGCAGGGGTCAAACAGCTTGCTCGGTCAGTAGACGCAGGTGCAGGTCAGCCCCTTATCCCATCATAATGAAATTTCCAGTAAGTAATTTTAAATTGTAATGTCCAATTTCAATTGTAAAATCCATAAATGTGATAAAATTTTGCTTCTCCTGTCTGGTATTCAGCTGTTCTCAGGCTGCTGGCCAGCAGTAATTTTCCTGGCCTGTGCAGATCTGTGAATATGGATCTTGGGAATAAAATTAAAGAAGAAACTATTTTTCAGCTGTTTGTAGTATGCTTTTTTATTTTTTAAAGCCCTTGTGTGTTAGAAGCCTGCCCTTGTAACCTACTGACTTTGTGGAATTCCTGAAAGGCTTTTAAGATTTGCTTTAGAAGCACCTTTTCAAAGGTCCTTTCTTCCCCATCCCTTTGGTTTTCCCCACGAAAACATGAAACTTTAGTAACTTGTGAGATCTTAGGGAGTGAACAATCCGKAAGACATACTTTGTAGCAAACTGTGGCCTTTTACAGTGCCCTGCACAAGTAATGTTATTAGCTAATACATAATAGCTAGCATGTGGTCTGTGGCAGTGGTTTTAGGTGCTCCCATCGTGTAAGTAATATACTTTTTCATAAAGGTAAGAGAGGGGTTGGCGTGGGCAGCTGCGGTTCAGGAGATCTGGCTTTTCTTCTTGCCTCTGCCTCTCGCCATTGCTTGAAAACACATGAATTCACTGGAAATGGAGCTCTCCTTATGACTGCAGCTATTAAAATGGAGGCAGTCGTTGTTTTTGTAAAGCGTCTTGGGATTCTGGCTAAGAGGAATTAGTGTACTTACGGAGGTGATTTGTGAGAATTGGTTAGCAGCCACTTACTGAACAACATGCTGTTTGAAAACTGTTTCACCCGAATCAAAACATGTTGAGTTCAACAGAAACGTTAGTGGGAAAATTTTAAGAAATGAGTTGGCTTTCATTTTCAAACTTTGTTTCAGAAACGTCAAAACATTGCATTTCATTTGTTTCATTTGAACATACGTTTTAATTTAGCAGGATGTTTAATATTTCATAGATTGTCTTTAGTACTGCATACTCGAAAAAAAGGTACTATCATACTGAAATAATTTGGCATTACCAAAATAAACATGTGAATATTAATGTGAATTCTTCTGACTTTCCATTCTGTGAGGAATGTTTACAACCAAAAGTGAGACCAGTTGGCAAAATACTGACATTTTGTTGAGGTTTACTGAATACTCAAATTGACTAAATTCTATTTCCTGAGTTTACAGTTGTGCAGTTGCTACATTTGATATCAGCATTTTTGATGCAATTTTTTCTTGTATTTCTGTTGTAAAAAGTGGAAACATTTTGAGGAAAAGGGCATAAGAGAAATTTGTGGTGGCCTTCTGAAAATATTTGTTTTACTGAACTTGAGGAATTTTCTAACTTTCTTGTTTATTATGCTAAATTTTAGCATGGATTTTTCCTAGTATTTAGAAATAACAAAAGAGTAACCAATTTACTGATTATTTCTGCTGCAGTAGATTTGTCTACTCTCGTTTTATTCTTGGCTTTAAACCTATGAACAATTATACTAAAATATGCAACAAACCCAACATAAAATAAATATGCATATGGCTTAGATAACGGATTCTCAAATGTATTATTTACACAGATTGTCCATGATGTTGTCTTGTTATATGGAAAAAGGGAAGAGCCAGGAAAATTTTTTTTTGCTTTAATATTTGCTTTTTCCAGTCTAACATGAAATATTTATCATAACAGGCTTCTTGCAAACATTCTGCCCCCAGAAGCCAAATTATATCAGCAAATATCTGATTGCCTTTTATTAATATCAGAGGGTAGAGTTAGGTATTGTGGACCAGCATATCTCTGCTGCTCTGAAAATCAAATTGCTGTGGTGAAGTCTTCCAGTTTTTCATCAGTTGCTGACAGCGGGAACTGGTCCTGTGTGTGCATTTTGCCCTGCAGAAGAGGACAGGCAGTACCAATATATGATTTGGGTGCACCAGGCCATTCCTCTTGTGGGATTCCTTTTTGATGAAGGGTGATTTGTTTCCAGAGACGTTAGAATATGTTTTGTCCTCTCTMCCGGTGAAAGATTGCCAGATTTTGCTGGGATTTCGCAGGCGGGCACATTAACACTTGAGGTGTAGGGTGTGCCCAGCAAACCCAGCAGGTGCGAGGCCAGGGACAGCTTGGACATCGCAGAGGTGGTCATGTGCCAGTGAATGTGGTGCACTCAGGATACATTGGGCTTTTTGTGCATGTGCAGATCAGCCTAAGTAGGTCTGACGTTTCCCACATGTGTTGAGCTCCTGGCTCACATGCTTTTGAGTAGGTGTGCACGTGCATAGGGCATAGCAGATTGCTGGATGCCCAACTGGGACAGTTTCCTTGGCAGAAAAAGAGATTGCATCTGGAGAAGCTACCTGTATTGCAGCCTCCATAAATGAAATGAAAATGTAGACAGGATAAAGGAATAAAGAGATGTACCAGCTTTCCTTTCTTTTGGACACTTGAAAGATCTCAGTCAGAACTGTTTTGAATAGAGGAAGTCACAAAACAAAGGCTGGAAACTCAGGTCTCTGATCCCACAGGCTGGAGAATAAAGGTTAGAGAGGATTTAGGATTCACCCTTCCCTATGTTCCTCTCTTCCTTTCTTTGCATCGTGTTAGTTTCTAGGTACCCACCTGGTGGAAGACTTTGCGTGGCCTGTATCCCTGGCTTGCATGTTGGAGTTCAAGTATTTTCATGCACAGGAATGTTAGAGTATGTTCATGCACAGGAATCTACACCTACAGACACGCATGAGTGATAAGGTTTCTGCATATGTTTGCAAAGCAYCTAGTGCATTCATGAGGCTGTTCAAATAGTCACAACAAATTGCTGATTAGGTTGTATAATGTCATTTGGTTTCTTGCTTCTGCCAAATTCACAGTTCTCTGACCAGGAATGAAAGAAAATGGCCTTATCGGCCCTGAGTGATGCTCGGAGGCCACGTGGCACTTGTCCTCTGTGTCATGCAGATGGGTTTCGCATGTCGTAGTGAGTAGATTAAAGACAACTTGGCTTTCTGAGCTTTTGTGGTTGCTGTGTCCTGCGTTGTTTACGTTACAGAGTTCTGGCAGACCTCTCCCTTTTGATGTTATTAATATTAAAATAGAGTAATTCTTTATATTACAGAGATGGGCTTCTAGTCCGACTCTGACAGGCTTGATTGTGGGGCTCCAGGCACCTCCGCTGCCCTTGCGACGGAGGCAGTGCTGAGCCTTCCCGTGGGAGCTGGACCAGGGCCAGACGGAGACTGTAGGTGCCGGTGGAGTTTGGGATGGAGATGACACTGTGCTATATAAACTGTGATTATTAATGGGGAGCCTGGCTGGTTGAATCCTGTTGTGTGTAAACACTGCCTGAACTTCCAGAGGGGTTGTTCCCTCAGATTACGGGAGCATATACCAACAGTGGGTTTTCCTTCCTTTCTGGCTTCCTTTATTGCCAAGCAAGTAGCATGAGTGTCATTATACAGTGCCCTGTTATCTAAGCTGTTCACTGTCAATAGTCATTGCATGATACGAAAAGTCCCCAGAGACTGCATGATGCGTTTTCTTTCCCAGGGATCTCCTTGTAAGACTGGGAGCATGATCAGAAAGAGAAACGGGGAAGCTGCTGCTTCTGCATTTTTCCCCACCCCGGGGCAGGCTGCTGACTGTGCGGTTCTCTAGGTGTGTTTCCAGGAGTTGGTTGTGATCTGATAAGCCACGTCTGGCTCATGTCCTGGCTGCTGAGGAGGACATCCATGTTTGAGCGTCAGCACTGGCTGAAGGAACCTTTATTAGCAAACAGTGTTTGAAATACATGAGATGACACAGAGGGCTTTACCTCTGGATTTTTTTTTTTTTTTCTTCCCCCCTGTATTGTGTTTGCCGTATCCATGTTTGCCATCAGTGTAGCCATTCATTTCTGCGGATGTGCTTCTGAGGTCTAGCATTTCTAACCCGCGTGCTGGGACTGGGTTGCACGGATGCTGGTGTCGTTACGTAACGGGGTGTGTGCCTGGAGCTGGCAATGAAGCAGAACAACAGCTCTCTTGAGGTTTGGCAGAAAATAGCTTCTTGCATTATTATTCTTGACTTTTTTTTCTTGGCAAAAACAAAAGGAAGCTTTAGCAGGTAGAAGGTTGTTGCCTTGCCACAGAAACATGTTCTCGCATATGACTGCTGCAAGGGCAAAACCACTAGCTGGACCCACCCCTGACTGTGGCCAACATTTGCTGTCCCAGTTAGTGATAAAACCCCTGTTCTCATTGGATCATGAGGCGTATGAATACTAAGCTTACACCAGTCAGCTTTCTCATCAGTGTTAATTGCTGACTTTCCTAAAYCAAATTCTTTTTAAAAGAAGAAAAAGCTGGTAACAGAAGTAAATGGGAATTTCCAAAGAACTCAGCGTTAATCTCCCTCCTCTTCTGTTAAAGCCACTGTGAAACTGCATGGACAGAGATGGAGTTACGCAAAAGATGAGCACTTTGGAAAATGATGTCCAGTGTGGCTGGATCAATGAAAAGGAAATGACAAACGAAACTGATGCGGGCCAGTGAGCATGTCCATGCTTAACAAAATTTAGGTGGAAATATATTTCTAATTAAACTGGGTCAAACCATGTGTGCAAACCAGGTCTTTAAAAATAATTATTTGAGACCTCATTTTTTCCAGTCCTTTGCACATGATGTCATTTGTTTTACCTATTCAAAGTGGATATAAAATGCTAACAGTGGCATGCTAGTGCGTTATGCTCGCCTTGCACTCATTTGATTACAGAGTAAATGGCAAATAAGAATCAGTGCTGGGGAGCCAATCCCTAAAGGTGGCTCAGTGACTGATTTCAGAACCCCTTCTTGTTAGGTATTTGGTTTTCTGTAACCCTTCTATTATTGAATATAGTTATTTTCTTGTGCAAACATGTCAAAAATACCTGTTTTCTGTAAGCCTCAGTGGTGCAAACATGAAAACACTTTCGCAATGTTAATGCTAAGACTAGAGGAAAGTAGCCTACAAGCACTGATGAGAGATGGGTTTATATATCAAGGTAAATTCTGAAGTTGTTTAAACTTCCTGGGKTTTGAGGAAAAACTAAATAGTAAAACTAACAAAATGCAGTTGCTTGCAAATTTGTCCTTTCTTATCCTGTCCTCTGCCTCTGACCTCAGCAGTCCCAATTCCTTTGAGTCCTTTAGGATCTCTGCTAGCACATACACCCGTGGCCCCCGCTTACTCCTTAGCCACCCCCTCTGATCTGACACTTCAGCAGCTGCCGCCTGTGGCTACCTGCTGCCCTTTGGGCAAGAAGCAGCCTGTGCTACGGCTGGCTGCGGATTGCTACGTGCTCCCTGGCTGGCCAGCTGGCAGGCAGCACCAGGTAGAAAACCGCGGAGCCCACTCTGGAGCCCTCCTCTCCGGAGGAAGGGAGTTTGTCTCCATCTCTGATTTTCACAAAGCATGCAGGAATTGAATCATCTTTGAGGCTTCCATCTGTCTGTCAGTTTTGGTTGAAATGGGCTGACAGGTTAAAACATGGTTGGATGCAAGGGCAGCACAATCACGTATGCCTTGTTTTCTTAAGAAACCTGGCTAAGCTTCTGTCTTTGATAGTGGAGGAAAGCTTGCAATTCGCTGTAATGTCCCTCCCTGAACCTAAAGGTTCAGAAACTAGAAGGCAATACAGAGCACTTGGGAGGTAGGTTTTCTGGTATGGTGTTCTCATATGCTCTTTGATTATTGGTTTGTTGTTTTTTTTTTTAAGATGCTTTTGTTGTAAATAGAGACCTGGTTATTTAAATTTCTGTTACTTAAATATGTGCAGTGGCAATGCTGTAGCGTTTTAGCTGACCCCGCGAAATTTTTCTCTGGTGTGTATTACCAGATTTATCCTAAGGAGCAATGAGCTGTTGGTTGTGTATTTTGGCATCTGGATGTGGATGACGGAATATGCAAAGAAGTTGCAAAAGGAAGTTATTTTGAAACTTGTGGATGGTTAAACTTTAAGGGTAAACTTTAAAGTGAATACAATTAGAAGAAGATGTTAAAGCTAGTTTTTTAAAGCTTGTATTATACGTGTAAACCAGACTTCAGATACTCGCTACTCCACATTTCTCCAGCAAGCTGCTGGCATTAGCTGGATGCCTTGTGGAATGTTTAGGTTGTTTTGCTGTTTTGTTTTGGTTTTTTTCTTTCTTGACAGCTGCTTTGTTATGTGATGCAGCTGGTTGGACAGGCTATTGCCATTACAAGGTAAAGGAAGCAGATAGGGTTCAGAGCTTGGAAAATGAGAACTGGGTTTGAGACTGAATCACAAGGAGGGTTCTGGTGCAGCTTCATTGACACCTGAGTTTTCGTGGGCTGGGCCAGTGGATTTCAGTCTTATAGTTTTGAATATATATATATGTGTTTGTGTGCGTGTGCATGCACTTTTGTCCATAGTACCTTGGGCACCATTGCATTTGATCTTGTACAAGTTTACAGAGATGCCATTGCTGCCTGGGAAAGCTTCATGTGACATACCAGCTGACAAATTGTGAACGAGAAGAATCCAGTCAAATCTATGTGCCTGTGAATGTAAATATATCTGTGAGATATTCGATCAGAATAGCAAGTGTTCTCTGTTTCCATCTGGCCTTCATCTGCAGCTTTATGAAGAGACTAATTTCCAATAGGCAGTGAACTTTGGGTAGTAGTAGTAGTGCAGTTGGTTGTCAGATACTTTTACACAAATGGACACACTGCAGTAATGGCATAGGTTCATTTCTTCCATCACAAACTCTGGCTCAAACCTGTGACGGGATCAGTGCGAACACACCTTCTCCAACAGAGAAAGCATTGAATATACACAGTTTTTCAGTGGAAAACCTGGTGCAAAGTGGGATTTGTTTTGTTTGAGAAATTTGACCTTTTATGGGGCAAATTCAGATCCAATAAATTCAACAGCAGAAATTCCTGTGGACATCAGTGGAGCCAGAATTGCATGCAAGAACCCAGGCGTTAGGAGAAACCATCAGTAGCTGTTGGTGGGAAGTCCGGCAGGGAACCGCTTGGAAGTGTAGCCAGCAGTGCATCAGAGGAGGGCAGGGGGGTCCCCAGCCTGTGCTGGGGCTCTGCATTTGTTTTACCGAAATGCATAGTTCACTATAGAGCACACTACTTCATCTTGTGCTGTACAAAATGAACTTGGCTTGTTTAAACAGGGCAAGGCAAAGAGATGAGAGTTTCAAAATCTGGTAAAGCTGTTCAGTGGTTAATTGCAGGAAACTCTTGGTCCCTTTTTGTGACCAATTCTTCCAATGGTTAGCTGCTGCTTTTGGTTCATACGTGCTGGTAATTATGCTAGTCTACATTGCTTAAGGCTCTGCAGTTCTTCAGCTGTAATGTGTTTAGCCATTTTCTTGAAATTATTCTGCAGGGGTATTCCCCCCCCCCAGGAGTTCACTGTTCATTTCTCTCTCTGCTGTTATTGCCTTTGATCCTACGAGTAATACAGAAAATTGGAAGATACCACATTGAACGGTAACTGCTTGTAGCTGTTCAGAAACTATTACTGCACATCTGACCTATAGTTTGCTCAAGAGGAGAACCTTTGCCAGCCAGACTTCTGCTGTACGAAGCTGATTAGATCAGTTTAGAAAAAAATAACACCAAGGCTCTCCTCGAATTCAGATTTTTTTTTCTTTAGGAAAGTGAACTTGGAAGCACCGCTCCTTCTAAATTTAATTAGAAAAGCAAGGTATACTTCACTTTTAAGAATAATTAGAAGGGTAGTCTGGTTTCATTTTGGAGACCAACTTAATACTGAAAGCCTTTCCAAATGTTTAAGTAATTTTCCCTTGAGTTTTGTGGACCATCTGGCCAATAGGATTTTGGAAGGAAATAGGAATTGACTGCTGCTGCGAGACCAGTGCCATGTAGTTCATCTCTTGCAGAGCTCATTCAGAAATCTG
Organism: Phoebastria nigripes; assembly: GCA_035582835.1. Taxonomy (NCBI): domain Eukaryota; kingdom Metazoa; phylum Chordata; class Aves; order Procellariiformes; family Diomedeidae; genus Phoebastria; species Phoebastria nigripes. The sequence continues at coordinate 5,103,577 of JAYKAV010002220.1, forward strand.
GAGACTGATATATTTTCTCACAGACTAATTGGGTCCATTAACTCCCTTTTTATTTTTGGAGAGGATGCATCAAATAGAGCCAAATGAAAAGGCACTGAGAGTAAATGCTCTTTTTTCCTCAGTTAAATGCTCTGTGAAGACTTTTCTGTGTGTGTGAAAAATATGACCTTTCCTTAGGCAAACCTCAGATCTTCTGAACTCGACAGCAGTACTCAGTAGAGTTTTTGACTTCAGGATTCACCTCAGGTGAAGAGAGTTGTAGGGAGGGTATTTGCCATGAAATACTGAAGGAAGGGCTCAGAGACCCCAAGAGAAACCCATTTAATGCCAGTTGTTAGTATTGGGCTGTCCTGTGCAGTGCCATGTGTACTGTCTCACACAGGCATCTGCAGAGAGATGCATATGCGCATGGTGTTGCAATCTGTGTGAGAAAAACACCAGTGGAACTGGAATGAAAAAGTAAATCATCTTTAAGGTTGTTGTAGCTCTCGTCATCTAGGCTGGAACTTGTAGTCTGAGCTGTGTACCCTGCCTGCCTTAAAGCCTTTTTAAAAAAAAAACCCAGCAACACAATTTTAACCCATGCAGAACCTTGTCTGTGTTCTGCATTATATGCAACAGAAAATTCAACTACATTACACTTATTGGTTACAAGAATGCTGAAGGATTTTTAAAAATTCAGTGATATAATTGCTGAGAGCTGTGCACACAAAGTTATGTTTATGTGGGATAGAAGGCTAATAAAGCCTTTCTTTATTAGCATGTGTCTGGGAAGGCTGCATTACTTAAAAAGTTAAAACATGACTCTCATAACATGAGGTTTGTAATTGCTGTGTGCAGCTTGACCTTCAGAGCTTCGTAGTGATAGCGTGCCAAAAAAACTTCCTTTGAGGGATTCCTGTTCCGAAAGTCCGGCCACCCATCAGCTGACCTCCTGCAGTCCAGCCCTGACTTCCTTTCAGCAGGATGGGGCTGGCGGGACACATTTAACTGCTTGTGACTTCATCCAGCAGAGATGTGCTGCGTATAGATTTTCTCTAGCGCCCTGTATTTCTGTAAACGGATGCACATGAGTCAGGCAGCGAAAATTCACTGGGGTGGAGGGATTTGTACCTCTCCCTAGAGTTAGCTTCTTGACAACCCCTGGTCTGCAGAGTGAAACCCTTCCAAAGGCTGAGGCTTTTTTCCTAAACTGTTTATTTTTCTGGATGAATAGACTTTCGGCATGGTGGACCTTTGTTGTCATAAATCACTGCTGGGCTCCCCAGGTGCTGAGTGGGACTGGCTCTGTGCCAAGGCTGTTGCAACCCTCCTGCCCGCAGCAAGAGCAGCCACGGGGCTGTGAATGCCCCGCATCCCTGCCGCCCCGCGTCCCTGCCGCCCCACATCCCTGCCGCCCCGCGCTGGGCAGCCGGGGTCCCTGCTGCTACTGGCTACCTGAAGACCCACCAGCCCAGGCGTGCCCAAGGCAGAACACCCTTTGGAAGAAGAAAGCCGCCTGTGTCTGCGAAGCCTCCGCACCCCTGGCAGGGGTAGCAAGCCGTGATGGGGTGTCTGAGGCTGGAAACCCAACAGCGTGTTTCAACAGACGTTAAGAGGTGTGACAAATGCCAAAGCCCAGGATGAATGGCAAGGCTGTTGAAACTGTTATTTGCACAAATACTGAAATTTAGGATTAAAGAAATCGGGTTTTATGTCCCAATAAATGGAGTGTGAGGAAAAAGGGAAAACTGCACAGCCTGCTTTTTAGACCTCTCCTCCCATTCACTGTGCTGCTGTCTTGAGTTGCTCTCTTGACCCACGTATGGCCCCAAAACGTTGCTTTTCTTTCCCTGCTGTTAGCAGCTCCCATTCAGGCCACTTGGCAAAGCACATGCTTTGCTTTGGGTGCGTGATGAGAAGCCATGGGAGTTCAGGGGCCTTGGGGTTATCTCTAAAGTCAAGCACCTGGATGACTTTCCAAACAGAGGACAACTAGAGCTTCAGAGTGTTTGTCTTCCCCTTAGACCCTCCTGAAGTATCTCCAGATACAAAACAGATTGGGCCAGATCCAGCTCTGTCAAAGTCGGTGAAAGTCTGGTCCTTCACCAGGATTAGCTACACCTTTGGTAACCCCGTGTAGCCCCAGCCAGCACTGAGCGCGGCAGCGGTGGCAGTCTCTGAAGTGAGCTTTCTGAGCTGCACGCTGCGCTGTGTGCTGCAGCTCTCGATTTCCCGCTGTTACCCACCAAGGGCCACTGTGATTTTACCTGCCCCAGGAGGAATGCTCCTGCTCTTCCTCCCTGCACATTGTTCACGTTGTTCAGAAACTTCAGATAGCAGTAGGATATCTAAAGCATCATGTCTGCATGTTAACTGAATAAGGAGAAGCTGCAGGAATGGGTGCTTTCCAGATTCCTCCATATAAGCATGGAGCTGCAGAAGATTACATGGGCTGTTCTGCTGCAGACACCACCCATTTCAAATAAGTAGAGGACAAAACTCCTTTCTTCATATTATGACTAGCATGGTATTTTCAAAAGTGCTTAGCGCTTTGCTTGATCTTGCTAATCACAACGCGAATGACCTCTTTGGGAGCAGGTTTCAAAATCCCAAAAGATCAATCTCTAGTCCAGTCTTATACAAGTATGCAGTAGCCTTGAGTGGTTCGTGTTTTGCATAAGGATGGTAATCTGATCAACTGAACATACTGATATTGCAAAAATGTAGGTACTCAAATATGTGTTTGCGAAAGGGCTTGGATTTGTCCCTTTGTTTCATTTTCTTTTCCCACTGGTCTGCAGTCAAGACACAGACAAACATTAGGCAAAGCAAACAATCTGCATTTCCACTTGTACAATGGGAGGAAATAGGAACTGAAAGGATAAAAAAAAAAAAAAACTGGACAGAAAAACTGCTTCTGGTGCCTCTTGGGTTTTACAGTTCATGAGGGCTGTGGTACAGACACTTCAGTAGGGGTGAAAAACTGTCCTTTTCCTCCAGAGATCAAAGTTGTTTGATCTGGCACCATTGAAATGACCCCTATTCATCCCTCCCTTCTAGCCAGTGTGGACTTGGGTAGAATTTTAAGTGATTGATAGAAGTTACATGTTCTAATCTCTCCTCTTGGCTAATGTGTTGCTATTTTAGTATATGTGAAGTCCTCCTATACCACTGCCAACTTAGTTGTCTTCTGTAGTGTTATGAGTTACAGTGACATTTTTGTTTGTTTGTTTAAGCATGTGACACAAATAGGGGCCCTGAGAGAAATTCCCAATTTTTTTTCTTTTTTTAACATCTTACCCCTGAAATATCTAAAACTTCATTTAAAAAAACTTTATAAAACTGGTATTTTCACGTTGAGTGAGTGCAAAATACTTACCCACTTCTGAGATGAAGGGGGAGAGAGAGAAGCAGAGGCAGGGATAGAATGACCTGTTCTGCACAGAAATAGAGCAGTGGTGTTTGCTAGGAAAGGAACTTGTTTTTCACGGAATATTCAAGTAATTTTTGCTATATAAATTTGCTAACCTTTAGAAAATTATCCTTTTTCGTTTGGAATGCAGTGTAATTTTTTTTTTCTTTTTTGAACAATTTTTCACTTCTTTATAAATATATCTCTAATATTTCTTCATTCTTCATTAATGTAACATGCTTTGTCTTAAAGTGCAGTGAGTGTTATTAATTAACTTTTGTTCTTTATATATCTACATGCAGACATGTTAGATTTTACTGTTAATGTTTTACAACCCGAGTTCTGGGGCATGCTAAGTAGTGTTTGACTTCATAGTATAGTGATAAATCTTAGCTAACTAATAAAGCATCATAAAGCAGAGTGGGTATTAGCATATAGAAGAAAAAAAAAACCATAAACCTTGAAGAGCATGTCTTGATTATTTACAGTGTATTAATATTTATATTGTTCATCACTCTGACCAGCTGTGGATGAAGGTGATCATATTTTGTAGTGTTTAGGTGACACACTTTGCCTTCCCTGGTAGGAAAACATCTATGCTCAGTTCTGAAGGCAACGTTAAGTCTAAGTCAATCAAGCAGTCCCATTACAACCTAAGGGACTAACTGGCAGTGTCTAATGTTGGATGGTCTGGGAGCAATGGAGGACCTTTATGTTGCTGAAGGAGTAATCTCAGGAGCTCGTTCTGATGCCGCAGTCTGCTGTGTGCCCTTCTTCTGGATAGCACAGAGTTAACGGCAGAAAGCTATCCAGTTGCCGTTGAAAGAGGGTGTTTGTGGAGGGTAGGTAAGGGGAAATGCAACATTTGGCTATGCTGGCCAAGTGTTTTTGGGTGAGACCTAGGACTGTCTGGAAATCGGGTGCCAAATGTGGGGGTGAAAGGGCAAATGTGTTGCATCCACATGGTCAGCATTTAGGCAATGCAGCTGGGTTGTGGTTTTACGGAAGTCCCTGCATCCTGCACTGCTGGCATGAAAGCAGTCACTTACAGGGAAAGGAGGGTGTGCTCCAGCTGGGAGATGGAGCTGAGGGGTACCCTAGAGGTGACCTGGAACAAGGCCCGGGCTTCCAAATCTCAGCATCTCCCAGTATCACAAAGAAGAGAAGAAATGCTGTAGGGGAGTACAATTCTTTGATTTACAGCCCCAAAATACAACAGACATCCAGAGACATTGTGACAGAATTGCCACCAAAACTTTATAATGTCAATCAAAGTAGGCTTTCTGCAGCCTGAGTTGTGTGATTAAAAGGATGAAGCTGTAATCAAAATTATAGCCGCATTCCCACCTGGCTGGCGTCCTGAATTCTTCATGGGGGTTAAAAAAAAAAAAAAAAAGACTTTCTGAAACTGGTAATTATCTGCCCAAGGCTGATGTGTGTTGTGGTGGGTTGGGGTTTTTGTGTTTTTTGTGTTTGTTTTTTTAAAACTATCAGAATTGATGCAGATTACATGTCATAGTTTACAATGAAATGGATCATTTCTGAAATCCAGTGCTAGTATTCAGTGCACGACTGACCCTGAGCTCTGCCTCAGACCATTAACTAACAAAAACAAGCTATAAGCTTCCAAACTTTTAATAACTTCTTCCTTGGAATTTATTCCTGTCCCATTTCAAGTTTTGCATTACTGCTGTATTTTTAGCTGAAGAGCTCCAGCCATGACTACAGCAGGTTGTCTCATGTGGTACCAGTTGCTGAGATGAGGATTGCAGGCTGGTCTTCCTGATAGAGCTCTCCTATAAACTGTCGTCTTGGGTGACACTTCTCAGCACCAAAACGCTACAGCCCCAGATGCGCAGACCCTGTCCACTTCTTTACATTAGTCAAGACCCCAAGGGACAGCAGGATGTCCATTGTGAGCAGCCGTATGCTGTAAGACAGCAGCTGTGTCTAAACTGCAGTGCAAGAGCAGCGTATCTGCAGGCTTTATGTTCTTGGGGTCCTCCTCCCTGCCATGCTAACCCACCGGCGTGCTCTGGGGAGCACACTGCAGCTGCATGGGAGGCTGCCCTTGCCTGCCTGCAGTGTGAGCAGGCAAAGCTGGTGTTTCCAGGCTGGCTTTGGGGCTGGTGATAGCAAACGTTGCTCATCTCTTCTAAAGAGCTGGGTCTAAGTAGAAAAGCCCTATGTAGGTGGAAAGGGAAACAGAAGGATCATGACTTTGTTAAGGTCATGTGGAATAGGACATAGGGTTTCCTGGATCCCTATGCAGAGCATTGTTCATTTGATGCATAGTCTCTTAAAGGCTTTTCTTGTGTTACCAGGATGGAAGGGGTGGAGAGGAGAGGGGCAAAAGGGTGGGGTCCCGTCCTTCAGGGCACAGAAGGCTGAGCTGGCAGTCTACCAGCAACCGCAGGGCCACACACTGATTTACCCGAGATGGGCTCAAACTTCAAAGTTYGTAAGTGGCTTTTGAACAGGAAACCTGCTTGCTGAAGTTCACTCAGTAAGAGCTTGCAGTGAAACAGCTGTGCCTTCACCCCTCTCCCAAAGGGTGTGTGGCCACAGCCTGCATCGGTTATCCCATAATAAATGCTTCTGGGTGAGAAAGTCCTCTGGCCTTGAAAGTCCTCCACCTCCAACAGCCAGATCTTGCTTTCAAATACAAACCTTCAGTATCCAGAGAAGGTCCCAAGAGTTAAGTTTGTGGTATCTACCAGCTTTCTGGATTACACCAGCAGGCAGTGCTATGAAGGGTCACCTGGGAGTCCTGCAGCCTTGGGCAGATGTTGTGAGCTGTTTGTGTCTGTGCACAGCCTAAGTGCACTGCACATGCGCGTGCCTGATGGCAGAGTGTGTTCCTCGTGAAATTGCCCTCCGCGTGGGCACAAAGGTGCAAACTGGCAAGCGTCTGAGGCTTCTGGCATCTGGGACGTATCCCTGCACGTAGGCACCTCACAGCCTCACCAAAAACGCTGCTTTTTAAGGGAGAGAGAAGTGAGGTTGTGCTTCTGGTTGCAGACAGGACATGGACACAGACGGGGACTTTTGCGTAGTCAAAACCACCAGCTTCGTGCTGCCTTGGTATCCTGCAGCAGGCAGTCCCTGCCCTTCACGTGYGCTTTTTCCTGCTGCGGTTAAATGGGGACAGCTACATCAGACAGACCCAGAAACATGTGGACGTTAATGAGCRCCTGTTGCCAAAAAGGAAGCGTGTGATGGGACTGCCGTGGGCTGCCTTGGCATGGTGCGCAGCACTGTAACAGGACAGCTGGGTTGTATCGTCTGGACATGTAATTGTCCACTTCAAATCTGTTGGATCGCAAGTGAAGAGAGAAGCTGATGGGAGCTGTTTGCCACCCCTAGGAAGAGGGGGCTGTGCAGGATGTGGGAGGGAAGCTGTCAAACCAAGCTTTCTGCATGTGACCCACATCCTTAAATCTCAGGTGCATGTTACTGGGACCTTGGGTCTCTGGTTGTAATCGTGGCCCAAGCCAGGGACTGCCCAAAATTTTTGTTTGGACCTAACAGGAAAAGGTGTTGTACATGACCGAATGCATCTTTTTGTAAATATACTTAATTCATGTAAAGCCCCTTTATCAGCTAATAGCTTGACCGCTAATGCTGATACTCTTGTTTGATGTAAATAGAAAATTACATGTCTTGACCCTCAGTAGAGGGCATAGATAAGCAGCTCCTTTATCTAATTGAGCTGAAAAGATAAATACGTATCCAATAGAAATAACACTGGGCGATCTGTCCTATTCCACATATATCTCCCTACAGAAATAATGCACGGTTGGAGCTCATCAGAACCATATCTTTGGCATAAAGCATCTTCCACAAATGTGGCTGCAATGAGCAGTATGCAGATTTGAAAAATGTGTATGCTGGCTCCAGGTTTGCTGAATGTTACTGTAGTGACGAACTGGCAACTGCCGCAGACTTTATGCGGAAATATTTTCTGGAGGAGACAAGGAATTTAGCTGGACTCGAAGCTAGTGGGAGAATTTCTTCCAGCTTGRATACCTCATCAAAATGTAGGCAAGAACTTCAATTTTAGAAAGTCATTGAGCTTCAGAATTGTTCAYGTCTGAGCTCTGTATGAGCTTGATAGTGTTTAATGCTGTATTCTTGGGTGGGAATATGGATGACTTGCAGATGGCTGTTGGATGTTTTGGCTGCACTCTCCAGAGTTAAAACCTGCTCTCAAACTGAGCATTTGGGTGAAAGATGAAACCTTTTATTAGGGAAACGGGCCCACAGACCAGTCCTGCCCTCTGCCCAGTTTCTGAGGGAATGTGCAACAGAGGATCTTGAATCACAACAGGCTGATTCCCTTTAGTGATCTGGAGAGGATGGGCAGCGGCGGATTGCAGAGGGCTGGGAGGGCAGTGCCCCTTGTTCTTCCTCCCATTTTGGATTAAATCAAAAAGGATGAACTTTTGTGTGTCTCGTCACTGGAAGTAAATGCATCTGTTGATCTCATTTGGTTGGGAAACAGTTAAAACAGCCAGTTGCTCCTAGGAGCTTTAAACAAAAATCAAAACACCACCTTTCTCAAAACAATTCAAACATGCTCAACCTTGTGGCTTCAGCAGAAGTAGCAATGTGTGAGTTCCCATGAACTCTGGCTAACCTCGGAGATTTATTGATAAATGAAAAAATAAGGGGCCAGGCCCTGAAACCTTTCCTTACTTAGGCACTCATCTCTGTATGTTAACAAGAAGCCCAGGGCTGGGTTCAGGATGTTTACTGCTTTTAGAGATGTCAAGGAGAATGAGCTCGAAACAGTTTGAAAAACCAATGTAAAGGAGAGAAACCTGTGATTTTTGTTCTGACTGCCAGCACAGTCGCAGTCTCTGCATTAAAGCAAGTGTATTGTGGAGCACGGTACCCTGCTCAGATAAGCTGCGCAGGCATTGATGGTTCTTCTCCACATGAACACGCATGTCCTCTGAAAGCTTCAGCCCTCTTAGCGTGGAGTCTTGCAATAGCACACTCACTTTTTTTGGGTGGTGGTGCCGAGTTCAGTAGGGTGCTAGTGTGCAACCACTGCTTACAGGGACTGCTGGTGTTTGGGTGAGCTGTTGGGTGGCTTTGCTTCTGCCCCTTTTTTTTGTAACTAACTGAGTAGACAGTGAAGTTCTGGGGAGGAGAAGGAATAAAATTTAGGATGTCTCCAGCATTCTCTGATTATTTTGTCTCCGCTGACTGAACCTTTTCCTTTGGCAATATTTAAAGGAAAGGTTTTATTTGTGTATGTTGGGATGATGTCAGAGGTAAGGAGAAATGATGGTGTGTGCTGTGTAATTCTGCCACATTGTTTGTTGCATACATTAGCAGGTGCAGAGACTTTTGAGATGTATTGCTCTGTGATAATGATGAATCCTTTACTTTGGGAAAATGTACAACTGTAATCAAAAATAAATCTGCCAAGATGGCAGTAAAATTAGTATCTCATGATGAAAATGTTTTTTATATAGATATATAGCTGTAGATACGTATTTAGCTACACTCGCCAAGATACTTTTTTTTTAATACGTGCTTTTAAACTAATTCATCCCTTTTAGATAATGGATGAAAGGCAGATGTAAATATATAGATATGTTTACACCTTTTCATGAGGTTAACCTGCAGCTCTCTGCATTACCCTGCACAAACTTGTGGTGGTGGGGGAAGATGAGGTTCTCCAGCTTAATACAACCAAGAAACATGGAAGACTGTTTTCAAAAGGTGTGATAACAGTTGTTGAAAATAAATTGTTGTGAGTTGAGAATTAGAGCAAACCAACAGGAATGAGTTTTTACTGCTCCTTTCCTTTCAGCCTCTTGAGAAGGGTTTGGATTCTCTGGTGGATTGAACTACTCTCTATTTTGTTCCAGGATAAAGGGGTCTAAAAGAATGTAAGGGTGTGAAGTGTGTGTAGCTAACAGAATTTACTTCCACGTAAAGGCTGCTTTACCCAGCCAGAGAGTATTGTTGCCGGTGAGCCTGTGCAGAGGGATGGTTGGATGTGAGCCTATGCATCTCCCTCAGGCTAGCAGTAACTTTGCATGGTGTGAGGAAGATAGGGCACTGAGACAAGGCACAAGGCATGATCCTGCCCTCTCTGCACAGGCTAAGCTCCTCTCGTCCAGCAGTCAGCCCAATGCAGACATGGGAGCTTTTAGGAATGCAGGAGCAGGATCGAGTTGTGCATCTCAGTTAACGGGGACACCTTTGTTGTGCAAAGGTGAATCATGACCCACAAAAAAAAAGGGCTTGCTGTTTTCTTTCCCATAAATGCTAATTTTTCCAGACCTTTTTGGGGGGATTTAGTATTCTCATTTGCAATGGTAAAAGTGAGTGAGAGCAGCAGGTTTGCATGCAGTGGAAATAACTGTGGCTGCAAAATAACGGGTGTCTGTTACACAGAGGGACAATTTGACCAGGTATCATGCTTTGAAATCAAAACTGAATGCCAAGCCTTTCCCCCTTCCTTATTGTTATGAATATTCAATATCAAGTGCAATGCTAGCCTAGTATTGATTGTTTTATTTTTTCAGTAAAGAAACACATCTCCATGCTTCACTGTAATTATGAAAATCAGTATTGATTCTTGACATCATCCTTTGCAGAATGTACAGCAGCCTAGGAGAGACTCGTTTCAACGGGTTGGTCGCCTGCTATGTGTGGTGGCCCGAGACATGGCATTATCAGCGTACTTGACTCCAGACAAGCTCTGGAGTTAAATCAGGGTGCCAGCATGTCTAGCATGACTGTATTTTGTGGAAGGCCCTCTCTCGCTATATTGCCAAGACATTCAATGCCTGGAAACATTTGCAAACAATGGCCTCCAACAAAGGAGCCGTGGCTGTGCAGAGGAAGCTCGCTAACCGGGATTGACGTCAGCTGGGATGGATGCTGACCAAACACTGGCATCTGTTGGGCTAGCACTCGTCACTGCCCGTCTGCACTCAGCCACGGTGGGGGGTGTGTGTGTCATGGGCCTAGTGAGGGTGTGTCCCATTTGTCTTCCTCCTGAGGTCTGTGATAATATAGAAATCCTATCATTCTAGTTTATGAGAAAAAGCTTTGCAATCCCAGGAGTGCTTCCACGGAAAGAGGACACTTATAAATACACAAAAACTCAGCAGGATTTTGTTTTCTGTAAAAGAAAACATGACTGTGACATATCGCCTGAGAACGAGGAATCATTTTTCTTTGATGCAAAATTGCTTAGTCTTAGAAATAACACTCGTATGCAATTTTGTGCAGATAGGACCTGGGTTTTAAAATTACATCAACCTAGCTTTTAATTTTGCAGGTGTAAATTGCACCTGCAAATCATTTTGTCTGCAAACTGCAGCATTTCATATTTGATTTCCTGATTTCCTATGGCTTACTTAACTGATGTCAGTTAGTTATTTCGATATACAGCTTTGCAGGCACTACTATTTCAGGAACAAAATTGCAGTCTCAAAGCTTCAAACCCATTTCTGAACATGTGATGGAAGTGAGGAGTTAGGATGTGTAGCCAATCCACTGTTCGTACAAATCTTTTGATACTATCCTCCAGTACGAGATTAATGTTGGTTATCATGGCAGAACACTGCATCTATGGCATCTGTTGAGCAACTTGATCTAACCAAGCCAAGAAACTGCAATTTACAGCAAGATTTCTGGTTGCATTTCTAATACACATTCTTGTGAACCACATTTTGTCAGTCTCAGTATCAAGTTCGCTCTTTTAATAGCTTTATTCCCTATTACCTCCCTTTTCCTAGCTTTGTTTTCAAAAACTAGCCACTTACCTAGTCTAAAATTACCAGTTATCTGTTGCTTAATAATGATCGTGGGGTGTGGGCATTTCACTAGTGAAGTGTGTGTATGTAAGTAGGCACACACGCAGTCAAAGCCCTGAGAGAGTTCCTCCCCACCACCGTGGAAGATTACATTTTAAATACAAAGCCTCTGCATGCTTTTTGGGAGGTAACTGAGATACAGTTAACTCAGCTGCAGTAAGAATTTTAAAAACTAAGCATTTCACAGTAAAAAGCCTTTTTTTTTGGGGGGGGGGAGGGGGGCGGGGGAAGGCAAGAAAGTACGTACAGCTTTAGTTTCTTGGCAGCCACATACAGGTTGCCAGATTGGTGTACTGAAACCCAGAGTTTTCTCTTTACCCTGAGGTGAGCCAGAACGTGTGGGGTGGGGAGGTGGGGACAGTGCCAGCTACCAGCTTCCCCAGCACGCGTCAGCCCTGCACTGCAGGACAAGAAGGTTGTTCTGGTTAGGTCACCCTGGGCCTGTGCTGAGATCTCCTAGAAGAGGAGGCTTGAGGGGCAGCAACGCCTGTTAAGCAGGAGTTGGATGGAGGCCCATAAACTCATGCCATGTTGTGCTCTGACAGCAGAGGTCTCCCAGCATTGCTGCTTGCTTCGTGCTAAAGGGGGAAATTCCACCCTGCAAAGCTAACTCAGTTAACTTTAGAGCATGGTTAGGGTATGGGTCTGATGACACATCACCAAACCTCACCTTGGTAGTTTTGTATCTCTGAAAGGTTGTTGATAGATGATTGAAAGCAAGTACTCCAGCCCTGTTGGTATATGCCTAATTTGTTACTGTATACATAGTTTGCATACATGTTTTACTTACAGTCTTTTGTTATTTTAACAGGGTCGCCACGTTAAGACTGGGCAGCTAGCAGCAATCAAAGTGATGAATGTTACTGAGGTGAGTGCAAAACCAAAAGTAAAAAAGTTGTTATCAAGGTGCAAGGAAAAATAAATGATCAGATCGTGAGAAGGTGGATAGCTTATAAAAGACAATCCAGTGGTATAAATCATGGTTGCTGAGTACCGGTTTGTGTTTTATAAAGTACTGAGAGGTGTTAATACAACCAGATTGTTCAATTGTACGTGACCAATGGTGACAAAGCAATAAGGGAATGCATTGCCATATATTTTGATGGTCTATAATAACAAAGAGGAGAACTCTCTTCCTGCGTATTTCTAGTTGATTATCTGTTCCCAGAGATAGCAAGTAAAAGATTTCCTGTAGCTCTGTGCTGCCCCTGCTGTGTTTCATCACATCCTCTCCCCTTGCGTGCCAGCCATTCCTCAGAGTAGCTACCCTGACAGCTAGCAAGCAGGCACATGTTAGAAATGCAAATGTAGCACTTTTTTATTGTTATTTGACAGATGAGAGAAGGAGACAGTTTAATTGGCACTGTCCCTGCTCATATTTATAAAGTGGTGTCAGTGCTGGAACAGGGTGTCGAAAAAGTTGCTAAGTATTGATTTTTGTTTCTCCTTTTAAGAACGCAGCCAGTAGCGAAGCAGCTTGCCTCCTTGAGGCCATATTAGCCTGAGCCCTGGAAGGGTTGGGGAGATTCCCTGCTTCCTCTCCTCGAGTTTACTGGAAGTCTGTGGTTTGGTAGGATGCACCTAGTCACTGAAGACCAGCTCCCCATTCTATCACTCTGACAGTGTTGGTACAGAGTACAAAACTCCAAGATAAAGTACCTTGCGATATTGCGGAAGGATTATCACCTGAAATAAAAAACAGGGCCAAGTCCTCTGGGCCAAGTCTGCCAGTGGTACATATATATGTGGTGTTTTGGGCAAGCAGAAGCAAGCCTTGCCTGCATTTTCTTGTGTCTTTTGATTGTTTTGGAAGACAGCAGAACAAGTTAGTGTCTGCGTGGGCATTGTCACGTAGAGCAGGTCCAGGACAGTTCAGGAATCCAGCCCTGTGCAGCAAGTGGTCTGAATTGCACATTGGTTTTTTGAACTTAGATGCTACTGTAATGCTTTTACAAAGCATATCTAAGGTTTGGCTTTGGCTGCTACCTTGTGAAACACGTACACGTAGTTGAATTGCCAGTTTTGCTCTTCTCTGTGCACAGAGGAGGGTCCGTTTTTTAAATGAGTGCTACATTAGGTTGGTGGAATTTTTGCTTTTAGCTCTATAGGTACATATATCATCAGGTGCTTTGGCTTTAAAAAATGGCAGTCACCAAACGTGAGGCTGCTGGATTTTGGAAGGGAGAGGGGGTAGGGTTTGGGTCGCAGACGGATTCCTGAGATCAGAGCACCTCTGTGTGTTGATAGAGGAGCTGACAGGACAGATCCTGGCAGGGACTCAGAAGTGATCCAGAGCTTCTGCATGGACTGCTTTCATGCTTTGCTGGGTCAGTCAACAGTGCGTGAGGCCTGGCAAAAGATGTCACTTGTGAGCCGTCATGTTAACACCAGTGACAGTCCCTTCCTTGATGAAACAATTGAAGCAAAAACTGCAGGAAGGGAACCTTGGAAAGATTTCCTTCCCATTGCTATACATAACACAGTCTCCTTTGTATGTAAGCAACAAACTGTAGTATCCAGTAACGCTTGCTTGCTTGGAAACAAAATTTAAATGGAGGACAACCTTGCGGTCCAGCTTCAGGAATTCACGTTGATAGACTTGCATGATTCTGGGAACAAAACCCAGCTGTTTAGGTCTGATTTGCTGCTTCCTTGCAGGCTAGAGAGCCAGCATCATACTGGGGAACCTGTCCCGTTGCTTGAGGGGCAATGATAACAGATCATGCTGTTTTCACGTTGAGTCACTTAATATGAAAGCAGTCATGACGGTTTGAGAGTTGAGTGGTGAGCATGTTGGTGCAGCCACCTGGAGGGGTTTTCCCTGGTGCTCTTCCCCCACTAAACCCTGAACAAATCCAGTTTAGCTGTACTTGAGTGTTTCTGCTTTCTGACCTTGGTGCAGGGTGAGTGCAAGGCTTTCTGCTGTTATTTCCCCTTTCTTAATGGGGGGTTGACTGTGTTCCTGCAGCTAGGGCACAGGCTGGCAGACCTGGATGCAGTCCTCTGCTTTATCACTGGTTTCCTCCAGGCCCTCGGCAGTGCCTCTGCGAGATGTTGGGAGACCAGTGCAGGAGTGATTCAGGTGGTTGCTGCCAGTAGCTGCCAGTTCCTCCTGCAGCTGTCTGCCCTGGGGTTGTCCTCTCCTCAGCCACCACATCTCACAGCTCGGTGTGTTACGGTAAACCCCGATTGCTTTCAGCRTAGCGGGCTGTGGATGGCTGTGTGCAGCGGCAGGGTGGGGTTGGCAGCTGCGGTCCCGAGCCCTTCAGACACCTCGGTGCAAATTCCCAGAGCGCTCAGGGTGAGCCACGTGGCTGCAAGAAATGGGGTTACTGCTGGCCTCCTGAGCTGATCTGGCTGGCCCGGGACCGTGCCGCTGGTCTCTCGTAGCACAGAGTAGATGGGGTGGTTGAAGCCAATGCGTTCCTGCTCTGCAGTTGCAGTAGGCAGGAGCATGGGTACGGCTGAGGCTGATGCTGTACGTGTCCAGGGCATCTCTGAAGCTCAGTTCTCTTGTAAAATAGCAATAGCTTTTCTCTGCTTCATAGCATTTAGTTACTGAAGCCTCTCACAGCAGTAGTGGGTCCTAGCTGTAATGTAGAAATCCTTTCAATCTCCAGAATTCCAGTGTCATAAACTCAGAGCCTGTCAAGGATTCAGTATTTCTCTTGCATTGTTAGTCTGCTCAGGTTTAAGTTATTTTCTGATCCTTTGGTCTTAAAAAGCTAACTGGAGGCATTAAATAAAGTCTTTAAAATATTGAAATCCTTGTCTCCAATGTCCTGCCTGTAAATTGCACGTGAGAGCAACATCTCACATGGAGTTTGTGAGAAATGGAAGCTGTCGTTGTAAACCTGTTTGAGAGAGAGAGGAGGCTCCTAGCCCCTGTGGCCATTTTCATCTTTGGGTGGTTATATGATCTGATTAGTGCTGCACAGGGAACAGTTTTCTTAGGGAGTGAAAATTTCATGTGGTAGAAAACAGGAAGATTAAAAAAATAAAAACAAGACAAATGCAGTCTTTTTGCCTTCACCCGTCTCCAAAAAAAGTGGAGAAGAGCTGAATGCCTGGATTGGCCTTGTGATTTGTGTACCTGCTTAGGGGACTCCCCAGTTCAAGCCTCCAGTAGATCTCTCTCATTCAAAGTGGGGCAACTCCAGTGGCTGAGTTTAACAGAGCCCCATGCCAGTATAGGCTGGTGGTGGTTTGGTCACTAACCTGCTCAGTATTAGGTCGGTGTTGTCTGACTTGGGAGAGGATAGGATTGAACAAGGATATCTTGTATCCTAGGGGTCTGAGCTACTTCCTTGCTACTCGGATATTCTGCAGTGGGTTTCTCTCCCCCAGCATCATGTTTTCATCACTAGAAAATCCAACCTAGTCATCCAAAGAAGTCTTTCAGCTAACGTTTCATCATAACCAGTACATTTCTGCCAAAAGATTCTGTTTCACCAAATCTACGTTTTTTTTCCGGCAAGAAATCGTTTCATCAGAAATTCCCTGACCATCTCCAGCTGTGATTGTTCAGCTCTAAGATCTGGGGCACACCGAGAGCTGAGCAAATCTGCCCTTCGCTGTCATGAGCTGCAGCCCCGGGCTGGTTTCTTAAGAGCGGCAGCAGGATGCTGTGGTCATTGCGGGATCCTCCGGACATCTGTCAGGAAGTGCTGCCGTGTCATGTTACGGGGGGAGCAGGGGGAGCCCTTTGAAATGGTTGAAGGGGAGCTGATGGCAACGTGTGCTCATGTGCCTCTCCACGCAGGCTCTGCTTCCTGTTATCTGATGGTGCCAAGCAAGCAGAGTGCTTGCAAAGAGATTGGATTCTTGCTGCTTTTCTCTTCAGCTGTCGGTGCAGGTGATCAAAGAGCTCTTCTGCAGCAGGTCATTCTCTGTCTGTCCTTGCTTTCAGTCTTTCCAGATAGCAAAATAACATTTAAATGAGAAACTCRTCATTAGAACTGCCCCAGTACTAAGGGGTCTCTTGGTGGAGTATTTATCAGCTGATGATCTTGTTTCCATTTGAGGTCAGAGGCGTGTGCTTTCTAGTTCTTTGATTCCTAATGTCACTGCAGATAGGCCCACATCTTCAAAAATAGACTTTGATCATGAACCTGTCATCTTTGTGCATGCAGCCATCTGTGCCCAGAAACACATTGGTTTCTGAAAGCAAACAGCTTTTTGTACCTGCACATCTGCGAGCTGGTTTCCTTTTCTTAAGCAGCATGATTTATAAGCAGGTTTCTAGACCCCTGGGAGATGTGGCTGATGGTAGCACTGACAAGAAGGGTGGTGGAAATCCTGAGCGTGTGCATGCACTGAAAAGTTGAGGGTGCTTTTGTCCCCAGTCRCCCAGCTTGAAGGATGTATTGTAGCACTGAGACTTAGCAAGTCCAGGTTCAGTTCCTGGCTGGGCCTCAGACATGGCCCATGGGATAGAATTGCTCACATTTACCCTTCTGCCTTGGTTTCTCCATGTGAAATAGAGTAATTTTTCCAAAAATCACTCAAGCACTGGGAAGACAGAGTACTTTTTGTCTGTGAAATGCCCACCTGCTGTCCGGTATAGCCCTTTACCTTACAGACTGACTGATATTTGAAGTCACCTCTCTTTCTTTGGAGGATGCAAGAGTTTGGCTCAGAGGGTTTCTGCTCAGCAGTGGAGGGGCTCAGCAGGGAAGCCCACTGTCCAATTTAAGCAGTGTCTTCCCAAGGCACTCATCCTGTACCTGAGCAGTGTACAGCAGTGTGTGAGCACAGGTAACTGCCTCTACGGACAAGGATGGGCAAGGGAAGAAGAGGCAGGTGCAGGGAGGGAGCAGGTTCCAAACTTCTGGGTAAATAGATAAGGACACGAGATAAAGCAGGAATTGGATCATCTTGCTGGTAATGGGAAAAGAGCATTACACATGTGCAGCTACTCTTTGCTCTTGCCAGTGGGTGTGGAAGAGCCTACCTGGTATTCCAGCTGTGTTCACAAACAGGCACATGCTTATCTTTGTTTTAAAAACATGGAGGCAAGATTGCAGAGGAGTAGAAAGTACTCAGATAAGAGCCGTGCCAGCACGGTTCCAACATCCAGTAAATTAATTGGGCAAAGGAAGAAGAGCTGAAAGAGGCAACAGCTCTGAGGAAGTGGTTGAGATCTGCCAGCTCCCCGAGGGGAAGTTTGTGAAAGATGCAGGCTGGTGCTGAGGGCATAGCAGGGAAGCTTTTCAGTCGGGCTCCCCCAGTGCAAAGGTCATGCAGATGGGCAGAGTTAAAAACCCCCAAAACCTGAAGATGTGAAGAGCTCTTAAGTAATTTGGGGAAGGCCTTTACCAAAGATTAATGTTGCCCCTCCACATGTTTGGTTGCCCTAGCAGAAAGAGTAGGCAGGATGCAGGAGGGACAGCAAGGGGAGGAAAGGAGTCCTCCCTGTTTGTCCTGCTTTCTGCCCTTCTTCCCTAAAGATCCGTTACCAGAAACTCGTATCAGTGACACGACCCTTGTGGTCAGGTCCAGGATGGTGGTTCCCCTCTCCTTATTCTCTGCCTCCTTCTCACCTGCCTGTTTCCACCCTTTCACGTGGACTGTTTGGAGTCCTGAAGGGAGCAGAGCCTTGTTTCCCCTCCCAGAAAGCATCAGCACAAGCTCTCAGCTCCCTTTGATTGTGCCCTGGCCACGTGCAGAGAGAAATAGGACCTTGCTCACAGAGGATTTCCTGCATGCTGTCTGGGAGTCAGCTCTGATTTCTCTTGGAGACCCCAGATGCTGCACCGGGCTCCTCCTTACCCTCGCTAATTAAGCCATACAACATCCAGGGCTGTATCAAGCTGAGGATTAAGGGTCCTCCTTTCTCCTCAATTGCAAACAAAAGATAAATGAAATATCTAGTGTCATGTGTGCAGCTTGAGAGCCTGTGTGCAACGAAGGGGCTGTTCTGAAACCTGAAATAGCTCATTTTGCTTCAAGTGGAGTTATTTTACGTTTCCCATTTCCTAAAGCTTAAGACAATTAGGCTTTGGTCTGGTAACATGTCTCCTGTGGATTGGTGTTACTGGGGAAAACTTATTGGTCCCTTCTGTTCTGTTGGGAATGATTTTTATGTGGTCAGGTTTAATAAGACGCATCATATGCATRTGCTTGAGGGAACTTGGCTTCAGCCTGTCAGGCTTTAATGTTTTGCTACAGGTAGAAAGGACAAGGCAGCTGSTTTTGTAAGCAGTCTGTTGTGATGGTTAAAGGAATGCTTCGATGGCAAAGCTACTGGAAAAGAGTGGAAAAGTGCAGAAAAATGTCCTGTGGGACTGAGCTGTTCTTGCTGCCTCTTTTTTTTCCCTTCAGCTAGTAAGTGCTGACTGGGATGTTTTGCCACAAGGTAAATTAATTTTCGGTGTTGTCATACTCCTTTTAACTGATACAAGGATACCTTGCAGCACCACTCATTTCCTATTAAAGCAAATGAGACAGCAAAATCTCCATGCATTTCACTGGGTATTGTGCACCGGTTCTCTTGGTGGCAACACAGCAAGCAGGCTAGCTCTGAGAGGACCTCTTCAGATCAGGCAGTTCTCTCTGAAAAAGGGCATTTCCTTCTAATGTAATTATTAAAACTTGTGTTTCCATTAGTTGTCTTATTGTGCACGGTGCTGTACTGGGCAGAAGAGAATGTCTGCCTGAAACAAAGACAGTGGGAAAACAGAGCTAGCTAGTGCCTGGAAGATGTCTAGGGGTGTGCTAGCCCCCAGCACGCCAGAGACTTAGCTGATGGCATGATGTTAGGAGGGGGGAAGAAAACTCCATGGTCCAGGTGGGGTAGCCTCACAACTGGAAGGAGGGAGCAGATCCTAACCCTGCGCTGGCTCTGGAGTTTGATTTGTGGTGAGTTGCCTCCTTCTTGGCTTTGATTTTCTCCCAGCAAGACCCTCCACGGGACTGGGAAGACAAATTGGCTGATGTGTGCACTAAGTGCTTTTCCAAGTATTTAAGTAATGGAGTGTTAGGAATATTTTTATTTTTGTTTGAATCTGGTTAATTTCTCCAAGACTAAATTACCGCATACAGAAACCGCAAATGGGGAAGTAATAGGTCCTGTCTAAGCCCCCTGAGGAGACAATATGAGATCCTTATACCCAAATCAGGACATTTTTGATTCTTTAGGTCAAACCCTAGCAATTCATTGTTTTAGGCCAATGGATCAGGGTGATTCAGTTGTCGGTTTAAGAGCCTGTCCTTCAGTTGCGGTCTCATAATCACAGGATAACTCAAGTTGGAGGGAGCCCCAGGAGGTCTCTGATCCAACCTCCTGCTCAAAGCAGGGTCAGCCATGGGATCAAACCAGGGTGCTCAGGGCTGGTTCCGGCTGGGTGTTGAAAGCCTCCAAAAACAGGGGTTGCCCTGCAGCTCTGGGCAGCCCTGAGCTCAGTGATCTCTGGTCACCTAAGGAGCCTTCTGCTCTCTTTTGCTACAGAATGAAGAGGAGGAAATCAAGCTGGAGATAAATATGCTAAAAAAGTACTCCCATCACCGGAATATTGCTACATATTATGGCGCATTTGTAAAGAAAAGTCCTGCAGGCCAAGATGATCAGCTCTGGGTAAGTATTTAGTGTCATTTCTGTTCATCAGATTTACAGCTCCTTTCTTTAGAGCTCCAGTATGCTTGGCTTGGACTCTGTCTCAGTGAAACTCTGAAGTCATTGTTCTGAAGAATAACATATAAAAGAGAAAAATTGTTCCTCCCTACACGTTTTCCATCCCCTATGATTTCCTTTGAGGATGGGCATAAAGTATGTTATGATACTTGTGACTTGTGCTGTCATTCTGATTTGTTGTTTRAGCTTTTTTTTTTTCCAAATTAACAAAAGTGAAAGAGAACTTGTCCTCTTCCCCTCCTCTCTTTTCTTGTTGCTTTCCTCTCCTTTTTTCAGTTGGAAAATAAAAAAGGGAACAGAGCAATTGGTAATAAAGCAAAGAAAAATGAATCCTCCGATTTTTTTGGCTGCAAGATTTTTGAAGCTCTGCAGCAAAATGAGAAATTTCAAAWTTTGAAAAAAATCCCATGTTTTTCAGTGCTATTAGCTCTTGTTTTTCTGATTTTGTAGTTTCTAAAAAAAAAAGTACCCCTAACCTGCAATAGGAGAGGAGCACTACTGAGGTTTTTTATTTATTCAGCAATGTGTGTGATTYAGGAAATGAGATTTTATGTCACTTGGCATCCAGGAAGGTCACATGTAGTTTGCCACACCTTGGTTGTGGTGGAGTGGGTGTTTGCACATGGTATCTCTGCTGGCACCCTGTCAGTGCTGTGGTAAAGGTGTCTTGCGTTTGTCTTCCTGCAGTTGGTGATGGAGTACTGTGGTGCGGGCTCTGTCACTGACCTGGTAAAGAAGACAAAAGGGAACTGTTTCAAGGAAGATTGGATTGCGTACATCTGCAGAGAGGTTCTCAGGGTGAGTTGTGCCAACAGAGCTTTGTTGCTCATTTGCAACAAAAAGGTGTTTCCAAGCCTTTGGTCGCTAACACAGGTTGCTAATGAGCATTATTGTTTAAAGGTTTTGATCCATGGGGCTCATGGGCTGTGGTCCTTGAGTTCAGAAGAGCCCAAAGAGCCAGACTGATGGCTGCTTGACATCCTATATTTTTGTAGTTAATCCCATTTTCTGTATGAAGAACAGAAAATTCCTGTTTCCTATGGCAAATAGCCATCTTCTGAAAGTCCAGATTCTGCGCATCTAGAAAAGTAAATAAATTTTCTGTTTTCAGTAAGTCTGTCCTCCACATCGGGAGATCTTACTGCTCATTGCTTCAGCTGTTCATGCTGTGTAAGATCTTTCTGTTCATAATTCCTTTACCTGCACACACTCAGGGGCCTCTTTTCCACACTATTAGAAGCAATGTTGACTAAACAGCATTCCAGAATCTTAAAGGTGGCCCTGCTAGGGCAGTATTCCCCAAGACGATTCTTGGGGCTATATTTCATTCTATGCAGGCTTAGGGCTTTTTTTTGGTTTTTTTTGCTTTGTTTGTTTGTTTGTTCCTGGAAAGTACAGAGAATAAAACAATTCCCAAGTGTAATGTAGTGAACTAGCCTGGAAAAAAAAAATGTTGGAACCTGTCATTCTAAATTCAAAACCTATTACAGAGTTACTGATCCGTCTTCCTTGTAATGGAGTTTTACTTCTTTTCTAAATAATGGTAAGATAAATGTGTATTCTGGGAGCTGGAATTCAAATGGCATGCCAAAGTAATGCTTGAATAGGGGTAAATCTTTGCTTCTGGAGCAGAGGAGTTGAGAAGCATGCTCAGTAGAGAACATTGGCCATCTTACAGGGATTTGGCATTAGACTGCAGATTGTAATAACTATAGCTGGAGAGCGTGGGGGGAGCTCTTCTGCGCAAAAAAACCCAAAACAAAACAAAAAAAAMCCCTTAATGGTCTGGTCAGGTTGCTCTTCATTTGTGTGGCTATAATATCTCTATTAAAGCAATTGATGTTAAAACATTTGGTTTACGCTCATGCARCTGAAAACCACAACAGCATGCTGGTGTAAAACAAGAGATTGGATTTAATCATGCTTGTTTCAAAACAGAATGACCCGGTTGCACGTGGATTGACAGTGTTTCCTTCTGGACAATTTAGAAGCTGGGTGGAAGCTCTATTTGAAGTCATATTACAGAGGCTAAGCATTTTGAGTGAAGCRTCCCCTGTCTTACTATAATGTATTATTTCAGTGTGTTCCTTTATATCTGTGCCAGTTTAACCATGGACAATTTTGGAATGAAGGAGGAGACAGAATATTGCAAATACTAGCTGAAAGAAAACAATATTTGCTGCATTCARAAAGAGGTCTGACATGGTATTTTGAACTTTCTGTGGACCATTTACCATTGAACACGGTTTTGCTGAATGCAGAATTTAAGCCACTGTGGCCAGACAGCTGCTGTCTCTGGTCCTCATACAGAGCATTCTGCATTGCTCTTTCCCTCTTTTCTTTGCTTTTAACACATAGTATAAGGAGGCATCCCTTAATTCTGAGACAGAAGTTTAAAATATTGCTACCTTGTTCTGTTCACACGTGACTTCAGAGGTGCTTCACTGCTGTCAGGCCTATGGATAAAGAAGACAATCAAACTTGCGGTTGCTGTCCTCTCTCCGCCCTGAAACYGGGGTCTTCATGTTGCTAGTAACGTCTAAAGGTCTTTCCCTATGAATAAAGTCTGAGAAGGGTAAAASTGTAAAAAGGCAACAATGCCACAGTCATGATAATGATAGGAAGAAAGAATAAGGAAAGTCTGCTTTTCTTCTAGGGCTTGGCACATCTTCATGCTCACCATGTCATCCATCGAGATATTAAAGGACAGAATGTTCTTCTCACAGAAAATGCAGAAGTAAAACTGGGTAAGTTTCCTTAAATGTGTGCTAGAAACCTGTTCGTAAAAATTTAAGATTCATCTTGTCTCGGAAAGAACCTTCAGTAAGTTGCTACTCACTGACCAACAAGTATGTCAAGTAGCATTAATGCTTGTGTTTATAAGGTGTCTGTCATGTAGAAAGAGCTGAAAATGTGACATGTTCTGCAAGGATGTCACTCACAGCCTATGGGGAATACAGCTACTTCTGGGCAGTCAAACGCAGAACCTGTCTAGTAAGTCACAGCACCATCAGGCCTTCACAGCAGATCCCGGCATGCAAAGACTTCCAAAATAAAAACGTTGGTGAAATAAGTTATGCTAATCCATTTCCCTAAGGGAAGTGGTCTTAGAGATTTTCATAAATCTGTCAATAGGTGAAATTACTCATGTGTAAGGGCTACCACTGAAGAGTAGCTCTTGCTAGTAGTAATCTCTCAAAAATGTTGGAGAGTTTACTTATTTCCTTTTCTAGCTGTGACATGTCAGTGTTGACAACTTCTGACTTCCTAAGACTAAACTCAAGTACATATCTCTCTTGGGGAGGGGATGTCTTTCATGGTTTAGGAAGACATCACAAAGAACACATGGCAGTGATTTAAAGGAACAGTCTCAAGGAGAGCACTTCTCTTATATGGGATGATCTTTACGCCCCCTCTCTCTTTAATTGAAAGAATTCACTGTAGGGTTGGAGAACAAAAATAATAAACAGGGCCTGTGGATGTGGGGTAGGATGTTTGGCTGGAGCAAGTAAAAATAAGTACTTTAAATCTCATTATGGTTTAACCTTATGGCGAAATCCTGGCTTCACTGAAGTCAAAGGGAGTTTTGTTGTTGTATTAAATGGAGGCAGGGTTTTGCTTGTAGTCTCTAAAAGATATGTACTAGTTTTCAACAGTTCCCTCTTAAAACTGGCAAGATGGGGGGGTTTGTGTGTGTTTACGGTCTTGTATAGTTACTAGTCCCACCATTCTTCACATGGTTGACAAGAAGGTTAAAACCTTCTAACTCTGGGCAAAGATGAAACAGATTTACTAAGTACAACAATTAGGGGGGGTGGGGTGGGGGGAACAACGTTGTTTCCAGAGAGATTTAGCTCATTTGTCTTAAAGTAAAGAAGCTAGAAACCCAAGAGGTCCTCAGTCCAGTTCTGTTCCACTTCAGTGTAAGTGTGCACACTTCCCATCAGAAGCACAGAGCGCATGATGATCCCAAAGGTCAGGTCCAACTTATTGTTGGAGAAGGTTTGCTAAACAGGCACATTAAATTATAGTAGTGTAAATGAYTGTGGTTTGCAAATGATTTGCAATGAGGTAACATAAGTGAGAAAATCTGCTCCTTGATGGTAACTATCGGGCTGTCTCCTTTCAGTCCTTTCTTTTCCCTGTTATTTTGTCTTCTCTTGAATAGCACTCAAGTGCTATGCCCAGTGGATCCAATTAGTGTATTGTAGAGGTTTGTTCAAAGAAAAATGCGGTCACATAATTATTCGTTGTATGGGCCCTTCTTCTGAACAAAACCATTTTGCTATACAATCCTGGTGAAAGTAACACCCTTTTCAGCACAAAGAGCACCACACAATTCTCTCRTTATAATGAGTCCAAGATCAGAATAAACTAGTATGCTCTCCAGCTTGTTCTAAGATAGTGTATGAATGTAGGGAACACCTCAAAATGAAGTGATGTGATATTTCTTTCCAGCTTTCACAAATGGCCATATTAGACACATCCAAATTTGCCATGTCCGTAGATACTATTTTTCCTTTCAGATACTAGTTAAAGATCTCGAGTCCTACTCAATGTAAGCATAAATTATTCTGTAATGTCTTCCTAGAGCAATTCCTGTCTGCTGTAACCTGCCTGGCAGATTTAGCATGCTGTTTATTTGATCCTTCTGTCAAAAAGGAAAAAAAAAGGCAATTAAATTTCAACTATTGGACAAGATGTACTGGAGGAACTCAGTTTTGATATGCATTGTAGCCCAAAGGTTTGGTATTCTAAACAGTATGAAAGTAACCAAGCAAAACTCTGCCACGTGGATACAACTCTTTATTAATTTCTTTACCTCTGCTTGGCTTTTCAGTGGATTTTGGTGTAAGCGCTCAACTGGATAGGACTATTGGGAGAAGAAACACATTTATTGGCACACCGTATTGGATGGCGCCTGAGGTCATTGCTTGCGAGGAGAACCCAGACTCTACATATGATTACAGAGTAAGTGTTACAACTCTGCATAAGGTAGCAAAACGTGCAGGTTATTGCTGAAATCCTGCTCAAGTACTGCATTTGAAAAGTTCAAACTTCCCTCCTTTTAAACTGCAATAATATTATAACTGTACAAAAGRAGTATTTGTAATATGTGGGTGGTGGCTCTTTTTAAGAGTGGAGTTTCATTATGAATATTTTTTGTGAATTGTTAATACATGAAATACACTTTCATGAACTTCTGTGGAAAAAAACCCCAACTAATATATGGAGGTTGGAGGTCAGGATAGAAAAGAGGTAAATGTGGAAGGAATACTTGAAATAGTGTAATACTAACSTGACAAGTTACTGCTCTCCTCTGTGTTAGAGCTGTTTTACTCTGTACTCAGCTGCGAATCCTGAGTTAATTGGCAATAACTGGTATCACTTCAGTCATTTATGAGCATGTGACTGCAAGAGGTTTCCCATCCCAGAAYGATTTCTGGTCATTGAGGTGAGAAGGCACAGAATTTCTTGTATTTCAGTTTGTGTCCATTGCCTCTTGTCCTGTCACTGGGCACCACTCAGAAGTCTGGCTTGGTCTTCTTTACTCCCCTCCCATGAGGAATTTGTACGCATGTATGAGATCCCCCTGAGCCTTCCCTTTTCCAGGCTGAACAGTTCCATCTCTGTCAGCCCAGAGCCTCCCAGCTCCAATCCCTTAAACATCTTTGTAGCCCTTCGCTGCACCCACTCCAGTATGTCCATAACTTCTTGTACTGGCGAGCCCAAGAACAGCTATCAAGCACTTTTTCTGGTTCTCCTCCTAACTCTTAYAATATGCTGATGCTGTTCCAAAGAGACTTACAAAGCTTATTCTTTGTCCTCTGGCCTGTTTCCAGCAGTGTTGTCATTTGTCTGTCTACACTTACCGTGCAGGGATGGCTTTCTGAGCAGCCGTCTTCTGAGTGACCCTCTGGTCACTCTCCTGGTTTGGGTGCTCTCTTGGTTGCCCCTTTGCACCTCTCATTCTAATTGTGGCTTCAGAAATATTTATTAGAAGAACCTGTTATTGCTTTCATTTCCTAGTGATTCAGAGGCTGTGATTCTCCCTTGATGAGACCTTCTGTGCTGCACTGGCAGAGTGAGGTCACATTGTGTGATTGTCAGTCATGACCAAAGAATGTTCTTGGATTTTATTTTATTTTTCATACCATGTAAATCTTCTACTGAAACCTCAAGAAATTAATCTTTTGTCTTCATTCCCTGTCCCCAGTCGATTTCCTTTTCAGAATGTGTACTTTTCAGAAGATATAAGCATTAGGAACGTGCACTCCTAATTCTTGAGGCTTCTTTGCCTTCAGTAATAATCAYAGTTCATATGCATGCATTTATGTCTGCTGCCGAATAGATTCTGCAGATGGTAGTTTAAAACTGATCAGCAGAGGGTTTTGGAAGCACTTATGCAGTCAGTGCTATGACTCAGAAGGTGGCATGGGGCCGGTCTTTTCTACAGAGAATTATAGCTGATATGATGAGCAAAGTAGCAGGAAGCCACTCTGTAACTTTTTGCTGTTCCAGCTCTGATTAAAAGAAAAAAAAAAAGATTATAACAAATGAGGAAAAATATATACGCATAAATATGTATATATACACACTGACCTTTACAAACGCTGCTGTCATCCTCCCTTTCACCTGTCTGCCTCTCGCGCTTTGAAGCTCCAAACCAAAATTCTTGGTAGCCTGGTTGTTTCTCCCATTGTCCCCAAAACCTGCGGTACTACCGCTAGAAAACTTTTCTAATTTTCAGTCATTTACTTAATAACAAGTCAGGATCGTGAATCTGTTAAATTCCCACCAGTTTTGTTGTCAAATCCCTCCACAAACTATGATGTGAACTGGTTTTCAGCTTGTGTAAGGCAGTTCAGAGCAGCTGGACTGAGAAGGCTCTGTTGATAAAGTCAAATTTAGTTAGAGTGCCAGGCTGGGTATGAGCTGCTATTCATGTAATGGTATATTGCTTCTAATCTTTGAAGGTTTGTCTTCTGTTGCTCCCTTTTTAAAAGATAGTTTTAGAGAAGCCCTGCTAGTTGGTTTGGTCACGTGCCTCTCATTTGGCTACATTTAGACACAAAAAACAGTAAAATAATGCACATGATTAATCAAGTGGAAACCTGTGAAGTTTTTCCAGTCACTGGTAGCGTTTCCAATTTACCTTCCATGATCAAAACCTGGCCCTTTGCATCCAGATAAGCTGATAAAGGAAACTCCACTGGAAGTTAACTGAGCTGAACATACACTGCGGCATAAATCTGACTGCGTGATGTGCTCTCCTTTCATGTGCCCAAAACATGTGACTGGAGACTCTGGAGACAGAAAAAGTCAGACCCCAAGGCCTGACTATAATTTCTGTTCCATCAGTGTAGAAACTCAGCAACGACTGCCCTGAAATAAGCATTAAGACCAAGAATTTTTTTGGCCAGGAGCAGGGGGGTGAGGCACTGCTGTGTCTCACTGCCTCATGAAAACAGTTTAAAAGATTTAAGACATATATTTAAACGGTGCCTGCTATATTCTGGCTCTTGTTTTTTGAATGCAGAAGGTCTGCATTTTGGGGCTGGCTGCTTAAATGATGAATCAGCTGTTCAGAGTTGCATGGGAAATGGGAAGCTTCTGGCTATTAGCACATTTCCTAAAAGCTCAGTAGGGAATGGGAGGGAGCAGAATGTATGTCACTCCAGCTAAAACGACCCGATCCAGGAGAAATCTAGGGAAACTGTAAAAACACCAAAAAACCCCAAAAGAAAACAAAAAAAAAAAAGCTTGAATGCTGCAAGTTGCAATGTGCAATGTTTCTTTTCCTGCAGAGTGACCTATGGTCTCTGGGAATCACTGCTATTGAAATGGCCGAAGGAGCTCCTCGTAAGTGGTTTGGTATAAAGGTGGGGGTGTCTGTGCTTTGTAAACATGTTCTGGGTTAAAATAACTCATGCTTGGCTAATGCACGGATGTACAAAATTCTGGTTCTGGCTGTATCTTTAAAAATGATCTGTGACTTTTTCTGATTTGGAATCTTTTGCTTTCCTCTTCCTTTTAGACCCTTTAAGTCTATATTTTGATTCCTTGCCTTCATTTCCTAGGGAAACAAAATATTTTTTCTTAGAGCTCTTGTTAGCATCACTTTGTTGATCACTGCCTGTGGGTACAGCTAAACAGAAGTGATTGACATGTTAGCAGAAAAAATTAACAAGAGTGGCTTTGGGTTTAGGTCACTAAAAAGAAAATAGGGCAGTGGGAGAAGCTAGGCCTAAAGGTTATATTTTTACTCTGGGACTGACTTGATTCTCACAGGTTTTGGGATGAATACTGTATTTGCTCACGTAATGGCTTCGGTCCATGACCACATTCTCAACCTGACAGCAGATTGCCATAGTTTTACAGCCTGCCCTGGCCTGCCAGCTGTCCCCCTCACCCCTCCGGTTAGCCTCTCGCAGCCGTCGGGCAGAGACCGGTGGCTGCAGCGCGGATGCAAAGACCTCGTGCAT
This sequence comes from Phoebastria nigripes, assembly GCA_035582835.1. Taxonomy (NCBI): domain Eukaryota; kingdom Metazoa; phylum Chordata; class Aves; order Procellariiformes; family Diomedeidae; genus Phoebastria; species Phoebastria nigripes. The sequence continues at coordinate 5,131,936 of JAYKAV010002220.1, forward strand.
TTTTGTTTCTGTGGAGGACCGGTTGCTTTGCCTGAGCGCCCGCGAAGCAGATGTGATGTGATGGGGTATCCGGTCACTGCTGAGAGCACAGGAGGTGAAATAAATTATACTCTGGCCTGAGCTTGAGAGCACGTAGGCTGTGTTTTTAAAAAACACACTTGGCTGTTCTCCCGTCAGACTTGGTTTTTAGCAGCGCTCAGGAGCCAGCTGGAGTTCAGGAGCGCTTTCAGACACCGTGCTTCAGCTTAGCTGAAGCTKAGTCCTGAGACATGAGTCCATGGGGAGTTTTCTTTGAGAGAGACTTTGTAGCTTTACATGCTAATTCCTCATGCCACTTGTATTTTATGCTTTCACTAGTTTTGGCAGGGAAATGCTATGGATATATTCTGTTGCATTGTGTTTTGTTTACTGTAGTACCACAGTGTCTGGGACCCATAGCTAGAAACCAGACTTCTTCTGCCCCCCATCCCCACTGTATCACATGCTATTGAAAATACAAAGGAAGAAGTCAAAACCAGAACCCAGATGTGAGAAACAATGGCAGGTGGATGCAGGCAGAGAAGTTAATAGAAGGCAGCGAAGGCTTTACCAGACCACAGTCTTCTCACATTTACTAGTTCTGTAATGCTGTAAGTCCATTACTGTTAAGAGAATCACTGCTGAACACCTGTATATCATAAGAAATCAGCCTCCATATAGTTCCTATCAGTTGTCATTCARTAGCTCTGTTTTGTGAAGGAAGACCTCTGACCCTTGATATTTCTCCGTGATAGATGGAGCACACTCATAATTCCATACAAAATGCCTGGGATAGACGAGATGTGACGGTATTTACTTTCTGCAGAGTTCTTTGTAGCTTCAACTTTCCACAACAGTAACGCTAAAGAGAAGTACATTGGGCTGGAGAGAAACCAGCGTCTGAATGCATGAGTAGAATCTGTTGCAGATTGTCTAATAATGGTGCTCACACTCCTGAAACACAGAATAGATGAAATGCGTGCTTAGTCATTGCACTCTGCGCCAGTGACGCAGTTTATGAGCTCTCCGCATCAGGTTTTCTTCATCCTGCATTTTCTCTTATGCCATGAACGATGTAGCTAAGAGTTTGGTTAAAATTTAGCTTATCATTTATCTGAACCATAACCCAGACATAATAAACTAAATAAGTATTTCAATCCCAACTTTAACTTCTATTTATGTGAAAACATCCTTTGGTGTATTAGAAAGGTGAGCCTTTTTTATGTCTTTCTGAAGCCTTATATATAAAAAATATGAAGAAAGTTGTACTTGTTCCTGCCATGCAGCCTTTCTTTCAAATCTCTTTTAACTGGCAATAACAGCATATTGTCGTGAAAGATTTCTGTGTACTCAGAGACTTTATTTCTGGGCTGTAGTGTGAATTTCATTGACTAACGGTGCGGTTCTGCAGCAGATGCTGTGCTGTTGGAAGTGGGAGTGTTTGTGGAGGACTGCTTCTCTCTGTCGGGAGAACCAGGCTCCTGGCCTGGCTGGGTCAGCGTGSTCAGGCTGTGGGAGGGACACGGGGGGGGACATGCACCCTTCAATAGCTTGTGGTTTCCTTTGCAGCCCTGTGTGACATGCACCCCATGAGAGCGCTCTTCCTCATCCCACGGAACCCACCTCCAAAGTTGAAATCCAGAAAATGGTAAAGAGATGTGTAAAAACTGTGGGTTTGCTGCATTGGGCTTAGGAGGATTTTGAGCTCTCTTGTCCGGAGACAATGATCTTGTTAAATCCTACAGTGATCTGTGAGGTCTTTCCTAGGCTGTTTCTAGTGCTGGGTTAAGCCACAGGTGCAGATGTAGTTTACCTTTGGGAAGCACCCCCTTTCTTTTRGACTCTGCCTAAACTGCGGCGGTCATTGCAGTTGCTAAAGCTTGGCATGGGTGGCTGAAATTGCAGTATAGGCAAGGCTTAGATGGGCTGCTTGGGGTCAGTGCTTTGTCAGAAGACTGCATGGACATTGTGGGGCTAATGGCAGTCACTGTGGCCTACAGGGAATTAGTTTGTCTTTTAAATGAAGTGTGTAAAGAAAATCTTCACCATATCAAAAGGGTAAGGGCATTTTTGAAAGAGTTGCCTTGGCCAGATTGTGGTTTTGTTGATCTGGAGGTAAATTCAGGGTAACTCCACTGAGAGGGTGGTTGAGGTGGAGTTCCTCATCATTCGCTCTCAGCGCTGTGCTGGTCTCAGGAGGCACACTGGTGGCAAAACTCAAATTGTCTCACTCAGTTCCAGTGCAAATGGAAACCTTGCAAAGTTAGTGCTTTCCATCGCTCGGGGGTAGTGCTTGGTGCACAAGTTGAAAAGGATTATTGTTTTCCTCCACTTTTCTATCTTTTTCAGGTCAAAGAAATTCCTGAACTTTGTTGAAAGCTGCCTTGTAAAAAATTATTTGCATCGTCCATCCACTGAAACCTTGCTTAAGCATTCTTTCATCCGAGACATGCAGAATGAACGGCAAGTGCGCATCATGCTGAAAGACCACCTGGACAGGACCAGGAAGAAAAAAGGAGAAAAGGGTAACGTGGCAAAAACAAAATAAAAGGCAGATGCAACTGAAATACTAGAACTAGGAAAACTGTGAGAAAGTGCTGTCCTTGATAGCAGTGGGACCATTTTGAAGATCTCTTTGCCAAAGGTCCTTAATGGTGTTTAAGTGCTAAAGTCTTTGGAGCCTGACTGACCCCGACTCACTGAGAGCAACCCTAATGCTAACGTGAGCGAGGAGACCAAGTAAAGTCTAGGTCCCTACTTTCTTGAGTATCTAAGTAGTACTCAGCGAGTGTTTCCTAGTCTCTTAGTTCATCTGTCTGTCCCTGATCCATTTAATTTACCTGTTGCATCTCCATATAATTTTAGCTTATGAGTTCTTTGGGGCAGAAGTGCTCTTCAAGCGTTTTGCAGTGGAGTGCACAAAAGAGACCTCGAGAAGGCCTCCAAGCTCCAGCAAAACACAAACGGGTATAATGAATCATCTACTTCACAGGGCGGCTGAAGAAAAAGAGAGAATCTGAGTTTGTTCCAAATGCTAGCCTTACTCTTCAGAGCGAAACCTGGAAGAAGCAGTGCTGGAGCGGGGATGATACTTGCGTAAATGCCTGTGCGCAGCAGACTAAGGGCTGTGCAAAGTGGAGAGCGAGCCATAGCCTCTTGACCACCGATTTTCCCTTCCTCTTCAGTATATTTTATACTGGCAGGGGCACTGTGAAGATCAGTGACTATGAGGGCAAACTCGGAAGGCACTATACAGTTGGAAAATGGCTTATAAACTCCAAGTATTGATTTGACAACAGGAATATTTGTGCCTAAAATGAAATTGCTGTTGCAATGTAGATTTACTGACTCCAATAGTAGTTGCAAAATCCGCCACCTCTTTCAGTGATGAATCTCAAAGCAGATTGGAATGGAGAGATAGCAAGTTAGAGTTTCTCACAAATGCCCTTGAGGGGGAGGGGAAAATGCAGTGATAACAATCACTTCTTGATAGATAGTTATATTTTGACCTGAAAAGTGCTATTTTTAATCAAAGCTCCCCTGAAAGGGAGAACAGTGTGAAATTGCCAGACTATACACTTCAAAATAGTGAATTAAAAAAAAATTAAGTCCCACTTTAGCATGCCATATAGCCAGCAATGCAGAGTAGGACCAGTTTGAAATTATCCCTTAAAAGCTGCCTTCATGTTAGTCTTAAAGAGAACTTTAAAAGTGTGGGTCAGCTCCTTCTGAACTGCTGTGCTAAAACTAGCATTAATTTATTATCCCTGTTTCTTTTTTTAATTATTCACTTTAATACAAAAGGAAACCTGGATTTACTGAAGGCCTCAGCTTAGCCATACAACAGGTATACAACAGCAGAGAAGGGCAGTACAAGTCTTTTGTGTCCTATCTAAATTTCTTTCTGAAGAACCCCTCTGCTGGTGTTGTTATGGGGGTTGGATTTCTCTGTGGGTTTAGCCTAATTTATTTCAGATTATGGAAATAGGTTAGTTTTGCAAAACCAATACAGTCAGTCAAGGGAAAAGGTGGGAGTGTGTAAAGGGGCTGCCCTGAAACATTATCTGAACTAGATTTTGAATTATGTACGTGGATACCTTACCTCCCCTCAGCCTCCCAGTGCAACCRGTGGCTTTTAAATTCCTGCTGAGCTACATGTAGTTCAGGTTGAGTGCTCAGAAACAAAGTTCAAGATCATATCTTAAATAACAGCATCCTCCACTGGGGTTTGTTTATTGTTCTCTTTTTTAGAAGAAACGGACTATGATTACAGTGGAAGTGAGGAGGAAGATGATGAGCTGAATGAAGATGAAGGAGAACCAAGGTTAATTTTATTACTGGAATAGAAAATTTGACTGCCCAAGCTGTTCTCATTGAAGGCAGCCCTCCTCAGCCAGAATGCCTTTCTTAACTTGCTCTGAATCCCTTATCTCCTGTATCCCCTCTGGTATTTACTATTTTAACTGTTTTGTAGCTATCAAATATAACTGCTGAGTATAAGATGTCTGTAATAAGCTGCTTCTTAGTTCCCCTGCAATAGGGAGGAAACTCTCAAATGAAGGACCCGATAATCAGCTTCAGGCTGTTTTGTAGCACAGTAAGTGCAGATGCATAGTCAACATGCTGGAGATTTATTGGAACATCTTAATTTGCTAACACAGGACCACAAGCAATTCCCAATGCACCTTGTATTCTCTCTTTAATGTTATGTTTAGTCATGTAGAAACCTCCCCTTTGTTTCAGCTCCATAGTTAATCTCCCGGGGGAGTCAACTCTCCGCCGTGAATTTCTGAGGCTGCAGCAGGAGAACAAAAACCGTTCTGACCCTCATCGCCAGCAGCAGCAGCTGAAGGACCAGGAGAAATACAAGAAGCAGCTGCTGACAGAGCGGCAGAAAAGGATCGAGCAGCAGAAAGAGCAGAGGAGGAGGCTGGAGGACGTAGGGACTGGCTTGTATTGTTATTCCATGTCTCATCACAAATAAAAAATGTGCCTGTAGAGAGTAGGCTTTGAAAGGCAAGAAGGCTGTGTTAAATTGTCGGCATAACCTGGATTGTAGTCTTTAGCCTTGGGAGAACTGTGTCACTTTTGAACACAATGATTTTAAATGGGCTCTGTCCTTTTCCTGCTGACAACCTGCCCTGAGCTTTGGGAGCGGAAGAGGAAGGGCATTTTGCTTGAGTTTGTTTGGTGGTGGAAGCCCAGGCAGATGGGATGAGAGATCCCAATTTCTTTCTCATGTGCGTTCCCCAATTCGGAGTCTGTCTGTCTGATCCAGAGTCCTGGCCCTGCTTCTGTTTAAGATGTTACAAGATAGCTGCTGCCTTTCCAGCTGTCTGACACGCTATGGTGTTGGAGGCATTGTTAAATCACCAACGTGTCTCTTCTCATGAGTATCTGATGAAATTCAAGCATTGTGCAAACACTCTGGAGCTGGCATTTGTGAAGCATAGTGGTGCTGCTCCAGCAAAACAGGGGGACTCTGGAAAAACCCTTCCTTCTCAAAATGACGGGAAGACATTAGTCATTAGATTAGCTGCCAGCCATCACAGAGATCTTGCATGCCTGCTTAAATGAATGGCAAATCTGCCCTGGGCTGCCAAAAGGGCAAAGGTTTCACTTCAAGTTTGGCAGTCGTCGTGGTGGCAGCTTGTGGCTGTCTGCTTCTGCTGCACAGTGTATCGGGTATCCCCTATTAGTGACTGCATAGCAGGAGATGGGCCTTGTGATTAATGAACACTGGCCTAAGTACTTGGTGGGTACAAAAGAAAAGTAAAATAAGCAATGTTATTCCCTGGCTGTCTTCCAGCATCAGAGGCGAGAGCAGGAGCTACGAAGGCAGCAGGAGTGTGAGCAGAGGTGGCCAGAGGCTAAGGCCGTTCAGAGGAAAGAGGAGAGGTGTAAAGAAGACAAAAGGGCTGTGGAAGATGAACGGTTCATAGTAGATGGACAGAGGAAATCAGAAAAGAAGCAGGTATGAACAGTGTGTTTACTGACAGCAATTCACAACTCCCTGTTCCTGTGGCTGATGTCTTTCTCAGTTCCCTGAGGGTGTTCCCATCCTCTGAGTCACAGACCAGAGAGGGACTTTTTTAATGCATTTACTGCCTCTTGTTGTCAGATAAGTTAACTTACGCGTTACTGAGTCATCCTCCTTATCTACAGCAATGACACTGCCTCCCACTTCTGTCCCTGCCATTTCTCCGTGCCGAAATGGTCTTCAGTCACTTCAATCTGATTTCAAAATATCTTTACCCTTCCAGCATCAGCTCAACCTAAGCTTAAATCTCCAGTCTCCAGTTTCTGTTCAGGTTGTAATGAGAACCGTTTCTTTTTCACAAATAAAAATGGAGCAGAGGTTAATTTCAGTGCTGAAGTCTCATTGTCATGTCTGGCACCTTGGCCATGGTGTTTTTATAATGTTTCAGCAGCAAACTGATTTGTAATCAAACAGAAGCATGGAGTGTTTGATTAAAGCCCTCTGGTTTTAGGAAAAGTAAAAAGAAAAAAAGATTTTCTGACGTGCTGTCTCAAAAGTCAAACACAGGGTGTTTGGGGTCACTTTATGCTTCCTATTGCTTGGGGTTGTGGCTCTTCTGTCAGCTCTGCTGGAATTGTGCTTGCTTTGTTCTTTGAAAAGCCAGTATTTCCAGCAGTCAGCTTGGTTGCCCTCCAAGGCATTGTTCTCTCTGAGGTTCATCACTCTCTGCTTTCAGAAGGTGGAAGATGTGCAGCACAACAGGAAGGTGCATCGAACTCTCCCCAAAGATCAGACACAGCTGCTGTCTCTCCAGCATGACCACAAGCAGAAGAAGAAGGAGCCTTCTAAGAGTTCAAATTCAGCAGTGCATCCTCCATCAAGCAGCACAAGCAAAGAGGTACCATCTCGGCCAATGTAGCATTTTGGTGCTTTGCAGTTTATGATGCTGTGGTAATGCTGAAGCAGAGAACAGACCGATCTTTAAACCTAAATCTGGAGCTTGACCTGTGTCTTACTACACACTTACGCTACAGTAGAGCCTTTGGTTTCCATTAATGTAGAGGATAAGGGAAAGGAAAGGTTGCTCTGTTACTTCTACTCGAGTTCAGAGAAGGGTTTGACTGGTGAATGGGGAAACAAGATCCTTCTGGTCAACCGGGTGTCATTCACTTGTCTTCCAAAGAGGAATGAATTAAGGTAGTATCATCTGAGGTTTAACAGATAGATGTCTTTACCTGATTTTAGGGTTCACAAAATTGACCCAGACATAGAATGGCATCATGCCTCCCAAGCACAGATCTCTGTGCCCCAATGTCAGGCTGTGATGTCTTTTCTTGTTCTTTGTCTCCCAGGATTTTAGGTAGATAAGATTTGATGGATCAGGGGTAGCCACAAATAGTCCTTGATTAAGAGTTGTAATCCATTTCATTCTTTTGCTAAATCTGAAAGTAGTTCCACCCACCAGCTTGTTCTGCTTACTGTTATCGTATTGTGAAAAGCTACGGGTCCATTTCGCATATGTTATCTCATCATTCCTAGCACAGTTATTTTTCTTTTTGATATAATCCCAACTTGTGAGCCCAGTTCTACAGCTGGTGCCATTTGTTGTGTTACTAAAGTCTGGGTCGATGTCAAAAATCTCAGCAGCTCACAGGTGCCTCCTTGGGTGGCTGTGTCTAAGTAGAATAGTGGATGTGATGGTCTCTGCATTCATGGCAAAGCATCTTTCCAAAATACCCAAGCAAAGGCATGAGGAGAGCTCATGCACATGTATGTAGGAGGAATGCAGAGCGCTGCTTCTTAACATCTTGCTGCAGTCTTTAAGCAAGTGCCCTGTTTGTGACCTCTTTGTGAGTGCGCATGTGTGCGTGCATGCTGCAACTGGTTCCCTTAGCTGAAATGTTCTATATTGATACATAGTTAAATGAAACTGCTAGGATTGTTGAAATGATGAATTTTAATAACTGAATAGAGTCTGCAAACAGCTAAGCAGCAATATGAAGTCAGGAAAACAAAAAATATTAAGCTCCTTGTTAGAGAAGCAGTTTGTGAAAACAAGAGAATAATTCTGTTTGAAGTACAACTTAACTGTCAAAAAACTAAATGCCCTAGCTCCAAAGGCTTTATTGCATTGACTGATTAAACAAATCATTACTGAAATTTGAATGAACTCCTCCTGAAATCAGTATTTGTTTGATGGTGGAGGGCTGGGTCTTATTCCAGCTGGGGAGTAAATTGTGTGTGGACAGAGAAGTAAGCTGCTTTTGCTAAATACACATCAAAGTCAATAGAAATGCTTTGCCTTTGCTAGGCTTTCGGTGGGTAGGGAGAAAATGCAACTCAGTTGAGTTAGTTTAACTTTCTTTTCTACTTCATTGTAGTTAGAAGTCACAAGAACTGCAAAATGTCAGCTTAAATACTTGTCTTTGGTTTTGGCATGTGTTTTGTAAATGACCCCTTTGTAGCAGAATGAAATATATTATGGAATTTAGTGTGCAGTCACTGTTAACTTTTAATTTAGGGGTGAAATAAAATATCACTAGTTGCAGATAAAGTGCTGCCTGCCTTTTAGGTTCACAGCACAAGGCTCTTGTCATTATGGCTACTATAATATACTCTAGTTTTAAGGACAAATTATTTTACAGTATTACTTATTTAATCTCAGAACTTCTTGGAAGTCACAGATCCTTCTGCTAAAATCATAATYAGTGGTACAGGGTGCATTTTTTTGGTTGAAGTTTAAGACTTCATAATTATGTCAGCAGTCATAATTGTTCACAACAATTTAAAAATGCTTTAAAGTTTTGACTGTTTTTAACAGTGATAACTCAATGAATTTGTTCTTGTTGATATTGATCTTTCCCAGTTTATTAGTCAAAGAGATGCTAGTTTCTCTTGGGAGACATCTACACAGGGATAGAGGTAGCCTACTCAAGAGCAAGTTTGTTTGCATACTTTTTAGGGCTCAGTGGCATTTGCAGGACCAATTATTGATATACAAAACCTTTGCAGAATTACTGTTGCATTGAGGCATTGAAAACAAACAAACAAACAAAAAACCCTAAAGCCCTCCAAAGCCTCAAGTTTAATGTTTGGGGCCACAGAACCCTTTCTCTTGGGAGTTTCTTGTCTTTGCCATTGCACTCATCCTGTTGCAGGCAGGTCACGGTGGGTTTCCCCTGGTGTGTGCAGATGTGAGCTCACTCTGTGSTGTATCTGGTCCCACCGGCACCGGAGCTAATGAGCTGAGAGGCAAGGACTCCTAGCTCGGGCTTGATGCTGCACTAGTTCAGTGCCTGGATAGGGGCTGGCATCAGTTCTGGGAGCCCAAAGTGTCGGCTGCATGAGTTTGCATCTGGATCATAATATATTGCATGCAAGCACCTTTTGGGCACAGAGGTGGTAGGTAAATTATCATATCTAGCTTTTACCTTTTCTTTCTTGCTTATGGTAAAATTTGCCTTTCATTATTAGGAGTTGCAAGTAATGAAAATCTGGCCTCAAGAGTAGTATAATGATCGAGTTCACTGGGACTAGAATTTCATGGTATTTGGCTGTGGTTGCTTGTTTTAATAATTTTTTTGGTGGGGGTTTTTTGGTGTTYTTTTTTTTCCCCAATCGAGATCTGTGAGACTAAGTGGAATCATTTTCCATCTCCTCAGCATTTTGCTAGGCTGTGTTAAGAATATGCTTGTCTTCCTGACATAGGCACAAACATCCAAATATAGTGAGAGATACCATTAAGAATGCCTGCCCAGACACAGATAACTGGGTGTCTTTATGGCATTAAYCTCTAGTTTACTGCGTAGAACTGTTTCTAGGCTGCTGAATCGGAGGATATGCTAAAGATTTACACTAGAGAATGGGAATGAGTCATGTTGAATGAAACTGGAAAGAGTAGTGGGGTCAAAACCATAGGATAAAGATTTTTGTAATGAGCAATACCCTCAGGAAATAAAAGGACCTTTATTCCTTCTAGATCATGTTCTTCAGTCTTTTCTGTAGTGCAAGTAACATACTAAAAGATAGTGTTAAAAGCGTTTTAAAGTAGAAAGCAACATGCAGTAATGTCAATGTTGTAGAAKTGGGTAATAAATGCACAGCAAAACAGGCTGCATGTTGTCAAAGATAAGTAAATACAGACAGATGATTCCTCCCAGCTAAAATCCCAGCCTGCAGCAAATGGGATGCCCTAGAATACAGCAGATGGCAACTCAGGCGCTTTTCCTTGCTGCAGTTTGGAGACTTGATGGAAAAGGAAAGGTTGCAAATGGAGAGGCAATAATGGTTCATATTGTGCCAGGGCTGACCTCTCCCCGATGGGGAGGTCCATCAGAGTTGATGTGCACTGTGCTGCTGTCGGAGAACATCCAGGCTGCAAGGCCTGAGGCTCAGTGTGCAACATGCTGCTGCTTTTCTCCTTCTCAGGCCGAGGACCGAAAAAAGAAAAGTGACAGCATCCAGCCTTCCCTCCAGTGGCCAGCGGTGCTGGGGCACGAAGCCACGCCACACGCCAGGATGGGATCTGGCAGCAGTTCCAGCCCTTGCACCCCTGCGCCACAGAGAGCCATGTTAGTACAGGTACGGTACTGCTGCCCCAGATGGGGAGGAGAAGGCATGGGTGGTTCCTAAGCAGAACAGCGCATCGGAAACCTGATTCCCTTTGCTCCTGGCACAGATGACTAAGGCCAGTGCAAACCAGCTCAGAGGTTTTTAGTGCCACCACGTGCTGCTAAGGTCTAAGTGGAATTATACTTAGGCACTGCAGATGAGGGTTAGATAACAGTTATTTTTATATACTTGATGCCTGATTGCTGATTCCATGATATTACTCTTAGATGTTTCACAGAAAGCCTGAATGACTGCGCTGTTGCAGTCCCTGGATGATGTATTATTTGTATGGTGCCATAAATATATGTGGCACTTTACAAAACAAGTCCAAAGCCAGAATTTTTGTCCCTGAAGATCATATAAACAAGGACGATTGTTAATGATCTTGTGAAATAATCTAGAAGTATATGGAGATGCAATAAGGACCAATGCAGAGTCAGATTTTGCCTGTGGATAGAGCCCAGAAGGTGTGTGACTTGAAAAATTTCAGTATTAGAGGTAGAAGTGGTACCTAAACAGTACCTATACAGTGAAAGCACTCTGATAAAGTTCTGCATTGGAATCCTTCTCTCAAAACATTTTAGCTCCTGCTATTTCTACCAGTTCTGGGAGAGGTGATTCAGGGTTCTGACAGTGTGCCCAAAAACTTGGCTTCCTTTCAACGTCCTACTCTTTCACAGTGTATGAAATAAGTAGCTTAGACTGCAGTTACTTTTTTTCTCCAGTCTCTTGTGAAGGAACTGTAAGCATGTGTGAGCAAAAGAAAAACAAGGCAGCAAGTAGAAATTGAATAAACTACCACAAGTGTGAGCACAGCTCGTTTAAGCTGGAAATCTCTACTTGCTTTGAAAGCATGCAGTGGCAGGAATAATCTTACTGCCTTTACAGTTCCCCACAGGACTTCATTTGTGCATTCATTCATCCCCTCAATGAGGATATACAATCATAGCGCTTGTTTTATTCTTGGCAGCTCTCAGTTTGGACTCCTGGATGGATGGATGTACAGCTTCTGATCCATCTCTCCAGTTGCTTCTGTGGGATTTAGCTAGTGGTACCCAGAGCAGAGTGGCATTTGGATCAGGCTTAGGCATTGTTTGTGTGCTGCTGTGGCATCTTGTGGCCTCTTTTCCTTGTGCGTTGGATCTTGGAGTCATAGGGGGAAGATAAGACCGCAGGGGAGGATGGGTTATTAGTTGCAGCTCAGCTGCTTTCAGAGCATGTTGTGCTGCCTCACCGCTAAGACCTAGCAGCAGTGTGGGCCCGTGTACTTCTTTGAGGCTACCTGCGATTATGGGTTATTACTATGAGGTTAGGTTGTATTATCCCAAGCTTTTCTTAAGCTCGTTGCTGGCTACGGAAATCTTGCTTGGCATGAGCTTCTGGTGAACATCCTGCATGGAAGATCATATAATCACAGAATGGTTTGGGTTGGAAAGGACCTTTAAAGGTCATCTAGTCCAACCCCCCTGCCATGGGCAGGGACATCTTCAACTAGATAAGGTTGCTCAGAGCCCCATCCAACCTGACCTTGAATCTTTCCAGGGATGGGGCATCCACCACCTCTCTGGGCAATCTGTGCCGGTGTTTCACCACCCTCAGCGTAAAAAATTTCTTCCTTATATCTAGTCTAAATCTACCCTCTTTTAATTTAAAGCCATTCCCCCTTGTCCTGCTGCAACAGGCCCTGCTAAAAAGTTTGTCCCCATCTTTCTTATAAGCCCCCTTTAAGTACTGAAAGGCTGCAATAAGGTCTTCCCGAAGCCTTCTCTTCTCCAGGCTCAACAACCCCAACTTTCTCAGCCTTTCTTCACAGGAGAGGTGTTCCATCCCTCTGATCGTTTTCATGGCCTTCCTCTGGACTCGATCCAACAGGTCCATGTCTGTCTTGTGCTGAGGACTCCAGAGCTGGACACAGTACTGCAGGTGGGGTCTCATCAGAGCAGAGCAGAGGGGCAGAATCACCTCCCTTGACCTGCTGGCCATGCTTCTTTTGATGCAGCCCAGGATACGGTTGGCTTTCTGGGCTGTAAGCACACATTGCTGGCTCATGTCCGGTTTTTTATTCACCAGTACCCCCAAGTCCTTCGTGGCAGGGCTGCTCTCAATCCCTTCATCCCCCAGCCTGTATTGATACTGGGGGTTGCCCCGACCCAGGTGCAGGACCTTGCACTTGGCCTTGTTGAACCTCATGAGGTTCACCTGGGCCCACTTCTCCAGCTTGTCCAGGTCCCTCTGGATGGCATCCCGTCCCTCAGGTGTGTCGACCACACCACTCAGCTTGGTGTCATCTGCAAACTTGCTGAGGGTGCACTCGATCCCACCGTCTATGTCATTGATGAAGATATTAAACAGTACTGGTCCCAATACGGACCCCTGAGGGACACCACTCGTCACCAATCTCCACCTGGACATTGAGCCATTGACCACTACCCTCTGGATGTGACCATCCAACCAATTCCTCACCCACCGGACAGTCCACCCATCAAATCCATACCTCTCCAGTTTAGAGAGAAGGATGTTGTGGGGGCCTGTGTCAAAGGCCTTACAGAGGTCCAGATAGACGACATCCGTAGCTCTTCCCATGTCCACTGATGTAGTCACTCCATTGTAGAAGGCCACTAGGTTGGTCAGGCAAGACTCATCATTGGTGAAGCCATGCTGGCTGTCTCGAACCACCTCCCTGTGCTCCATGTGCCTTAATATAGCTTCTTAGGAGGATCTATTCCATGATCTTCCCAGGCACAGAGGTGAGGCTGACAGGTCAGTAGTTCCCAGGGTCCTCCTTTCTACCCTTTTTAAAAACGGGTGCAGTGTTTCCCTTTTTCCAGTCACCGGGGACTTCACCTGACTGCCGTGACTTTTCAAACATCATGGAGAGTGGCCTGGCAACTACATCAGCCAATTCCCTCAGGACTCTGGGATGCATCTCATCAGGTCCCATAGACTTATGTATGTTCAGGTTCCTCAGGTGGTCTCGAACCTGATCTTCTCTTACAGTGGGAGGGACTTTGCTCCCCCAGTCGCTGTCTTGCGGTCCATCAACTTGAGAGGTGTGTGAAGAGAGGTTGCCAGTGAAGACTGAGGCAAAAAATTGTTGAGTACCTCAGCTTTCTCCTCATCCGTTGTTACCAGTTTGCCAGTCGCGTTCATCAGGGGCGGTACACTTTCTTTGACCTTCCTTTTCTGGCTGACATACCTATAGAAGCCCTTCTTTCTATTCTTTGCGTCCCTTGCCAAGTTCAGCTCCAGCTGCGCCTTGGCCTTCCTGTCCCTATCCTTACAGAACTGGGCAATGTCCCTATACTCTTCCCAGGATACCTGTCCCTGCTTCCACTGCCTGTACATTTCCTTCTTGCCCTTTAGTTTGACCAGCAGGTCTCGACTCATCCATGCCGGTCTCTTGCCTTCCCTTCCTGATTTCTTACACGTGGGCATCGAGAGCTCTTGTGCTCTATGGAAAGCGTCCTTAAAGATCTGCCAGCTCTGTTCTGCTCCCTTGTCCCTGAGGGCAGTTTCTCAGGGGGTCTTATTGACTAAATCCTTGAACAACTGGAAGTTTGCTTTCCTAAAATTCAGGCTCCTGACTTTACTCTTCACCTGACCCGTATCCCTCAGGACTGCGAACTCCATCAGCGCACGATCACTGCAGCCCAGGCTGCCTCCAATCTTAATGTCACCAATTAGCTCACTTGCGTTGGTGACCATCAGGTCCAGTATCACATCCCCTCTGGTAGGGCTGTCTATTACCTGGCTTAAGAAGTTATCCTCAATGCCCTCCAGGAGTCTCCTGGATTGCCTACAGCTCACCGTGCTACTTTTCCAGCAGATGTCGGGGTKGTTGAAGTCCCCCAGCAGGATATGGATAGTGCCTTAAAAAGCAAGATATGGAAGTGCCTTAAAAATCATGCCCTCGTTAGCAGCTCTGTATACTGGCCATGTCAAGCTCAGCATGTCCTGAGTTAGCTGTCCTCATAGCACCATTCTCATGTTTTGCCTTTTTCTCAGGCTGTGCTTCGCAAAAGCACTCCATCGTTTCTTCTTCCCCAAGAGCCAGGGTTCTCATGGATCAGGCTCCCTGGCTCAGCTCTCCCCTATCCTTCTGCTTCTCTTTATGCCCTGGAGCGAGTCTGTGGTAGGCAGAGAATAGCTGGCTGTTAGCGTCTTTAAGTCAAAGCCTCCCTGTGCCTTTCATGATCAGGTTACTGTTTGGTGATGATGGAAAAATCACCATAGACAGCTGTTGGGAGAGGAAAGGCCCTGTTTCACCTGATAGCTTTTACCTGGGAAAATATTTGTGTATCTTCTCACATCCTTTTTTCCAGGTCCTGTTTGTCATTTCAAGTCACTAGTATTGTAACTGGGCTGAGTTGATGGCCTGGCTTGTAGCATCAAATCACTGGAGAGCTGGTGCAGGGTCTACAAGAAGGACATTTGTATCTTAGCCTTGAGTAGAGGCTGGCAGCTTCCTTGAGGTGAATATTTCAGCCCTGCAATAGAAGTGGGGTAGTCCAGAGTTTATTGCAGGGCATTAGGGATTCTGCAGGAGCAGAGTGGCTGTACAGAGGATAGTTCTGCCCTGTTAAAATGCCACTCCCAGGATGAAAGGAGCTACGTTCTAGGCTGGCTGCATCACCTAGGATAAGTCATTTCATTCCTTTGCACCCTGTCGGTGCTTCTCTGTTCGGTGGTACCTTTCCTGGCTGCCGAGGGGAGTGGTGAGGAATGAAGCACTATTTACCAACCTCTTTCACATTCCTTGATGGACACTACACTATAAAAAATTTATGCTGTTTAAAGYGATGGTGTTACTTAAAGATAATAGCAGCAAGTGATATACAGTTGTTAACTGTGTGTTTTCACTCCCTGCTGGTAGCTGCCCTGTTACCCACTCACAAGCCAGTGCTCCGGCTGATAGAGACTGTGTGGACAGGGAGAAGCCAATCTGTACTATTACCTGCTGTGTTAGCATGGAGACCAGATGAACTTCAATGGGTAATTTATAAATCCTCTGAAGGGTTGTGTTTCCTTTTGCTGGTTGGCAGCAGCTGATGATGCTAATAGTGGCGTGTTTGGATGTGCTGCTTGCCTTAACTGTGTGAAGTGTTAAGGCAATATGAGTGATGGGCCAGTTAGTCACCTGGAGATTAAAAGACTCACAGCAATATACTTGCGAAGTTTGATATGTGGGTGCCTTGTTGATTTAAAATGAAAGTGAACTGTGGAGTTAAAATGCAAGCTGAATTCATCACAGATGTCAGTGCTGAAGAACTTCCAGCCAGGTTTGTCAGAGAGGGATCATCTGTCATCACTGCTCTGCTCAGACAAAAATGACTTCTTATTTTAAATGGTCGTATTCTGTGAGATTCTGTGGCACGTCCTGGTTGCCCAAATCTCTCTCAAAGTTATTTCACTGGAAATCTTAACACAGCCCCTGAGGTGCAGAGAGCATGATTTCTCAGTGTCTTCTATCCTATCCTTACCAGTGTCTGCTAAGGGAAATGTGAGATATTACCAGATCAGAGTGTACCATTTCCACCTGGTTTGTACCTGTTCTGTGTTTGCTGCAGTGCAGTAGCAGATCTGGCTCTCTGGTTGTGGTGGTGTGGGATGAGCCGTTCTGGGCTACCTGCAGAATTTCACAGAGACTTCTTGAACAAAGTCACTGAGTCTATCTCTCTACCCAGCGTCTCCTGCTGACTGACTAGTGGAGGAATTTAGCTCACATCTGAAATGAACTCCATTTTTTAATTGACTCTGTGGTTTTCCTGTAGGATTTGCTAGCTAGATCTCCTCTATTGTCTGGAGTAATGTGGCTGAAACAGAACAAGCAAGCTAACAATATTAGAAGAACTAGCTGTGCATTAGGTCATGGATTGACCCAGTATCCCAGAGCAGATCTGCTCAGAAGTTTAAGAAAATCCTTTTCCTTACRCTGTTTTATAACAACAGTTGCACTTACCTACCCCCTGTACGTAGATTCAGTTCAAATTAGTAACTTAGGCATCCTCCAAAAAGCAGTGCAGCCTGTCCTTTTAAAACTTCTTGCTCCTAAATCTTTTTAAACTAACTCTAGTAATCAATCTTTTGTACTATATCACCTTACGTGATAATTTCAGGAAGCAAAGTGTCCTTTTCCTTAGCTCTGTTAGGTGTGCCTTTATGGTTTGAAGACACATAGTAGGTAACACTTTGTCTACCAGTGCTTTCTGTGCATGAGAGGAGCTGCTGTTCTTTCAGTATTACTTACAATAAAAACAATTTAAGGCTCAAGTCTGAGTAGTTAGAATCATTGTTAGGTGTTTTTTTTTTAATTTTATTTCCCCCATACAAATTATTTTATCTGTAAAACTTAAGGGGAATATCGAACACTGTGATTTTGGGGGTTACCTGAGACATTTTTGGCTTGCTGTGGAATTGCAAGGTCTTGTAGGTCCTACAGAAATCATCCCAAAAGCAGGCGTCACTTCTTGGCTTTACATGGCACTGGTGTACTGGTCTCTCTCTGCCCAAAGAAGGTGTGTGGGTACCATCTGCAGAGTTTGGATTCACCCAGTCACTTATATCGTGATTCAGCAAAGCTCATCCGTGCTTTTAAGCACAAATAGTTTTCTGGTAGTCTGCAGGACTCAAAAGCTGGCATTTAGGAAGAAATGTAAGTATCTTGTTGAAAAAGTGGCAAGGAAAAAAAAAATCTTCCTATATTCTGATAATAATACACTTGCTATAAAACCTATTTCTGTACCCACAATGAATCATTTCAGGGGAACACTTTGCTGTTGAAATAATTCTGGTTAACTAAAAACTACTATTAGTGACAATCACGTTGGACAAAAAAGTAATTTTGACAAAATGAAAGGACATGGATTATGAGATGTTATAACTGCTGAAAAAGCTATTTTCTGTAAAGGGAGTCAGCAGAACATATTGTCCCAAAAAGGCAGGAAAAGCACCTGAGTATTTAACTAGGTGAACTTCTCAGGACTGTTTTTTGACAGTTGACTTTGCCATGCTGGTCTGGGAGGTTGTGATGGGATGTTTGAATGGATGTTTGGCATCTTTAACTAGTTTTAAAATTACTTCCTGTCAATATTTAAGTGATTTTGAACATTGTTCTCATGAAATAATTAGTCTTGTAGAGTTACAGTGTGTTCATAATCATATTATATTATTGAAAAGCTGTGTGTAGTTCTCAGTTATTGTGTTTTACTTTTTAAGACTGGGGAACTGGAGAATTTTATAGTCTTGGGCTGATAAATCAATAAAATATTTGTCTGAGTCATTCTTTGGGGAAACTGAACTGCAGCTGCCTCTGATCTGAGTTGCAGTAACTCAGTTGGGACACAAGAATTTAAACTTTGACTCAGACAAAAATGGCTGGCCTTTTTCTTAGGCCTGCAGCTGGTGGGGATGCTGGTCTTGCCGTGCGTTTGAGAAAGAGGTGCCTCCCAGCAGAGGTGTGTTAGCGTGCTGGGGCACAGGCTCCCTTCCGACGCGGGAAGGACGTCAGCCCGTGGCATTCCTGCCGGCTGTGGGTGTCTCCAGAGAGCCCCGGTCTTGCTTTGCATGGGAGGTCTGACAAGATAAAGTACAAAGTGGTATAGCTTCAGGCATTTCTCTAATATTTTTTTCTATTTCTGTAACATCAAATTGGTTCTAGCATAGCAATCCCTCAAGTCGGGCCCAGCTCACACAGCGTTTCCGTATGTTCTGTCTCGGTCTTGTGTCCAAGAGGATTTCTCATTTCAGGGAGGATCAGTACATTCAGTTGACATTTTTAGCTCTCTGCCTTTCTTCCCCTTCGGAAGACGCCGGTGTAATAGATCATTAGTGTGTAGAATTTAAGGGACCTTTCCTTCTTTTCTTTTCTCTTTTTTTTTTTTTCTTTTTTCTTTTAAATACAGAAAGAATCAGAGGACCAAATTTTGAGTATTTTAGCTTGAGTTTTACACTGCCTACCTGTTGTTCCCTTGGAATGAAGACTTTGTAAGGAAGTGATTTGATTGCCTCTCCCCTCCCCTTACCCCCGTGATTAGGGCATTTGCTATCCTAATGCTCTAAATTGATACCTTTGAAGATATCTTTTAAACACAGGCGATCGCAATGGGAGCACCTGGACATGACTACCCATGAGGTGTAGTCTGAGCATAGTTTCTTATTTCTTTCTTACTGCATTCTCAAGTTTGATTTTTTTCAAGTAATTGAAAAATCTGTTATAGAGGAGGGCCAGGGCACCCGCATAACCRTTGGAGAGTTGAAAGCACTTCCAGCTGGCAGTTTGTCTCCATTGACTCTAGGTTGATGGTGGGCTTGCAAAGACTAGTTTGGAAGTCAACATCTAACTTAGGGGAGGTGGGTTCCCCCGGTGATTATACTATCTGAATTCTGAAATGGAAGCATTAGTCAGGTTTGAATGAAATATACTTACTCAACAGTAATTTTTGCATCATCCAGCTAAGCAGTTCGCTGTGCATTGCCAATGACCTATTAGCTTCTCCATAGATTTAAGAAGGGGAGATATACGTACAGCATAGAAGTTTTTATTATTTCTTTTTATTGTACCCTTCACCTTGAAATATTTGTGCCTAACGTGTTAATATTCTGGAAATGAATAACTTACTTCACAGTGAACAAGGTGAGTAGGGCTGTATCCAAACACAACACTCCTTGTGTGTTTACTAAAAATTTGATCTCACAAACAGAACCATTGATATCTGTTGAGATTGGGATCTGTTGAGATTGGGACCTGTTACACAGGCAGGGAAGTACAATTTAACGTGTATTTAATTTGTTTCAAGTGTGAAAATTTCCGGGCTAGTAAGGATGCGTACCACAGCAGTTCACTGTCAGATATGGTGACGACACCACTCAGCCCTGTGCAAGATGACGTATTCTGGAGCGTGAGTCAAAACGAAGAACAACCCCCAAAGGTATGTGAAACTTGGGGTGTTTGGCACTGTTGGTGGTTAATAGCACTCCACTCAGTTCCTCTGCGCTGTGTAGTATCCATCCTCTGGACTTCATGAAACTCAGTGAAAATCTCATTAACTCGTACATTAACTGGGTCACAGAAATCTAGAAAGAAGGTATGAATTTATAAGCAGGTCAGTATTCTGAGTGTATGTGTATGTATGTAATATCTGTGGGATCTGCGAATGCAGATACACTTCTTTTGTTAGACCAACTATTTGTAGCTGCCCTTTCTGTGAAAAATCTGGTTTGCAGAAAAGCTCATTCGTGTAATTCAGGTGATGGTGCATTTCTCTTTTTAAGAGAAAATGTCTAAGAACAAGTACAAAAATATTTGCACGGGGATGTGTATGTGCATGCATGCGTGTATTCATTTCATTACTTTGCAGTTGGTGGGGGTGCGTGTCTCTCTCTTCCCCCAGCCCTTTGGTAGCAACATAAGGTAATCCACCACCTAGGGAGAGCTGCATTAAGTGACTGCAGATGCGTTTCCCTGTCTGCTTTAAATGTTGACCAAGAATAATGCTGACTCTAGGGAAAGGTGCAAGCCGCTTGCAGTCTGCACCCTGATAGATTGCACAGACTTGGAGCAAATTGGAAGCACCTGCTGCTGGCTTGTAGCTTCCAGTGTTGATATCATGGAAGACCTCTCCACAGGTCCCACTAAAGTATTATTCATTTATGTTGGTTAGTCTTATTTTTGCATTGATACAGGGTAAGCATTAGGTTTATTAACTTGAGTCTAAAATATCAGTAGCAACCTTAAAACATTTGATTAAATCCTTAAGGTTCCAGAAAGGACGACCTCAAAATTTTACAGCAGGGATCAGCCTGGCCATCAGAGATGCCTTTCAAGGTAAGCTCTTAAGCGTTTTATGCTTATACTAATGCTGATTTATTGTCAATAGGGAAACTAAAGCCAATTTATTAAAAACAAAGCCATAACCTCAGTAACACCAGAACTGACATGGCTTCATGCTTCATTTGATAGCAGTTACAATTATTTTGTCTTTTGAGTCAGTTTGTCCACAAAAATAACTAACCAAACTTCCTGATCTTAAACCTGAAAGAAGTGTCTAAGCCAGCTTCCTTTTAATGATTGACATAACTGATTTAAAGAGAAACAAGCCTCTTGTAGATCTCTTCCTTTTCATGCAAGGTAGTTCTGTCTTCTGCTGGAGAGCAGTATTTTTAATATATAAGGGCTGTTCGATCTGTAATAATTCCTGCAATGAGTTGTTTCATTTGGTTCAGCCTGTTTGGCATGCCCGAGTGGGTTGCATGTAAGTTGTGTGTCCGTTTCCCAGTTAACGGGCAGCGTGTTGTGCAGTCATTTAACTTCTTGTGATTTGGTGATGCTTTACTTTCCCTTCACATTAGAGTAAGTGGCTGCTGAAGGTGCAGGTTACTTGAGATCCAAGCCTATTGGCACTGATGATGGCCGGAGGGAGTGGTGCTGGTCAGGGCTGCCTGGATGCTCTTGCAGATGCTCTACATCAGCACCAGCGCTGTTGGTTTCAAAGGGGAGTTAGGTGCCTGGATACTTTGGGGGGTGGGGATCTGGCCCCACCTCCCTGTATAGACACTTAGAGCTTGTGAAGCTTGTGCCTGCAGCTTTGTTTTGCCTGGTAGTAGCTTGAACAGGCAAATACGCTGTCTGTAGATGTATCTTGACTGTTTTGGCAGTCTGCCCTTAAGGCTAGTATACTTTTCTCATATCCCAGAGGAAAGACCGAGGATGCAGAGAGCTCAGTGATAAAGGGTAGCCCCCACAGGATGTCTAATCAGGGAACATAATGCTGTGAGAAACTAGGGTTGGAGAGATTTGAAAGGGAAGTAGATTTAGCTGACATAACAAAATAATGTGCAGCACTTCTGATGAGCCAGAGTCAGAAACATCATCTGAAATAACTTTCAAGTGAAGTCAAGCCCTAAAACACTGTCTACTTAGGAATTAAAGGAGGCAAAGCAGAAAAGAAACATGTAAGTAAACCACAGTGTTACAGRTGAGTGGCTTCTGAGCCTGGGTTTCTGGGTGAGCCACTGTTTCACTTCACAAGCTTGGCAGCTCGTTTTACTGTCTGATGCGTTCCTTTCTCCATTGATAAGTGGGTGATGATGTATCTTCTTGGAGGGTACTGGAGCAGGTTTCATTATTTGTAAAAGCCATGAGATTTTGGAATCAGGAGTGACACAGATCTGAAGAGGCCATGGGAGAAGTACATATAGTAGGATGTTTTGTAATGACTTGGGAATCTCTGTAATCTCCCAGAATGACTGCCCAGAGGAAACTGTCCCCTCCATCTTCTCTCACTACTGGGTGGCCCTGCTCAGAGCAGCAATGAATATAAAATTTTTGTTTATCAGGAGTATTATATCATACAGTAACAGCAGGGAACTCGATTTAATAGCCTAGGAGGTCCGTTCCAGTCTGTGTTCCTCCATGCAAGATAGTCTGATCTGCTTTTTGTCTTTCCATTCAGTAATACTCATCAGTCATCCCCCGGGGGACATGCTCTGAAGCTAAACAGCAGCAGCACTCCTGGCAATAAGCAGTGGGAGATGGGATCTCATCAGAGCAGCCGGCCAACCTCAGGTGATTCCTAAGTCAAAGATTCATCAATCAAAATGTGCAAAATTCCTATCACATGAAATGGGCTTCTGCAGGGTGTCAAATGCTGCATTGCAAATAGGATTTTTTTTTAACAATGTCTTCTGGTGATAGGCTTTTGAAAGCCCTCTGGATTTTATGGTTCCATGTTCCTAAAATATAAACACTTCCTCTTTTGAATCAAAAAGTGACTGTGAACATATTTCCATATAGAAAATTTGAATTGCCTCAATTAAGAATTGAAAAAAATCAGTTCTGTTGCACTTACTGACACCACTGAAACTCATCAGAGCCAGCATTACAGACATACAGATGTAATTCAATACTAATGTTCACCCATTGGCATTTTCTGCATAACCGTATGCTGCTTTTTTGCATTGCCTACTGATAAGATGATACAGATGAGCAGTTGCTGTACACTAATATTTCTGCACTCTAATAACGTACTGGCTGAAGGAAGCATAAGACTCTCTGTAGAGCACCGTATGAAACATTCCTCCAATATTCTTTTATTTGCAGAAAGGTAGTGGAACTGAAAAAAAAAAGGCAAAAGAAGTTGAAAGGTAGAGATAGCCTCATCCAATTGAAGCAAAGTACAACTCTGTAAGCTATCTTGGTATCACTGGTAGCAGTGTAGGAATGCAGTGGGCTTGCTCATGGTTGTGCAGATTTTTTGCAGTACAGACTGTGGTTCCTGAGACATGACCTGAGATTCTGGCAGATGGGGACACAGAGCAGAAGTGGACAGCTTTGTTCCTCTATTATTATTCCTAAGGGCGTTTTCTGTGGGTCAACTGTAGGGCAGTTTCTTGTGTAGCTCCTTGCAAAGCAGTGGTGTGTTACAACGCTTTGCATCCAGGTTGACTACTAAAGATGGGGGACATGGGGAATCACGCCCAATTCGAGGCAGGGTGGATGCTAAAAATGTTCTGAAGCCACACCAGTGAGCTGCTGAGGTAATTTATTTTTAAACTGAGGCTCACTGGTAATTTGCAAGCCCTTGATAAATGAAGAACAAATTGCTTATTTATTACACTTACACAATCAAGCCAGTTTTGCTTTCACTAACTACACAGAATAAGAAGCTTTGCTTCAAGAGAAATCCAAAGCACACTTTAAACTGCTTGGGTTTTGTTTCTTTTTGCTCTTATGTCATTTTATGTTTGAATAACAGCATAGAGATGAACAACGTGCAACAGCCCAGCTCAACTTTGCAATGTCTGCGTGATGTGTAACTCCTGTGCTATTTTGGCATGGGGAAATGAAAACCTCACCAGCAATGGAAAGAATAGAAAACCTCCCTTGTGGTTTAAACTGTCTCCTTGGGTTCTTAAGTGTCATTAAATTACATCTAGTTCTGGCATGTGGTGTTCCAGAAAGAGTTTGTTGCTTTCTCAAACCCACAGGGATAATGAATTGGGCAGGAAAGGGCTATAAATACTTTAAAGCTAATACTTCTGCTGAGTTGCTTAGGTACTCGTTGACCAATAAGGAATTCTGAATTTTAAAAGCTTTGCAAAATGCATGAATACATGAAGCCATTGTGATAAAACTATCTAAATTACCAAAACCAAATCCTAATTTGTGTGAGCTTGAATTCTCCCCCCTTAACTTGCAAGGAGYCCTGTTGGTAGCAGTGGGATAGTCACGGGAGAAATTGCTGAACGATGTAGACGTTGAGCTGGCTAGTGTGTCCCAGTGGCAGCGTGAGGGCACGTCTGCTTTCCCTCCCTTCACTTGTATCAGGAATTGTGTGCAGAAGACAGCATCTCTCCAAGGCTGCTTTTGCTCTTCCTGGGTAGCTTTGTGGGCAGTGGGGGCATTGAAAGGGAAGATTCGCTTAATTACTTGCAAGCATCCCTCCTAACACGGCATCAGCACGTGCAGATGGACTCCAGCTCCTCTAGTCTTGTTTGCTTGGGTATTCAATAGCTGTGCAAGCATGGTGGCAAGCGTAGGTCCCCAAGCCACCTGGGAGGGAAGCATAATGCCGCAGCTTCCTTGCTACCTGTACCTGACCTTGGGCAGGTGTCGTGAGGTGCCACCTTACGCTGAGTTGGCCCGCAGCGGGGGCCAGTTCTGTCTGCAAAAACACAGGCTGTTATTACCTACTTCTCCATGGCGCAGAGTGGAAGTGGGAGCTGAGAAGTGACGCTCCGTGTGCCCCAAGGGAAGCAGGGACTGGAAAATGGTTCTCCCTGTGCTGCCATGGGAAGTGGTGAATCCTCTTCTGCTTTTAGCTTGACCCCATGCTCATGGGTGAAGTTCAGTGCAGCTGTTTGCTCCCAGCCCAGTTGAGTTTAGAGAATCAGATCCTTTAGACTGTTTTTGTGCAACAGTTTTATGAAGGTCAAATCTTGGCACCGTGTCTGTTTGCTCATGAAAATGTGCATCGGGGGCCCAGGCTCTTGTCCCCTCTCCCTGACCCCTGTCTGCAGTCACAGGAATATAGCTGGGTGGCACCTTCAGTGCTGGAATATACCCAGCAGCTGCTGATATGATGAGCTGTCTCCCCTTGAGAAGAGGATCAGAGGAAGGGATTAGCATGCCCTCACCCTTTTCCCTTGCAAACTGCCTTCCAGTCCATGGAACTGTTGCTGGTGCGCACTGGGAGTATGTTGCCAAGGTTTTGGTCTGCTTGTCTTACTCTTGCAGCATTAAACTGCACTAGTATTGATTTCTGTACATAATATTGGGGCGTCCAGAGCCATTGGGAAACAAGCAAAAAGATTTCCCTTTGCAACAAAGAGAGAAAAGAAGTTTGTCAGCAGAGGCTGGTGTCTGCTTTGGGTGGTGACTATATGTGCTTGTCTTACTGGTCCCCTCTCGCACTCTGCTGCACATGCATTTAAAAAAGAAACTTTTTTTTTTTTTTTCCCCCCAGGGAATCCAGGACTGGCCAAGGCAGAGAATGCTTTGTCCCAGAACCACTTGCAGCTGCATAAGAAGTCTGAAAAAGCTTCTCATCCAGGCCAGATTGCAGTAGGTTCTTTTAAATCCACTGATATTTTTAATTTGTTCATAGTTTTCACTGAGGGCATGTCTATGCAGACAGCTCCTCTGGTGGTGCTTGAGTTTGCTAGCTAATGAGTCCACCTGAGAGGCTGCTGGCTCAAGCTCACTGCTGCATTAACGTGTCTCATCAGCTTTCGGTCCAGGTCTGACTTGTGTCCAGCTCAGGTCGTCAGCAGAGAGTTCAGTTTTCCTGAACCTGCCTGATCATAAATCTTTAGAAAGGAAGGGTATGTTTTTAATATTTCAGGGAGTCGTTGATCACCTGTCATGCAACCCAGAAGTCAAGGCCACGCCTGTGGCTTGTGCAAATATCCAGTGTGTAACTGCCTGGAGTATGTGCTACCAGGCTGTGACACACTCAAGACTGTCCTGGCTCTCCGTTCGCTGATGTGCCACTGATGGAAAGGATGATTGCTACTCCTCTGTCTTATTTACCGAGGCATTTCTTTTCTTTGGTGGTGTTTTTGGCGGGGGAGGTAAGGGGGTGCCTGTCAGACAACTGGAGCTCACGGTGCCTTGTGCAAGAGCTCATATGTGGGATGCTTGGCATTTTGAAAGTTTGCGGGATGCTTGGCATTTTAACACTTGGCAGGCAGGCCTGGGTGGCTCCAGGGCATGCAGAGCTGGGCAGCAGGGGACAGCTGCAGCTTACCGGAGTCCCCGACCCCTCCTGGCTTGTCAGGGACCGGAGGTTTGAAGGAGACTCTGTGTTTAGGCCATTGCCAATGACGCGGGAGGCCTATATACGAGTTCCCGTAGGACTGGGGTGTCTAACTGCCCTGTGGGTGTGAGCCATGGCTGTGTTGGTATTGCCTTTCCAGCCCAAAAGTGCTTCGTACCCGCTCTGCGCAGGCACAGCCCGTGCTCAGGCATGGCCCCGCAAGCCTCAAGGTTGTCCAGGGCTGGAGCGAAACTCAAGCCGGTGTAATCCTTTAGTCCTGGTGCAGAGCGCTCCTTTTCTTGTGCAAAAAAGGAAGTACTTCTGTGCTCCTGCAAAGTGCGAGGATTGAATCATAGATGTTTGAGATTCAAAATAACGTACTGACTAAAGTTAGTCACCTTTCAACTTTTAGGAAAATCAGGTGTTTTGGCTTAGGTCACCGTCCTGTGTGAAATACCCGCTTGTGATGGAACAACAAAAGCATCAACTTCCTAATAAACCTTTTTTGGTGTGGAAGTGACAATAACTATATTTGCTGGGACAGTAAAATACTGCACATGCTGTTTAGCGATGGGTTCTTCTATGAGGAAAAAAAATCAACTGAGTTTTCTTTACTCAGAGTCCAGGCTCCTTTGCCAAGGGGAAGGACGGTGCTAACTCATTCTTAAAAGCAGCAGACTATTCCTCATCAAGTGACGAAGTCGGCAGCAGCGATGAAGATGACATGAACCACACAAGGTTGGCTTGATTTTTTTTTTTTAAAATTATTATTTTCTTCCTTCTAAAGAAGGAACACACTTCTAAATATCTGGAAAAAGTTGGCATACATAAATGCTATCTCCCCTCTGAAGTTACTATCAGTCATTTATGTCAGTTGTAATTAAGCAGTTTAATTGCACTATAATGAACTCCCGGGGGTAAATGTTTGCTCCATCAGATATATGCAGTGTAATAAGCTTTGATGATTTGCTGCCCTGGGACAATGAGGAAATGTCTTGTTTTAACTGAATATCAATAGGTAGTGCTCTTACAGAGATCTCCTCACATTGATCTACATTTAAATGGAATTTTTGAAAGAAAAAAGGAGAGGGAAAGAAAACTGTACACCTTCATGCTAAATACAGGTTACAGTGAAAAAAGCAAGGCAAACATGACCCTTGTATTCAGATAGTCTGTTCACTCCGGGAGAAATAATTACCACTGAAAAGCTGATTCCTTCACCAGGGCTGTTTATAAAGAGGGGATAGTGTAAGCAGGATTTGTTTTTGTAAAATTTGCTGTATTTTTAATGTTGTTATTTTGCACAATTGCTGTGGTTGCCAGACGATGCTGTGGCTTGTACCAAGCTGATCTCACCTGAACTGTTTCTCTCTAGCTTTCCGGCTTCTCTTGTTGATTTTGTGACTGACATCTTGTGGTGTTTTACCTGTCATGCAAAATGTGTATTCTGCTGAGAAATAATGGAGCGTGAATAGCTTGCTAGTCCAAGTGAAAGAGAGTCGGGGGATCAGTTGGCCAGCCCTGCTGTTTGGAACAGCAAACAGAATTACTTTTTAGTATTGATGAATGAAACTTCTAATTTTCTTGCAAAGAGACTTCAGTTTAATTCAAGTTCTAGGATTTACTTTGAAGTGCATCACAGGGCCACAGAGCTCTCTGGGATGGGGCTCTTGCTCTTCTGACATAATTGCACGTGCAGTTTTGTCAGTCTTCAGGAAGAGATGCACAGATTTGTAGCACTGTTGGCAAGCTATTGCATTGGCCTGGTACCAGTCCTTTCCCCTGTGCTGCTCTGAAGAAGGTAGAGTTTTTGCGCCTGCATATGCTCCTGATTTGCATTTCTGAAGTTCATTTTCAAAGCTGAGAGATGAGGAGGGAGAATGTTAAAAATCTTGTAGCTTATTCAGTGCACCTGAAAGAGCTGTCTTTTTACTGCAATGCCTTTATTTTCTTACTGCTCCTCTTCCAAACCACCTTATTCTGATCTGTAAAAAGTTTTATTCACTCTAGGTCATAGAATTCATCCTAGACCTCAGAAAGACTCTACATAAAAATATGGATTTGCCCTGTAGCAATGACTTTGCTGTGTAAGTGTTAGATTGCTGTGATCCTTGCATGCTGTAATGATTTGAAGGAGTGGTATCACTGCCTTTGGAAATCTGCATGTGTTATTTGCATCTCCTCTGTGTGTGAGATCCACCAGTCCTCTAGAGAAGTGGAATTAGCAGGCTGATCCCTGTCAGGTTTGCCTTCCTCTGCACACAGCCACTGCAAGAACTCCTGTAAAATCAAAAGTATAATCTTGTCTATTAACAAAGTCCCTTCACCTCAGCTGAACGTCATTTATATTAAAAGAGAGATACTTTGGGAAATATATCCTGATTACTACCAAGTAAATAGCAAAAAGGATAGTGATCAAAGTGAAAGCAGCAGCCAGCATTGAAACTTTGCATATTCTGGGTAAAGCGAAGGCTTTTGTTTTTCTTGCTATCTAAAGCCTGTGAATGCAGGATCAGAAGCCCCTTGGAGTCTGTAGGAGTGTTTGTGGGCTTTGGCTGAGACACCTTGGGCCAAGTTTTAGTTGGTATTGTAAACAGTCTGTGTTTTCTTGTTCTTGCCTGGGCTGTGGAACAGCTTTTGATGTCCACGCTCCAGCTTTCATGGAGGTGCCCAGTAGGACTAGACCTGGGACATGCACATATGCAAGAGAGAGAGCTTCATATTCTCTTGGACGAATCTTGTTAACCACCCTGAGAAGGCTCATTTCTGAGGAAGCCAGGACTAAGGGCAGCTGTCTTTCACCAGTAAAACAACTTTTGGTCTTGTTTTTCTTTTCAGTGAGATGAGCCAGAATTCTTCCTCGCACACACCAGGTTTTTGTTTTAAGGAAAGGATGCTAGTGTACGTGATCCAGCATCGTACCTGCGTGTATAGCATATCTATTCCGTTGATGCTGATTTCCTCCTACTCTGCTGAGAGTGCTTCCTCCTCTGATGCCTGCAGCATTCGCAGTCCTCCTAAAACACTGAGTTTCCTGGGACTCATTTTGTATAGTTCAGTTTCCTCTCTCTGCTCTTTATATATGCTGTTCCTTACCAAAATTTGAACAAGGTGGTTGCAGGTGTGTGCTTGGCTAGGAATTACTTTCTCCCCCTAATAAGTGGGAGGTTGACATCATTTAAGATCAGCTGCTGCTTGCTTTCCTGATAAGAACAGGTCCTTGCACTCACCATTGATTCTATTCCATATCTTGCCATTCCTTCTAAGTATAGTATGCAAATATTTACCTCTCCCATAGAAGCAGGGGGACATGACTCAAAACCAAAAAATAAACAACAAAAAAAAGCCACAAAAACTTCTACTCTTTCACAACCATYGGGAGCTCTCTCACCAAACCTTCTTTGTTATCGCATTGGGCAACATGTGGGGAAAAAAAAACCAAACCAAAACCTTACACTCTTCTACCAGTTGTGGCATAGCACTGTAGAGCCCTTCACACCAGCATCCTGAATCCAGTTAGTTTTATAATTACTGGAAAGGAGGCAGAAATGTAATAGGTTTAAATGGATTGCAGTAATAAATAAATTAATATAAATAAATAAGTGGAATAAATAAATAATGTGGGGTGGAARTGCACAGAAATGGGGCCAGAGCCTCACTGACAGAAGTTTGAGGCAGTCCCACTTGGGTGAAAAAGTTTAAAATGCAAAGATACCACTGGCTGTGTAGGAAGCAATAGCATGCTGGGGTGTATCACAACAGATGCTTGCCTTGTTTCTTACTCTTTCTTTAGGTATCTGCCTTTGGTCACTGTTGAAGACAGGACACTGAGCTAGGTGGGCTTTTGGCCCCAGCCAGTCCAGCAGCTCTTACGTTCTTTTGTCTCTGTGAGCACTGGGCAACATTTTCTTTGTTTCGTTGTATGTAAGGTGAGGATGTCCATGTTTCAGGGACTGATTCACAGTATGAGATTCCAGTGTAGCTTGTCCCAGTAGGTGCTGACAGAGAGGTCCCTGATACCAGCATATAGCGGAGCAGCGGCTCTCCCCCTTGCAAGTGCAGCTGATGCTCGTTCTCTGGAGAGCAGGGTGGCTCATAATTGCACCCCGCAGGGTAGTGTACGAGGGGAGACAGGAGAAGTTTTGAAGTAGGCATTTCTCAAGTGACAGCTTGAAGGACCAGCTCTCACTTGCCTGAGCTATGCAGTGTCTGAAAAATGATGGGTGAAATGCAGGGAGATGAAGGGATGCTCCCCGTCGAGTTGGGGAGAGCTTCCTGCTGTGTGTGAGTGGTCTTCAGGCTCGAGTCAGTTCAGGCACGTCCACAGACTAATCAGCTTGCTTTTGTACAAGAACCTTTAAGTGTAACTAGTGAATGTTAATTATGCTCACTTTTGAACATGTATATGTGGGGTTTTTTGTTTTTGGTTTTTGGGCTCTTTTTTTCCCCTGAAGTAGTTCTGTTCATTAATTGGAGTTTGTTACCAGGCAACTGCTAAGCAGCAGAGTGGCAGATTTCTCAAGGACGAGAGTACCAGATGGAATTGAACTGAAACCCCAAAGCACCGTTGCAGAACAGAAGGTAATTTGGCTATTTGTAAGGGGGTGGGTACAGTTGGGGGGAATGAGATCGTTAATGTGCATGATAAACGCTGTATCCATTTCTTCTTGGCAGCATTTTCACTCTGAAGTCCTACTCTGTCATTGCAAATTATAGCTGTAAGCCTTGAAAAAATGTGTAGATTCAGGTTTTGTGCTTCCTATAAAAATGCTTACATTTAGGTACGAAATTGCACTTCTTTATTTGTCCTTGTTATTGACCTGGTAGTAGTTTCTGATGTCAACGTATTTCTTGAAGACACTGGGCAGGTTGCAAAAAGCAATACTGTTGATTATTGTTGGTGTGTATTGTTGCTATTTTTAAAAATCTTGACCTTTTTTATTCTGATTTAAAGAGAACTACCTCTTTCCACTTAAAATATTACCAGAAGAGGGGAAAACCACTTCATGTCTCCCTACTGGCTTAGCAAAAATACATGTCTTCTCGTATGTCATGTTGTGGTTCCTTCGCAGCTGTAGTTTCTAGTAGAGACTTCAAGTCATGTGGATTTTCCCCTGTGATAAATATTAGTGCAGAAAAGATGAAGACAGACAAAGCAGAACAATGTTCTTTGTGACTGCAAACAAAAAAAATTACAGTAATAAGACTTGCACTCAGCGTCAGAGCACTTCTCACATATTACTGAGTGTACTCTCATTTCACAGATAGGGAAAATAAATTCCTGTGAAACTGGTGTTTTTCCCAGAGCTGCTTGCGTGAGCTGTGGCAGGGCTAGGACAAAAAGGAGTTTTCTTTACCTCTGGTGTGATTTCTAAGCTTCAGACCAGAGTGGCATCCTTCCTGACTGGGGAAGGAGTCCCACTTTGCCTTCGTCCCACCATCCTCRAGGAGAAAAGACCCTGCTTCGGAGAAGGAATTATAAATGGGGCAAAACCAGTATTTTTCTTGTGGCAAAACCAGCCCAGTGCTTTCCTTTTCCCCTGATATCCGGGCATTAGAAATAGGCTGCTTGAGGGGAAGGAGAAGGATGGGGTCTTTGAGGCCCAGACTGAGGATGAGGGAGGATGGAAAAGAGTGGAGGTCACATTTTCTGGTGGGTTTGGGGAGGACAGTGCGGGAGGGAGAACAGACAGATGACTGCCACGTCTCCTCACAAATCTCTCTGATGCCTTCCAGTCTTCTCCCTCCTTCTCCTGGAGAATCCTATCCGTTCCTCCCACCTCCGTTTCATCAACCACAGCCATCATGAGTCTCCACGACTTCTTCCCACATCCCTTTCCCTGGCCCATCAGCATGAACTGGTTTGAAGTGGTTAGGGTGTACCAAACTGCCCAAATGATTCAAATGGGGGTTTGGTTCGGTTCAGCTGAAGCTGACTCAAAACTGAAAAAAAAAGCCCCATGCTGGCTGGATTCGCTAATCTCAAATACTGACGTGTATGTTTTGGTTTGTTTTTTTATATTTAAAGTAAAATGTAAAATACTTAGAGCATCAATTTGATTTCTAGTTAATTACTTGGCTTTTAAAAGGCAAATGTCTTTTATTTAGAATTATCTACTTTTTTTTTTTTTTTTTTCTCTCTTCATATTTTGGCCAGCATTCAAAAAAGCTGATCTGATCTCAGTAGGTTGTTTATCAAAGTCAGTAAAATGTAGACTTGCCTTGAATTCAACCAGCCAGAAGCTGCTCGAGTTTGGTGGTGCTTTTTGCTTCGGTGTAATTCAGGAGGAATTTTCTGGTGTAGCACTTGGCTCCTGTCACTCGCTACATTCCAGTGCTGATGATGTTCAGGTACCCTGACCGATCRCGGCCAGGGGTAGATCCTTCTGCACTGCCCTCCCCATCTGGGACACTGCTTGCTTTACACATCCCATCTTTCTTCCTCTCAAAGCTTCTAGCCATGTATTCCCAGAAACTGACCTCTCACTCTGTATTTTGTGCTGTCGGGGAGAGAGCTTGTGTGGTGCCTCACACCTTACATAGTTTACAAGTATTTCCTTGAAGCTGGTGGGATCCTGTAAGGAGGTCTGCAGTACCAAACATCATTGTACTGGAAATGCTGATACTGGATCCTACTGAAYGTCATCATTCTAGAATAAGGTTTCCTAACTCAGTAAATGGAAAGTAGCAACGAAATGAATGGTAAGGGGCTTTGAACTAAATGCAGGTCCAGAACCGAGAAGTACCTACTTCTGACTGTGGTAGGTAGAGGTCAGATCTGTAACGTTAGGTCAAGTCATTTGATTCTCTCTCAAGTGTCTCTGAGGATGAAGTTGCTTCTTTACCTGTGGTTGAAGTAATGTAGATGAGGAACATTTGTGGAGCACTTCAGGAGTGGAAGCCAGTGTTGATGTCTCAGGTGTTTGCCACACACTTTTGAATTTAATTTTTTATTTTAATCTTTCCATAGGGTTTGTCTTTACACGATGCATCACGCAGAGCACCCCTCCCCATATGCTCATTATTTATTGTCCTAATTAACAGGACTTGCATAGTGCATTGGAAGTATGCTAAATGTGGAGTTTAACTGTATGTTCTCATGTGCAGGATCAGATTTTAGGGAAACAAATTTCTAGCACCCAAGAAGGCCTCTGGAGCGTAAACAACCAGAACTATCTCCTGCCAGATCTCCTCCAGCAAAGCCAAATTTCAGAATCCTCTGTGAACCCACCAAAAGTGCCACTGACTAGCCAGGAACCTCAGAACAAACCTCTGAATAAGGTAAGAGATAAATTACAGATTGAATGAATTGTACCATCATTTTCCTTCAGCCCTTAGGAGCCTGAGAGCCTTTTAACTTCATCTATCCTGTCTCTTTTTATGATGAGATTTTTCACCATATCCCTTCTTTTCTTTAGAAGTTTATCTAGGGGACGAATAAGAAATCTTGAGCTCCCTAACAGATTTTATTGTTCCACTTGTTTGCCCCCATCTCTTTCTCTGCTCCCTTTTCTTTCCTTCCTTTTTTTCTCCCCTTTTACACAAGCTAGAAGGGCCTGTACCCTCCACTCCTTTACCTGTCATGTCAGCAATGCAGCACTCTCCTCTGCCTCTGCTCATTGTCCCTGGCTTTCTTCCATCCAAGTGTCGGGTGGGAGCGCACGGGGCCAGGGCAGCGTGTCTCGGCAGCCCCAAAGGGACGCTAACACCGCTGTGAACACAGGGGTCTCTTGGGGAGAAGTGTGTCACTGGAGGCAGATAACAGCTCTGTCAGGGGTCACGTCCTCAACTGCCTTACTTGAGGCAACAGCGTCCTTTTTGCTGCAAAGAGATTTGAGCAATGCCCTGTCGCAGATGAGACAGCAGGGAGTGATCGATGTGCTCTTCTTCTGGGGATGGGTTATTCCAGTGCAGTGCAGTGCCTGGCTCAGCACCCCGACACAACTCCCTGCTCAGGCCTCCTCTCCTGTCACTGAATTTGTACCATGCATCTACTGCTTTAAGACTGTTCATCGTGTCTAAGTATGCCACGTGGCATTTCTTCTGAACCTCAGAGGCACCGCATTGCTGTGTGCTGTCTGCTCCCCTGGCATCGTCCTCCTGAAGCAGCTCTTGTTTTTCATTGTAGACCCCGTGCACTGAAAGCACACCTTCAAAGAGCAGTACGTCGTCTACAACATCGTTTACTTCATTCATAGATCCTAGACTTCTGCCAATCACCCCTCCCACCAGTCCAGTAGGACCTTCCTGTAGTTCTCGTGAGTATGCTTTACTTCTCATAAAATGTCACTCCTGGTTTCTTTTTTTTTTGGGAGTGGGGAGGGCCTGTTGCTCGGAAATGGAAACTGTCAGTAACATCTCCAGAAACTGAAACTCCACATTGCGATGAATTTTCATTGTACTGCTTCTGCCCTTCTTCCAGATGTGGCTTGCTCTACTCTGCTGCTGTGTTACTACAGGGCTTACTCAGGAATGCCTGAGGAATTTTCCAGATGCATGTTTTTTTTCTCTGGCTACGTAATGCTCCCGAGGTGTTTTCTCACCCCTCTGGGGTTTCTTTCATTCTGCCATAAACAGGTCAAATGTGAGATGCAGCCAAACACTCGCATTTTTCATGATTGTATATGTCTTTCATTCTAGCATCTAGTGCAAAACCTGAGCCTGTCAGGAGAGAAAATGCAAGGAAGGGCTCTGTTGTCAACGTCAACCCAACGAATATCCGCCCACAGAGTGACAGTCCAGAAATTCGTAAATACAAGAAGAAATTCAACTCGGAGGTCCTTTGTGCTGCTTTGTGGGGTAAGCTCAGAAGTACTTGGGCATGTGTATGGAGGGAAGGCAGCAGCAGGAGAGGCTGGCAGTATATGCCAGGCAGATTTCACAGTTGTATTGCACCTCTCCTGTCAGAAAGTCCTGGAGCGGATCACTGAGTAGATACCTGTGTCACTCACATGACACTGCCTTCCTGCCTTCCTGGTAGAAGATGACAAACAGATGACTTACAGTTGCAAAGGATTTTGTGCATCAGAATGAGAAAATGTTTTGATCGGGCACCAAATTGAGACTGTTGTCATTGGAAGAGCCAAGAGTTGCAAATGTTTTAGTAACTTATGTGGCTCATGATACTCTCGTCTTAGCTGCAGACGAGTGCAGCTGAGCACACTAAGCCCTGACCCAGTGGAAATAATCCAAACCTGAAGCCTTTTGCTGTCATGTGTGTTAGGTATTCCAAGAATCTGAAGCAGGTCAGGCATCAGTCTTTCCAAAAGCTTGGTTTCCTTAGTTCCTGCTGTCAGTGCTTACTCAGAACCTCGCTGGATCACCCTTTTTACAGGGTCAGCTTCACATGGTGTAAAACCAAGATGAGTGTAGTCAGACCAGTTTTCAACAACTGTAGGCCTTGTCCCAGTCTCACACTAGCTAAGCTCTTGAGTTGTTTTAACCATCTTTCTACTTCAGAAGAACAGATGTATTCTATGGGGCTCACCCAGCCTTTTACTCCTCTTCACTTTTTAAGTCTGGAATGGAAAATGAATGAAGTAGATGACACATTATCCAAAGGAAATGTAGATTTCCAGTTTACAGCTTCACAGATTTTGTGTAATGTATGCTTGTAGGAGCCCCAAGATCTTAAATTAAGAACAGAGCTGTGTGGCAAGGTCTGTAATTAAATGTGCGTTGAGGCTGAAGAGCACCAGGTACTCATCAGAGCATTGCCAGTAGGAGGAGGTTGCTTGTTACAGCAGGATACCTCATGTCGTTTCTTTAGAACCTGCTGATTAGGAAACGTAGCTGTCATGCCAGCCGAACACAATTTTTGACATCCTCTGATGTCAGCAGCCCACTGGAGCCTTCGCTTCCTTGGGAGCAGTTGGATTTCAGATGGATTCACTCCTTTAATTTGGCATTTGAAAGCATTCTTGCAAAACACAGACGGTTTTCAAACAAACACTCCGCTTCCTCGTAACAGAAGCCCCTCTTCCCACAGGTTTGGTCCTCCTGTGGTTTGAGTGTTGTATTTGGGGAAAGAGGGATTTTTTTATTTTTATTTTTTTTTTTTTAATTGGTAGAGACCCTTAGATCATTTAGTTGGATTTCCTGTGTTGCCAGTGAGTGGTGCTGGACTGGGACTTTTGCAGTGCTCACAGGCACTTTCCAAGGTCACCTGAGAAGTTCGAGTTCGCAAAGCATTTTCCTTTTTTTGTTTAAACCAACATTGACTTCAGCGGAACTACTCATCCTTCAAGTAACATGGGCATATAAGTGTTCTGCTGGGTAAAGACTGTAATGGTGAGATCCTTTTTTTCTATTCATTTTTCTGGGAGGTCGTTCACAGAGCAACAGAGAAATTATCAGGTACCATTAAGTGAGACTAAATAAGAATCAGTTCTCAAAACAATGAACACTTGGTGGCTTCTGAATCATTAGGTGATTTATGCAGTATTTTTTTCCATTTATCAACAGGAGTAAATTTACTGGTGGGAACAGAGAATGGATTGTGGCTGCTGGACAGAAGTGGGCAAGGAAGAGTTTATTCACTGATTACAAGGAGACGATTCCAGCAAATGGATGTTCTGGAAGGACTCAATGTGCTAATTACTATATCAGGTTAGTTCAGTGTCTAAAAGTATCTGACCTGCATTGGGGCTGGAAGCAATTAAAAAGAAGAATTGGGTTATAAACTAGGTTGAGGAGTTTCCTCTTACAGAAAATCACGGGACAGTTATTCTTGTTAATAGGAAAACTCTCTTGAATTTTTAAAATTTACATTCTCATTTCAGAGAGGCTTTGGGATATTTCATTACCTGGTTAATGTGTAAAATGGTTTGTAGGAAGTATGAAGGGTTTCATATCCTTAAAATGAACTGGTTCTCAGCAAGTTATAGTTTGTCAGTCTGCTTGTTTCTGTGATGGGTGAGCATCTATCTAAGTGCAATTCTATTAAAATATCATTAAATAACATCATTCTGTGTTCAACAAGATATATGAGCAGTAACATGAGAGTGATCTATACTGTGAAAGCATCAGTAACATTAAATGGAGTAGCGTCTTCAGCCTCTGCTGACAAACAGCTTGGGCTCTGCCCTGCAAGGTACTGAGGCCCTTATTCCCCGTGGATGAGAGTGGCCTCAAAGGATGCTTAGTACATAACAAGGTGAGAGATGTAGGTCCAGCAAGGAATGGCAGCTCCTTGTCTCCAATCCAGACTCACCGTGGTAGGTGATGATGAGAGCTGTTTGTCCCATCTTGCCAGGTCCAGTTTCTTATGTGACACAGTCCTTCTCTTTTAGACTAAGCTGTGATCCCAGACTGCTGTTGACTGTATGTACTTACGAACTAAAGCAACAGAAAGACTGACTGAAATGAAAGATGACAAATTCTCACCTGGAAAGGCATCCGAAAGAAAATAGCTACTTGTAACGAAGATTGTCAGTTAATTAGAACTAAATGAGTCACTTACTCAAAATGGCCATTGTAGGCCATACCTGTGTTCCTTCCTTCACATCAGAGTAAATGCCAGATAGTGTGATTATTTCTAATAATACATGCATCTGTAGAGACCTATTCTTTGGCCTGAGGGAAGAATTTTAGTCAGGTGTGAAAATCTTGCATGAAGCTTGAGTCACAAGGTAAGTGCCCATGTGCCAAATGCCATAGGATTGCTCATGTTCCAGTTCCCTCCTGCCTGTCACACTCACACAGGGCTTTTCTTTTGTGCTGCTGGACTCTTCTCTCACCTTGACGAGGCACAAAGACCCGCTGTACTCAAGGTCACAAAACTCTGGCTTTTTGTAAGTGTAGGAGAGTTTGTACTTCAGTGAGTTAAAGCGTTATGTCTGTCTTTTTTTCCAAATCCTAGGGAAGAAGAATAAGTTGAGGGTATATTACTTATCATGGCTGAGAAATAAAATTTTGCGCAATGATCCAGAGGTGGAGAAGCGGCAAGGGTGGGTGTCTGTGGGTGACCTGGAAGGCTGCGTACACTACAAAGTCGGTAAGGACTTTTTGGTTTTTTGCTTGAAGAGCTGCTTAATCATCCTTTTGCATCTCGTGACACCAGCATTTTTCTTCAGCTCTGTTTCAGGATTGTATTGGGCTGAATATCTCTGAGTTCTTTCAAACCTCCTTGTTTTACATGGCAGATGCTTTGCTCCCTGTCATTCCGGGTAGCGTCCCTTCATGCAGCAGTTAGCGGAYGATGTTGTGGGTATTCCCTGTGACGGCTGGAAGAAGGGAGTGCCAGCCCTGGTCTGTTGCTCAGTCAGTGGTTTAGAAGTTCTGTAGTTACTTAAGGTTTTAATTAGACTGATGTTTTCCACCTCCATGCTGTTCAGCTTCTCTCCTGGCCCTGAGTAACTGCTAAGAAACTGGACTAGTAAAGTGCTAGTAAATCATATTTGTAGGATGTCCATAGGTAGATCAGATTGGATGTGCTACAGCTCATCCTTGTCTCTAGATCATAAAAGACCTAAATATACCTTTGTTTAAACTTACACACTGGAAATGGTACCGTAGCAGTTGAAGAACCATCTTGCTTTTATTTGGCTTTCAGGCAGTTCATTCTTGAAGATGAACATCAGTATTGTGATAGTTTTTGTCATTTAACTGTGTGAGGGGCTGTGATGTATAGTGCAAGTTTTGCTTTGGTGAAAGATGATATATGAAAGTGGCACTTTATTCTAAGTCAAATAGAGAAATGATATAGAGGAGTGCAGGAGACGGCGAGGAGGCTGGTTCTCATAAATACCTTGCTTGCCATTTTTTTTGCTTTTATGTCTCACAGCTTTAAAGTGGCAAAGGTTAAATCCAAGAAAGAATGTGAAACAGATGTGCATTGTTATTTTCTTTGTGATTATAGCTAAGCCCCCACATATTCCACTTCAGTTGCTCATCTTTGGGTTTGGTGTGTTTTTTTTTTTTTTTAAAAAAAGTTATCCTAAAATTAAGCAAACATTTGGTAGGAGCTTCTGTGTTTACATATGACAAACCACTCTTACTTCTTTGACAAAACAGCTGCTGTTGTTTTTCTCTTGGTGAATCTTCTTGTATCTTGACCTTTGGTTTTACAGCCATTTGTCCAGGTAGAAGAGGAAAAGTTCTGCATTTTGGTGGAGTTTGGGTTTTTTTCTTTCTCTGCCTATGTGAGATTTTCCTGACCAGTGTCCATCCTTACCTATTCTTCATGCCTCTGCTATATGTTTGGCCAGCTTGAATGGCTCCTTTTGTAAGCAGCGAGGGCTGATCAAGCCCTCCTCCCACAGAAAACAAACCTTACTTCAGTAGCGTAACACCTGCACTTTTTAAAAGTCCCTGCCAAGCAGACACTGAATATAAAATGAAGGGTGAATGCGATGGGATGCGATACCCTAGCGTTCTGTTTCCAAAGCAAATGCTTGTCTCTGGCAGAATGAAAACACAATGTACAAAGAAGCCTTAATTTTCAATGCATGATTCTTCATTTATTCTTGATGGGCCCAACATGACCTTAATCAACTTAGAGAAATTGCTGATCTCTTAAATGCTTAGTCATCTCAGAAACATGGGAGTCCTTCGCCCACCCTAGCACATGGGAATTTAACCCCACACATGAACAGTGAAATGAAAATTCATCCTGCAGAGTGTAACAGAATTGTTCAGCCAACAACCACCATTCCTCCAAAAGTAGCTGATTCACAACCAGCAACGTTGGTGTGTGTTCACACTTAAAAATAAAGTAGGTTGGCTTAGCTGCAGGGTCAAGACCTTTTTTTTCTGACTAGTAAGATATATATTTTTTTTTTCATAGATATGTGAGAAGCAATATATAAATGTTGTTAACAGTTGTCTGGCTCTATTGAGAATAAATGAACTATAGTTTTTCAGTCAAGGTATTGTCATTGATGATATTAAACATTGATGTCCAGAATCCATTAGTCTCCCTTGCTGGGTAATTTTTACCTCTACAAGTAGTCCATTGAAAAATTATTTCATGTGATGAGATGGTCTTTGATTTAAGTGTCTGTCTGGTACCTAAGAAATTGTTCTTCTTGTATTACAGTAAAATATGAGAGAATCAAATTCCTTGTAATTGCTTTGAAAAACTCAGTGGAGGTTTATGCTTGGGCTCCAAAGCCTTATCACAAATTCATGGCTTTTAAGGTAAGTGAAACTTCACTTTGGTTCAGATGTATCACTGTCTCTCACTGTCTCTCATCTACTCTTTGCTTTTGCTTTTTGTTGCTTTGTATAACATTTAATTCTAGTTAAAGATAAAATGAGTATTGTTTTAAAGAAAATATAGCTCATTTGACATACGTTGGAGATGGCAGGCATAAAACTGTCAGTCATGATTCTGTTAGATGTGAATAACTTGTTTCAGTGCTGTGCCAAAATGTGCATTTGAGTTCACAAAGTTGATGCTGATTTCCCTCAAAAGAGGAGGAAATTGAACATGAATGGTACTCAGCCTAATTTTTGCCTACTCCGTTTCTAGAATCTGGATTTTTTTCAAAACACAAGTGAATTATCCAGCTCTCCTTGCAGCTCAGTGGATGATGGATACTTAGCTCCTTAAATGTAACATACTATTTAACAAAAATACCTGTCTAACTTTTGAGTTCTGAAAATTCTTAAGATCATATATGTAGATCTGTAAACCAACAGCTTTATTG
The DNA here is from genome assembly GCA_035582835.1 of Phoebastria nigripes. Classification (NCBI taxonomy): domain Eukaryota; kingdom Metazoa; phylum Chordata; class Aves; order Procellariiformes; family Diomedeidae; genus Phoebastria; species Phoebastria nigripes. The sequence continues at coordinate 5,172,450 of JAYKAV010002220.1, forward strand.
TGTTACATAGTGTTTTTTTCTTTTTCCAGTCCTTTACCTCACTTCATCACAAACCACTGTCAGTTGACCTGACCGTTGAAAATGGACAAAGATTAAAAGTCATATATGGCTCACTAGTAGGCTTTCATGCTATTGATGTGGACTCTGGATCTGTGTATGACCTGTACCTTCCAACACACGTAAGATACTCCAAAAAATTACGTAAATGCCTCTGTTCTTTGGGCTGTATATTGATGATGATCAGGTTAAGAGTTGTGCTGTATTTCAAAAGACAGGGTAAGAGAATAATTATTGTATGCCAGCTAATAGAAAACCACTTTTCACATACTTTTATAACACTGAAGTTCTGTTGAAAGGCTTTTATCACATTTAGAATATCAATTTTAATGGTTTAATGTCAGAAAGCCTGTTGTATGGACAGTACTATTTTTAATTGATTTATCCTGGAAATTTAGGACTACTTAAGCAATCAAAGACACAATAATATCTACATGAATTTAGGTGACTTTTACAATCTGCCACTGTGCTTTTCAATCTTGCTAACAAGCTGATTAAATTATCACTGAATTGAGCTGAAATTTGGCCTGGATTACAAAGACTGTTGCAACATATTTTAATCTTGATCCACTGCAAGCATGTTACCCTTGCACCAATGAGTACCTGTAGCTAGAGGAGCCAGGTATACATGTGCACCCATGAATAACCACAATTTCTTCACCGTGGAGCAAAGTTGCATTTGTTTCACATGGTTACAGATCCAGGCTCTGTGTGCAAATGTGATGACTTTGCAGAAACCCAACTTCCAGACTAAATAAATTTGCTGATCTTCTTACCATTTAGTTGCCCGTGAAATCAGTCCTTAAATGCAAAAGAATTTTTACATTTTCCTCAGGATTTTCTCATTAGATTGTCAAGAAGTTGGCATGAAGATGTTGATTTGAGGTTGATGTGTACATACTGCATTATGCATCTGTTCATTGAGGTGATGGTGGTCACTAAATTCCTGCTTAAACTCAGATAACAGCAAAGTAATTCCCCTGCAGAAGTGAATGACTGGCATGGGGGTGTCCAACATGAAGTCTGTGCTATGGTTTTAATCTTTCTGTTTGCTTGTTTGCTTATTTTTTAGCTGTTCTAGATAGTTCTTTTCAAAGCTGTGAGTCCCAAAAGCCAGAGAAACTTGGGGGCTTAGGTCCAGAAAACTAGCAGGTTCCTATGGCTCCAGTCTGATGGGAGGCTCCTGGCAAGGAAACTTGAAAACCTCCCTGAAGTCAACACAGCTCCACAGGGGCAGAGGGTTAGCTCAGCCGGGTGCCACGGCCTCCTTGTATCCCAAGGCAATGTGTCCCAAAGTTACGCTCAGGAGGTCTGAAGAAATCTCATCCCAGATCTGCATGTTGCAGCCCGTGCCTTGAACCCTTTTATTTTTTAACTTCTTTTTCTCCACTCTCAGCCCCACGTTTTCAAACCAAATGAAAACCCACGCCTCCCGTGCAAGCCACTTGATCACTCTGCTGCCCTGACAAATGACAGCCTTCAAATTCTCAGACCTATGTTTCTGATGGACACAATGTTTGAGGATGGCTGTTAAGTTTATAAGTTTCTCTCAATTAAAAAGTTAACTTTTCTAGCTGTTCAGAACAAACTGTTGAATCACCTGCTAAAAGCTTGTACTGTTTATTTCTGTGTTGGGTTTTTTTAAGGGACTTAATATTTGTTTTGTCAGAGGGTTTATTTAATCTGACAATTAGTAGCTTTGTTAGCTATGCAACTATGAAAAATTCACATCAGTTGAGCAAGGTGAAGAATGACTTGTCAAAAAGATCATTAGCATAATTGCCCAAGATAAGAAAGGCAAAGAAAAAAGTGAACCTTCTTAGAGGCTTTAGTTTTTCAACAGGCTGCAAATATAATTATGTACCTGATGAGAGAGATTTCCCCGGTGACTGTCCTGAGTATGTGGGGCACCTTTAAGACTGACTCCATTTGTGTGTGCTCTTCAACCAAAAGTTAGCGTGTACTAAAAATACGTTTTCCCTTTAGAGTCTTAGACCTGAAATAAATCTGCTGCTACAGTGGCTCTGTCTTTTTCAGTATTTTATTATTTTAAAGAGCATCTGCTAGAATTGGATGATTCTCTCAAGGAGCTTTGTGGTGGCAACAGACCAGACTTTAACAGGCTGACTTTAGATACTCTTGCTTTCTGGTAGCCTCTTTTCCTGGTTCCCCACCTCTTTCTTCATCTCTTACCTGCTTCGATCGCTCATGCGAGTACCAAGGCAACGCATTAAAATTGCTCTGCGACTCTGGATACCCGTTCTAGTGTTACGGATAGTTGTTGCGGAGGCACGGAGTCAAGTGGTTGGCCTGAGTGTATTCAGTTTGGCAAGTACAGCTTCAGTGCTTCTTTTACTGTTCATTGTGCCCTTACGGTGTGCATAAATGTATGTGCTTGAAGAAAAAAAGATCTGTGTGTTGCTCGCTTGTGAAAATGATGTAGAAACTCCAGTCATATGCTTCCTATAAAAATATTAATTGTAGTGGTTTAATTTACTATTTAACATCCTGTTTTGGGTAGTGCTTTAAACAAGGAAATGCTTTGTTATTGTTTTTTAAGGCTCTCCTCTTTTTTGTCAAAAACACTTTCATAAAACCCCACCTTCATGGTTGTATACTTAAGACTTTTTTTTTCACTTGGGACATGTTGGCTTCTGGGAGAGATTTCTAGTGCTTTGAACAGCTGTTAAAATAATTTGTGTGAGTGAAATGCACTGTTCCTGTGGCATGCAGAAAATGTATGCTGAACAGCATTTAAATGCAGAACTATTTTTAGTGAAGGATGTGGGAAGGGAAGGACAGAGAGTGGCTTGTATTTGAAAGGTCCAGGTAACTTTTCAACTTGCTGTAAATATTGCTAAATTTACAGGTTTTAGCTTGTGAGTGGGGATAGGGAAATATCATGGAAAGTGAAAGCACTGATTTCCTGGAATGTGGAAGCTTTTGTCCTTCCTCCATCTTCTGAAATAATTGTGAATTCAAATTTATTTCACCTTTCTTCTATTTATATAATGCAAGTGTTTTGTGAGTGAGTAAGTAAATATTATTGTGTCTCAGTGGCTCCATGGCTTCTTGACCAATTAATACTGGTAAATATAAAGTGAAATACTGAACGTTGATTTGCTTGCAAACCTACTGTCATATTCAAAGGGGGGAGGAGGAGAGAAAGCCTGTTTCAGAGGCTAGCTAGCACACTATTCAGCCTTTCTGAAAACAGGCATTTCTTTCACTTTCCATGAGCCATGAGCTAGTTTTTATTGCTCTGCCAAGCTAGTTAGATGGATGTAGTCACTAAAATTGCAGTCCATTTTCTGATCTAAATCTTAGTAAAATATGATTCTAGATCCAGGGGACTATTCGCCCACATGCCATTATCATCCTCCCGAATACCAGCGGAATGGAGCTTTTACTCACCTATGAAGATGAAGGCATCTACATTGATATATATGGGCATTTCACAAAGGAGACTGTTTTACAGTGGGGAGAAATGCCAGCATCTGTAGGTATGTATGAAAAATAGCACTTTATTAAATGTAAGATTCTGCTGCACGAAGCCTGACTTCTGTATGAGGTTTGTATCCATATGAAAGTGGTTGTATGGCACATAAAGCAACTTCTGAGCAAACCAGATGTGTAAAGAGTAAAGAGATTTATGTATGTTTGTGTTAAGACAGCCAATGATTGCAATAGGGTCTTCGCATTTGGATCATAGAGTTGGTATTCTTGTCACACTGTTTATTGCATCATACCTTGACTATACAGCCAAACTTCACTGATGCAGCAGCTTACCACCGGTTTTCACAGAGAGAATTACGTGAATTACAGAGGGAAAAAAGGTGCTCTTGTTTCCTACTTTGATTTTTCATAGCCCATAGCGTTTTATGTAAAAATTCATAACTATAGGGAGGTCAGTTATTGAAGAGGTCTGTAACTGCTGTCAAATGGCCCCTTAATTTAATCACTTTAAATTCACAGTGCTGCCAGCCTAGGGTATTTCTAATAGATTCTCAATCTCTCCATGCTTGCAGTTGGCTTTGTAGGAGGAGATTCTGATTGTATTGTAGCCAGGACAGCTGTTTGTTTCACCTTCCCCAGAGGGCTTCAAGTTAACAGTGTGTGGAAAACCAAAGAACAACATAGGCAGATTTTTGTTTTTATTATTTGTTGCTTTTAATTTCTTTTCTGGCTCACTCCTGTTCTTCTGCATCTTAAAACAAACGTACCAACAAACAAAAAAAGCCCAAGACACTTAGATTGTACAAAAGCATATTATTAGCTTGGCTGAAACTGGACGCCACAGTGAAAAATCAAGGATGTTCACCTTTCTCCTTTCACTTTTAGCTGGGTAGTTTTAGGAAAAGTCCATTAAAATCAGTAGAATAAGACCCTTGAGTAAATGCTAGGTTTGACATTTGTAGAGGGTTTTCAACAGTACTAAGGGCAAGAAGCCCACCTCTGGAACACAAATCACTACAAGACAACTTATTTTTTGCACTGGTTCAATAAAATTCAGCAATGAAACTGCTTCAGTTTCAAAAAAACAGGTATAAGGTTATAAGCTAACTATATAGTGTTTCCTTCCCTTCACTGAATAGCCCTATCTCCAATTTTCAGCCCATATTCAGAGCTACAGGGCGTAATTAAAATGTATCAAGTCAATTCTCCATTTTTCATAGGAATATCTAATGGTCTTTGATATGCTGAAATTTTACATCCCCTCTGAACTAATGTTAGAAACACCATAAGAAATAATCAATAATCAAAAAGCAATTACTCAGCCAGGGTAAGAAGAGTTCTAATGAGAAATATTGAAGGTAATTGGAAGCTGCGCTGATGAATGCTATCTGAAGGAGACAGAAGCTTTCAAGAAGCATGTCGTTATGGGACGTGCTTCCTTAGGCCTTACTAAAAGTAGCAAGCTTACTTAACATGAACATTTTCTTCAAACTGTAATGTTTTATCCACCTTATGGTGTGCATATATGATACGTGATTTTCATAAATATTTAAACTCTCCTTTGTTTTCCCACATGTACTTCATCGGTTAGAACTCCTTTTTCCTGCCTTGGGAAGAAACAATTTTAAAGTCAGCTGCATTTATAGAAGTGTCCTGCCAGAGATTAACCCTAATCTCATGTTTAATACTTTTTAAACCATGGATGTCATTTGTAACATTTGTAACACTAGGCTTTTCTAGTTGTATTATTCTTACTATATGCTATGTCCTAAAGAGTCATTGTTACTAGATAGTGTGTTTCAAAGATGGATGATATATAAGGAACAAAGGGCTTTCTTACATCCTGCTTTAGAAAGGGGGATATTGCAAGAAGGGTCGCATAGATCTATGACTCCTACTTGGAAATTTGCAGTTTGTGTCACTGGGCACCGATTGCTCTCAAAGCTTTTTCACTTAATCTAGACAGAGTTTGCAGGAATGCTTCAGAAGCGGACCAGAGAGAGCTTAAGTCCTTCTTCCTAATGTTGCTGAAAGTACTGAATCATCAAACCTACAGATATGAGATACAGGTTTGTAAATCATTCTTGTAGCCTGGAAATCACACTGCCTTAACTTCAGTAAAAATTTCCTTGCACGTACCCAGCTGGCATTGAAGTGAATAAAGCTTCACCACTTTGGACCAGCTAAAGATCTGATCTTTTGAGCCAGTTAATTACTCTAATTTAAAACATCCTTCGGTATACATCTGGCTAGGCATGATATTCTCAATTTCTCAAGGTTGATTACATCTTAATAGAAGGAATGCCATTTGGACATTTGCCTTTCCACGTGCTCATGCAGCTATTTCTCCTGTTCTTCAGCACACCACTATGATAATCATTTGCATGGAAAGCTATCAGTATGAAATTGCCTAAGCATTTTTGTGACAGTATTTTAGGGCAGTTAAATAGGAAGAGGATGGAGAAGATGCTTCTGAGGGGTGGCATCCTGTCTGGTGAATTTTACTATATAGAAGTTAGGAGTCTTGTCTATGTGAATAGTTTAGATTTCCTCTGTAGTCAGTCTAGAGAAACGGGCACCACCAGATGGGAAGGTGGTGCCCATCCAGGGACAGGTAGCTAGGACAGGTATAATGAAACATCCTGCTGAGGAAGCAGAGGGCAAGTTAGATGAAATGTTTTGGATGGTAAGGTTAGGAGAGCCAAGTAAACAGCTAGCTCTTTGTAGACCTTCTCCCAGTGCTCAGAAAGCAAGACTGTAGGTTTTCTCTGGAAGGAAAGGTGTCTGTCTCCATCCATCTGTCTCTTTCACTGTTTATACTTCTGCAGATTCCACAGCTGAAGGGAGGCAGTCTCCAAACAGCCCCTCTCAGCTGTCATTTGAAAACCTTCCAATATGTTAGTTTGAGAACCCTTGCGTTTCTGCTGCTGCTGCAGCACTTCTGGTATCTCAGAAAAGGATTTCTTGGAACAGAATTGTGATGTGGTACAAGATTAATTTGACTCCTGATTGGAATCACATTTCCACTAAAACCAAATTAACCCAACCTATAACTCAACACACAACTCAAACGTTAAACAAAGAGCTCTGTTAACTATTATTTTAATAATTGTTTCCCACTAGCTCCTATTAATTTTCTTGATCCTTTGAAATTCTTGGCTCCAGACAAAAACATTAACTATTATGAGAGAAGTATGAATAACTGTGTTATTTGCATTGCCAAACTTAGAGGGAACTTGAAAGTTTCATAAGAGATCCCATTTTCCTGGAATTTCCAGACCCATTTCAGACCTCCTGAAGTCTGTATGAGCTTATCTCAAAATTTTCACTCTGTGTTTCAGAGATAGAAGGGTCTTGTGTTAACCTCAGCGTGCTCTCTAGTCATTCTTTGCTCATTTCTTGATTTCTTTAAACAATTATTTTGAAAGAAAACTTTTGTTGTTGGCGAGAATATCTTTACTACAAAAAATAAAAAATAGTTTGTATTATAATTGATGGATTTAGGGCAGGGAATCTAAATATAGTCTCATAGTCTTTAAGTTGGGACCTCTGTGACCGATCTGTTAATAAGAAATTGGAGAGAGGAAACTCAGATCCTGTGGGAAATTAAAATTGTAGAAGTACTCTATCTATGTTTAATCTGAAAGATATTTCACATATGTAGGGCTAAAATATAGCTGTAATATTTTCCTTCTATAAAATAGGATTAAAAAAGGGTTTAAGAAACATCAAGTTAATAAGATTTGGGAGCACTTTTGCCCTTTTGTGTGAGTAATGAATTATTTACAGTATGTAGTCTTAGAGGGTTGGCACAAAACTGGATATTCCCAGAGTGGGGAACCAATAAAAGTCCTTATTTCCTTTGCCGTGTACATATTTGAAGCAAAAAGGATGTTATGTAGAGAAACAGACAGCATTACCAAAAGGTGGTTGAATTACTGCCTCGGTGCTGTATCAACGTACTCACCAGTTCTTGAAACAGTTGCTGTCCAGCTCATGCACAGAAAATGCCTGCTCGTTCCTGAATTCTTGTTGGTCAGATCTCCTGTGCGCTTTTTCCCCAGGAAAAAGCAAAAGGCATTCAAACAATCAAACTGTCACCCCAGATACATTTCTGGGTTAGGTTATCAGTTGTACTGGAATAATTACAAAGGAGTGAGAAATAACTGGGAGCAGAGAAGCTTTGGAACAGAGATGCATAGAAACATACATGTTTAGAAAAAAAAAGATTTAGTCATAAATTTATTCCTAGCTTGCTTGGGGTGGAAACTGTATGTGTTAGCCCTTTGTCCAGTGCAATCTAACCAAAACATACAGCAGAAAAACACCTGCCTTCCATAGCCAATTTCTTAATTTGTCCATTTGTGACTTTATTCAGCCTTAGTTTTTTTTTCCTTCTTGATTTTGACTCTCTAGCCTCTCTCATTTAGTAAAAGTTCTCCACAGCTGTGACTGGAGGAAGAAGATACCCACTTCTATCCAGGTAACATAAATAATAGCAGAATTGCAGAAGAGAAGTTACCGACTCTTCCTCAGTTTTCCTACCCAAAATTGCTTAACTTTGGGGGCAGTAAGTTTTAAAGCATGGGCAACGCAGAAGTACGTGCAAGTAGCTAATCAGTCCCTAATCAGTGATCAGCATCATTGGAGAGCTCGAGGCTGGGTTTCAGTGGGAACAAGATTTGCTACATCACAGGACACTGTTGGTATCTCTGTGGCTTATTTCCATTCCCAATCCTCAACATGTATGTCTCCCTTCCATTTGTCCAAAAATAAATAAGTAAACATGCTTTCCCCAAAAAGTGGAGAACCAGTAAAAGTTGTGATTTCATAGAGCATGCTGGCTTTGACTGAAGGGCCAAAGAAGGGTTCTGTAGAAGTGCACTCAGTTTTAAGATCTGCATGATCTCTAATAGCTGGTATCTTTTACTGTTAGCAAAGTCATCGCCGGATATTCTCCTTTTAACGTTCGTGCCCAGCTGCATACTTGCCTGAAGCAATTTTCTCAAACATGTATACAAAAGCAAAATTGAGTAGTGTTTTTGCATTGAATTTCACCTATGCACATACTGACTGTCTCCAAAAAGAAATTCAGTAAACCAGCGTACACTCTCTTTTACCCTATGAAATGGAGTTTGATATAATGACTCGGGCACGCAAAAGTGGGTCAGACTCTTAAGTCATGTTCAGTTTGTTCATTTCGAACTTCTTGGTTTATCTGGAATCAGTTGCCTGGGGAATTTTTGAAGTCTCCATCACTAGAGGTCTTTAAGGTCAGGTTGGACAAACAACTGTCAGAAGTGATACTGATATGGCACAGAGATATGGATGGAAGAGAAGGTGCATTAAGGTCCTTTCCTGCCCTATTTCTGTAACACTAATCAGAAAAGCCCAATTTTATGCTATTTTGCTAAAAGCTGGCCTGATTCTGCTCTCATGCAGAGGTCAATTGGGAATAACTGCTTAGGGCAGTGAGCCAAATTCAGTAAAAGAGAGATCAGAAAAGGGATTTTTGAAGGGAAAGAGTTTAAAAAAGAAAAGAAAGGTTAAGAAGGGAAGTGAGATTGGAGCAGTAGCTGGGTTCTGTGGTACCAAGTGTACTTGTCTCATTCAGACTGCGAGTATGCTACTGGTGTAAGACTGAGATCATTAGCTCATGTCAATGACACTTCATAGAAGTTAATGGATCCAATATGGCTCAGTAATTTCTTTCACCTTTCCTATCTCCCTCAACCGTTTCCCCTTGAAGCAGTCACTTCCCTGAATGGGGACTCTACTCAACTTAATGTTAATACACAGTGTAAACAGGAAATACCAAGTCTCGCCCCAAGCTTAGAGCATTGCTAATGCTTTAACAATGTTAAGAAACTGATTTTGAGCTCACTTTGCTGTATTAACTTCATGGCATATATTCTTTGATGTCCAGGGAGTAATGCTGGTGTAAATAGTGTAACAAGAACCACAGGTCATGCACAACTATAGGTCTTTTAAGATACGCGGTAATCTGGGTGAAGGAGGGGAGCTTCAGGTTAACTCTGAATAACTTTGTTCCAGTACATTAAGCAACATCAGTCTGAGTCAGTATATGCCGTTTCTGCTGAGCTACTGTCCAAAAGACCAGAGTGGCTGTCTAAGTCTAGGGTTGCTAGAAACCAGTACAATCTGGCATTGTGTGTAATGTAAACACCCTTATATGTTGCTAGCTGGAAGCATAGGATATTTTTATCTAAAGCTTGTTGAGGTGGAAAGTGGACTCAAAATAACTATTCCTAAGTTGCTCATGGTAAAGGAGCTTTTGTTCCGGAATAAGACAACTTTATTCTGAGTATCTAATCTGCCCTCAATTAATTTCACATGAAACACTTGTAAGTGCTCCCACATGGGAAGATTATCAAGACTCAGTACTGACCTTTGAATTCACAGCCTGCTATCCTCCAAATTAATTTCCATGTATAGATAAATCCTTATAACTGGACAACCCCACAAATGGTATAATGGGGCCTTTTTGTTGGCATGTTATTCCACAGATGCAATTTGAGAAAGGACTTTTTGATTCTGCTACAAGAATGAGTTTTTGTGCTACTTGTACTTCAACTGAAATTTGTCATTGTCAGTTGACAAGTTCTCAGTATCTTGGCCAGCCAGCAGAGCATCAGTGGCTGAACTTGGTATATCTGTTTTATTCCTGTTGTAATACTGCTTGGAGATCAGGTCTCTTCTGAACATAGCAGTAGCGGTCCAGTCATCCAGGGCTTTCTATCCCGGATGACCTAGAGGTTGCAACAAAGCCTAATTAAGCTGTTACTGAGAGCTGCAAGGATGCTATCAAATTGAAATCTGCCAAAGGCATGGATACAGCTGATAGAGACATAGCATATTGACAACTTGAGTGCAGATTTCATGTGGTGGAAAAGATAAGGAGACTTATGAGTGGATTAGGTCTTTGTTGCTGGACCTGTACGACCTATACTAAACAGCGTAGGCAAAGAATGCTTTCATGCTGTTGATATATACGCACCTGTCTTGCTGTCCCACTCCCCCAGAACCATAGTGGGCCTCTGTCTCTGTTATGTTCAAAAGCGAAGTTTGAAAAGGTTAACGTGGTGTCAGTTGTTACAAAAAATAGCAAATCTCTGAGCACTGTATAATTTTTTATCTTCTTCACTTTATGTGTGGTCTGGGCCTACCTTTTTAGATACTAACTGCACATTGCCTGGGTGCTGCCCTGGTGCTCATCATGCTCCTGCTGCAGTGATTCAGAAATGTTAATGACAGTCTTACTCGCAGCCTACAGCAGTAGTGCCCTGTTGTACAGCCTAGGAACTGAAGCATAAAGAAAAGATTTAAAAATGCATTGATTTCAGGTGTTTGATTTTTAGAAAATACCCCTCCCCTCCCTCCTCTGCTCCCACTTATCCTCAGTTGCTCACTGCTGTTTTGCTTTTCAAACAGGATGGTTTCTTCCTCTTTCCACATGACTGGGATACTGGGAAAGAATTTTCTTGCTCTCAGCTCTAGTGGCAGGGAAGCCTTCAGTGTGCACAAAGAATAACTGAAAGGAAAGTATACTAAACAGATTTAGGGGAAATTCGTAGACTTTGAGGGAACTAAAATCACAGCATTGTAGCCAAGCCAATAATTTTCATACACTTGTTCTGACAAGACTTATAAAGCAAGGATTCCAAGTTAATATTAAATTAACAACTGCTAGGAGAAGGATATACAGTCACTCAGGCATATTGCCTTTATTTTCTGCTGTCCTTCTAAACTAGGATCGCAGGCTGTTGCTTCCTATATCGGTGTGTACTGAAAGTTTAATTTTTAGACAAAAATCTAATCAACGTGGAAGGTTTTAAGGAACAGACATTGCTCGCACTAATAATGTAGGGCAGGCAAGCACTGTCCACTGAAGCTAAAAACCAGTCAAATGCACACATTCCCTCTACTTCATTTCAGAGCACCAGAATTCTCAGACTAATGAGATAACAGTTCATAGTTGAGCAAGAAGAACAATTTCTGAGCATTGACTATCAATAGAGCATAACTAATGTGTTTTTACCTTGGAAGCCCATACATGCACTAATCAGAGGGCTCTCATTGAAACTGTGACTAATTTGAAATCTGTGGTGTTAACTCCTTCATCACTATTCCGAATTCTCATCTAATTGCCAGATTTAAAGGGAGTAACATAGTAAGCTTCCACAGTGCTGAAGTACCTTCTTTTGTTTTTGGAGATATTGCACGTAACCAGTGGGTTGGGAAGACAATAGCTAAGGACACCAAATAAATCATGCCATAGTCTCAGATTCAAAAGTATTTAGGATTCAGACTAAGTTGAACTCTGTAGTAAATACAAACCCAACTTCCTAATGGGAGGGTCAAGACAGTCAAGACTTTTCTTGGACATGTACAGTGAAAGGATGAGAGGCAAAATGGGCACAAGTTGCACGAAGAGAAATTCCAATTAAGTATTAGGAAGAAATTTTTAACCTTGAAAGTAGTGATGCATTGCAGCAGGGGCTCAGAGAGGTTGTGAAATATCCATCAAAACATGTCTGGACAAGGTCCCGAGTAACCTTGTCTAATTTGGCCCTGCTTTGGGGACAGGGGTTAAACAAGATGCCCTTCAGAGGTTTCCTCCAACCTTCTATAATTCTAAAATATACAATAGCAGCACACTTAAGATTTATGTCTAGAGGCCAAAATAAGTCTGAGAGGAGAAACTGAAATTTAGTTACTGTTCCCAAGGCTTTTTGTGTAAACTTAAAATACAAATAATTCAGAATATATTGTTATCAAAGAGAAATGCTTCAGATCCATATTGACATAAATGAGGCAAGAATCAGTCTTTCAGCTGTTAAATAGTATCAAATCTTTTTTTTTCTTTTTTTTTCCTTTCTTTCTTTTAGCTTACCTTCAATCTAATCAGGTCATGGGCTGGGGAGAGAAGGCGATTGAACTACGCTCTGTGGAAACAGGAAATCTGGAAGGAGTATTTATGCACAAGAAAGCACAGAAGCTAAAATTTCTATGCGAAAGAAATGACAAGGTACAGAGATGACTACAGTGTGGTGATTTAGCAAAAATGAGTAACAGTTGACTATGACATAAGACCAGTTAATTTTTGCAACGTTGTGTTTACATTGGTTATTTCTTACCTTAGTATAACTTCCCCATTCAAAGCAAATGTACTCACTGACCGCACAAAGCACTCACTATGGATATTCCACACTTTCACACCACCCTACTTTAGCCAGCTCTGTTATAATTCCTATTCCACCCAGCCTTAACTGGTATCAGAGGTGATAACGAATACAGGCATTGCTAACTGGCTGGACTCCAGCACAACAGTGGTAGTGGGGAGGGCTAGTGAGCCTGCCCTGATAATGCCCAGCTACAGGACTGCCTCTCCTGGGCTACTGAAATTACAGGCAATTCAGAGCAGCCATCATGGAAAAAAAAAACAGCACTCTAATGAGATATTGCAGGCACTAGAGTATGGATAATCAAGTATGATTTCTTGCATATAGCAGTTCTTGATAAATGTTCTGTGAAACCTGCTTAGTCCCACTGACATATTTAGAAAACTGGGGCCCCAAAACTGTTTACATTAATTATTTTAAAATGTTCTCTTGGGTCTTTCCAAATAGGAAGAGAAATATACCAAAAAATATATGCCAGTTGTACCACAAGCACAGTTTCAGTTTAAAAAGTTTCTCATGGGATTAAAATTGAATTGTGATATATATATCCTTGTATTTGGGACTGTGGCATTCTCTCTGATTTCTTGTATGGGTAAAAATATTCTCATAAATGTAAACTGACAGTAGCATATCTTTTTTTTTTTTCCCTTTCAAGGTGTTCTTTGCATCTGTACAGTCAGGAGGCAGCAGTCAAATATACTTTATGACTCTTGGTCAAAATGTACTATTCAACTGGTAAATCACATCAAAATGAAGGATGCTTTGAAACTCCCTGTAGGTAGCAGTGTAAAATGCTTGGAGGTAATATACACAAATTTGCACTTTTTACGTACAAAAATTTTGTCATTATTAACTTATGAAAATTCATATTCTTTCAGTTTGGAAAGAATTGCATTCTCCTGTCAAAGTATTGCAAACATGTTTAGTTTGTCTTCTAGAATATGTTGCAAACCAAGATTGTATTCACAGTGTTTGGAGAGAACAACTTTAATGAAGAATGTAGCCAATATAAGAAGCTCCTGTAGTCTGAAAAGTGTACAGTTTCATTTTCACAGATGATGTAATGTTGTTATCTTGAACTGAAGTCTCTTTCTTTTTTGGACAGCAACACGTAGGTAGATATAAAAACACAAACAAATTGGGTGACAAATTGGAATCTACTTTGGTTTGAATTGGGTTTTGGCTTGTTTTGCATTTTAAGCAAGCTGTTACTGTTTCACCAAGACTCACTTGTCCAAGTCTTACAATCAGTGAAATAGCAACTCTTCATGATGGGGCCTAACGCAGACTGGGACGCTTGAGGGATCGTATCCTGTGCTAGGTAGACAGGTGCATTTCACTGCAGAGTTGTAAAAGCAGCTACTCCTAGACATGTACCCTATCTGGTAGATTTTACAAAATGCTGGGGACAGACTTCATGTTTCTCTCAGGGCTGGATGCCTGAGCCCATAGACACAGTTACTGTAGAGAATGTATTTGTAAAAATAGTTTATATAGTATTCTGTCAAAATCATATATGCATAAAGCATTATGGACCTGAACCTGTAACTTTTATTCAAACACGGGGGACACACTCATATGAGTTGATTTAAAGGCACTACCCATGTATATAAGGGCACAGGATCAGGCACCTTCTTTTCTTCCCTTCTTGCTCTTTCAGCATCAAGTCTTCATGTATTTGTGTGTAAATATAATCTTTCCACAATGGATGTTAAGATTAACAAATGTATTCTTAATATAGTTATGAAAATATCCAAAGAGTTAATCTATTATAAATAGAAAATATAAATAATTTCAGGTGCTTTCTATGCTAATTACATCTAAATAAAGCTGCATCCACTAGTGTTATTGGTGCCAGTGTTTCTGCATAAACTCTGTTCTCAGGGGCTTGTAACTTGGCCATAAAACTATACAGATATAATATATATACACTATACATAATCATATACTATGATTAAAATGTAGGGTTTAATGCAATCCTCATTTAGCTGATTTTTGGATGTGCTTTGAAAATGTAAAGCATCAAATGTAATACAAAAGAGCTCATTCCAGACATGATACAGTATGGATGACGCTGTAGGCAAAAGTGAAATTGCTAGCTACAGTGTTTGAAAATAGATATTTTTTACTTGAAATATGTGATACTGAAAGGTGCAGGGGAAGTGTGTTGGAATATCTGGTCGTCTACCTCAAGGCTGATGGTTCAAAGTTGACTAAGAAGGGGAGAAATAAAGTTGTTAAAACTGGTAGCTGTTTTGTACAGTGTGTCAGGTTAAGTTAGTGTTAGCAGTCATGCTGTGACTGACAGGTGCTCAGATTGCAACCATCGGCTCCAGAACTGGTATCCTTGTATACGTCAGCAGAGAATCAAAGTAGGGGCTAATCACCCTCCCCGCGCTTCCCCGTGTTGGCACCTCAACTGCTGCAGGCAGATCAGAGATGCCTACACTGTTGCTGTCTATGTTCTTTGGCTATGTGGAGGACTGCACTTTCCCAAGTTATTAACCTAGCACTTTTCACGAGCACTAGCTTATCTCAAAATGTAYAGTGGTTTTTTATGAAGTATTTTCCTTTTAAATGTTTTAACTTGCAGAAAAATAAGCCTAAGGCCATACTAAAAAATGTGCAGTTAAATACTTAAAGTGGTTCTTAATGTATGCAAGTAATCAGCTTGTGTACAGACTTAAAACCTGAATGGTATACTGTGCTCGGGCGGAGCTGTGTGAAAACAGGAGGTCTCCATCTATTTGTAGTAATGTTCCTACCTGTTGCCAGTGCTAGGACTGGGGCAAATGAGCAAAACATGGCTTGGCTCCCTATGCTACTGAACACTGGGCTTGTTTTGTTCAACTTCCACCAAAAAAACCCCCCCAAAACCAAACAAACCCAAACCTGTAACAGAAACAGAGATGAAAGTTACAATTACAGGCAAAAAATAATTTGCAGACAATCAGAAATACAACTTACTTGCTTTTGACTTAAAATAAAAAGTCTGAGAGACTGTGAAGAAAGAAGAGCTTTCATTTTGTACCCAGTAGGTGTGCAAAACTTGCTTGCAAAACTGCTCGTGCTATAAGCAATCAGTGATCCAGGCTGCCCTATAATATTTTTTTAAAGTGTGCTTATCTCAGCAGCCTCTGCATTACATGGGGTGCATGTGAATTTTTTCCCTCTCCCATTTTGGTGTCAACAGGTAGGAGGCAGTTTTTTCCTGATGCCAGGCACTAGTTAAAAAGAATTTAGCAGAGAACAGTGGGAATTTAGAACAACCCATATCAACAGATTAAAGAAGCAAATGTGATCAAATTTGTTTAATATTATTGTAACAGAAAAGTGTGACAGTAAGTTGATACACTGTAAAGATGTTTAGCTCCATACCAAGAGGGGGAAAAAAAAAAAGCAAGTTCAAGAGAGGCAATGTGCACTATTACATTGAGATTTTAATTTTTCATTCTGTTTCCTTCTATTAGCTCTCTTTTCTTTCCAGCTATGATTCAAAGCAGTGGGTTGGATGCCCACTTACACTTTGCATGTAAAACCATTGGAATTATTGGGGTTACATAAACGTGGAAAGAATGAGGCCCTTAGAGGTGACTGCTTTTAAAGGATTTAGAAGCGGTATTGCAAATAGCAATAGCAGCTGGATGCAACAAGGAGAAGACTGTGGCATTTTCTCTTTATCAAGAGAAAATCAGAATGGTTGAAGATGAGAAAGAGCTGAGAGATGTTGAGAAGAGTAACAGAAGAGAGCGGAAGTGACTGAAGAGGAGGGAAAAGCTGAAGAAAATAAATAGGAGTAGCCAAAGGGGAGGGAGTGGATGTCTGGCACAGTGTATTGCTGTAGGAGGAATAAAAAAAGGTTAAGAGATGTTAAGGAAGAGAAAGTAACCAAAGAAATTGAAAGGTCTCTGAAGTGACCGGGTGGTCTGAACACCGAATGAGAGAGTGTTCTGAATAACTTCAGCTCAAAGCAAAACTTCAAAGGCTGGAAGAAAAAAAAAATTCCAGAGACCCAAGTTTATCCTGACAAAAATTTAACTATGGAAAATGTGTATCAGATTTGTAGTTTCATTTTGTGAGGTGTTTCTCTAGCTGTACCCTTTCACTAACTTTTAAAACCAAGGAGTGAACTGCTTAACAATGTGTTTTTCTAGTGATGTGAATTTGATGTGAACAAATGCTATAGCGGCAGAAGGGCAGAACATTAAGGATCCATGTCAGTAATCCTTTGGTACATGCAGTATCCTAATGGGAGGTGGTGCTCCTAATGTTGTATTTGCCAAACAAGATTGCGCTAATACTGCAGCAAGATAGTATTGTATGTGCCTGCTTTCATGTTAGGAATGGTGAACTCTATTCTGCAGCCTGAACCTTGACACATGACTTTAAAACCTGGGAACACCACGAGCTATGTACCGTACATTAAGTATTGTTCCCTAATGTTGAAATTGTGTAACTGAAACAGTAATAAAAAATACTCTGAAAATCAAAACTAGTATTGTGCTTGTAAAATTCTGTTACATTGGCATAAGCTATTGTAAAAATCATAGAAAGCTTTGCTATTGTTTTCCAAATCCAGTCAGTATCCCTAGGGAAACATCTACATCTGCCTATAGAGACAAAATGAATATATTTCCTTGCAGTGGATAAAGATGTTGAGGTGACAGTGTGAGAGTTCAGCCTAGACAGAGTGCTAGTAAGGGTGACAGCTGGTGCTGTGCTGTGTGGGCTGCTAATGAGCTTCACAAGTGAATTTCTGTGCTTACGCCTTTCTCTTTACACAAATACCCAGTGGGATAAGGGCAGTGGAACCAGAGCGAAATGACAGCTTGCAGTCATTGACGCTACAAGAACTGGCTTTTATGTATGTGTATCAGCCTGAATGCCAGGTTAGCCCAATTCACTTTTTCTCAGGTATGCTCATGCGGTCTTTGTTGCTGCATATAAAATTTATTGCTATACATAACGTGAGGTGTGATAGCACACTGTAGCTGTACCACTTAAGAGTAAGAATTAGGAAATTTGCCATTTATGCCAGTGTTGGGACTTGGAAAGGGTGAGGGCATGAGGCAAGATTTCTCTTAATATTTTAAAATGAAGAGTATCTTTCATCAACGTTGAATCTCTTCTAAGCTAGTAGAGCATGTCGTTTTCAGCATTTGATGTATGGAGTGGGATCTGTATTATAAGTTTAAAGATATCATGGTTGCTTGATTGATTGGGTAGATAGCTTAGTTTTGCCAGTCTTTATTGTTCTTTCCACCAAAAGTTATTTCTAAGCTTCAGTAATACTGTACACCTGGATTATTCCACACCAGTTACTTTAAATGAGTTTCAATCCCTAGCACAAGAGGAAATATATCAGGCTTGAGTTCCAGTACAATTCTGTCTGTTGGACAGGAGATTTTCTCTCCTTTTTATTTGCTTACCTCCTTTAAAATCAGGAATAATTGTAGTAAGTAGAGAAGAGCAAGAATTCTGGCTTCCTGCTTCACCTGTCATTCAATTCTGCACCGATGACTCTGCTATAAAAAAAAAAAAAGTACAGTGATTCATATATGCATTATTAGTGGACTGGGAGATGTCATTCATGTTGTGGAAAAAACTTACCAAGAAATAAAAAGTATTGTTTTCTAGAACCAGCATGAAAAATCTTGTACCCAGCCTCATATATGTGAAAAGAACTGCAGGTGAGGATCCAAGGGTTTACTCTTTTGAGAGGATCCTTTATTGTTTTCTGACTGTAGATGTGTGTTACCTTGCCAAAGGTTAGTAACATGTACAGTGAGAAGTGCTGATCTTCTTAAGACCCTGTTTTTCCCCTTGCTTCTAATATTGCCAGGTTTTTCAGAGCAGGCTACAGTTTCCATCTTCTGTATCAACTATGACCAGTTCATTTTTCTTCCCCCTTAACTTTAGCCAAGATGCTTCTACAGTTTCCAGGAAAAACACTAGGGACAGTATTTGTCTTGTCCATGTTTGTTCTTACAAAAAGACAGAAACAAACTTCTCCCATCACAAAAAAACAGATAGATAAGCAAACTAGCAGGCTTTTCTATAAAAAAAAGTTTCAGGAACCAGAACTTGAGAAATGGTCAGTAAATTGGTCTTTGTACCTTTTACCATGCCTGTGAAAAGAGAAGCTCAGTTGCTATCCCCATTAAGACTTCTCCATTTTTGGCCGAGTTAAAAATGTAAAAATGAATGTTCACATATGCTCAATATAGGCTCTTGTAAGAGCCTATCTCCCAGACTCCTAGCAAGCATGCTGCTCCAGCCTGAATGGCCAGGTCATGAAAAGAAGTTGTCGTGCAGTTGCAGTTCTGGGCTCAGACCACATAGCCCAGCCAAAAAACAGCACTGAAGGTGGTGTGAGAAAGGAAGCTGCAGTTGTTGAAATCTGAACAAGTGACACCTGATAGAAGTCTGCAGGCACAGTAAAACTGGACAAAACACCCAGAGGTGAGAGCAAATAAAGGCAATTCCAAATCTAACCTGCAATTACTAGGTTTGGGAGTTGATCTACCCTGTCTAGGCTAGTACTAAAACATTATTTGTATTTTTATCTGATACATATACTAAGCTTGATCCCTATGGCAGGTACTACAAGGAATGTCAGAGGAAGCGTTGCATGGGCTAGTAACTWAAATCTCCTCCCCCACCCCTCGCTCATTGGCATTGACTGACACACAGGTAGGCAGCACACCCATTTAATCAGTGGTGTGCCAGCAATCAAGAGTAGTCATCTCATCCTATCCTTAAATATAGGAATATTCTGTGCCAAATATTGACTAAACAAAAAGCAAACTGGGCTCAACTATGGCACTCATTTGTGTGACTACTAAGTAAAATTCAACTTGTTTACAACAAAATAAAATTAGTCTTTCTTTGATCATCCTTGCTCATGATCCTCTCCTGCTCCCCATCCTGAGTTGTTCAGTTAAAATRCTATTAAGAAAACAGAAGGTTGCAAATTGCTAGAAACTGAACCCACTTGGAGACACAGGAGCATCCATCCATGTACTGATTCATCTGAGACAGCTTCCGGCATACAAGCAAATCTCAAAAGAGGTACATACTGGACCCCAGAACAACTTTCTGACATCAGCAGGTAAGACCAGGCCTCAACTTGCCCTGTCTTAAGGTAGCAGCTAGGATCAAGCTAATACATAATTTACTTAGTCCCCTCCTCCTCCACACACACACTTCATTCCAGCCCTATATACTTCAAAGTCTGCATCTTTTTTGTGTTGTACGTTCTGTAAGGTGCTGCACAAAATCAGCATATTGGTGCCAAAAGGCAAGAGTGAGATGGCCACTAGAATTTATCCAATGTAAGAAAGCAACCATTTCTTTAGAATCTGCAAGGTAGCCAAAAAAAAAGCCGGGAAGGGGAGGCATGAATTAGCAGGCGCTAATAAGGAACATACAGAATTCCTCTCTCCCTGGCAGAAATTGCCCCTCCTTAAGAACCCTTCAAACTTACTGTGACTTGACAGTAGAATTGCCCTGATGAAGTTGTATTATCCACGTTGCACCTAAAGACATAGATAGAACAGTTTCTCTCTAACCACCACAAAACACAGTTTTGCAAATAAAACAATGCCAGTCCAAAGTGAAAGCATTTGGGGTTTTGTCTCCTAACAGGAAAAACTAATATATCTTATTTAATTTACAACTATTTGCCAAACAGTAGAGCTAGGCAGTAAGATACAGCTACACACACACACACACACACMCCGCAAGTTACATAGTATATCAGTTAACTGTAAATAGCTTTGTATTATCTATTGCTATTGGAGCTCAAATGAAATGGCATTTTAATTTTAGCTTTGTTTTACATTTAAAAGTAGTTTGTTTTGTGGTACCAAATTGCTCTGGAATGAAATTGTTTCTCCAAAGACCATCATAAAAGCTAGCTTACAAGTTCAGTTCCATGTTTAGACAGCTGTATTTAAGTTAAATGAAACATGAGCAAACCTGCAATCTATATAAAAGACTTCTATAGATTCTAAAACCTCCACAATAAATCAAGGTTCCACATAATAAAAGTGTAAGAGCTCTTCCTGCTGATAGCCCACCACTTTCTTAAACTGCTCTTCGAAGTGCATAGAGCTGATTAAAGGGCAAGAGGATGTCTGCTGGGTAATCACCTCAAATGCTATTTTAGCATTATTTAATCACTTCCTGTTATTTTCTAGGTTGATTTAACAAAAGCACCTAGGAGATAATGGTGAAATGTATTAGAAAGGCTTTTCCATTTTTGTCCTCAAAACAGTTTGTGGCAAACAACTGTGTTTTACAGTAAGCTTTCTGATCTTGCACAATAGCTAATTTTTTTTTTTTTTTAAATCTACAGCATCACCTTTTATTCTTTTTGTGCCTTTCATTTCTCCAACATATATTAAATGTAATGTTTAACAGAATGTAATAACGTCCTCCTATTCAGCATAGCCCATTCCTCACTGGCATTGCTATAGAGGCTAACTGCTGTTTTTCTTAAGGTGTGTTGTACATAAAAACTGAGATACTTGGATGCTAATTATGTCTGAGAATTTGAGACTATGTATTGATTCACCAGAGGTCGACACTGGTACTGTTCAGCACGCTTTGTTGTAGGTATACGAAAAATCATATTGTCTTCAGTGAGCTTCTTACATGCCCCAATGGAACAGGCTCAACATAACACACTGAGCTCTTGGTTTTCGTGATTCTGATACAGCCATCTGCTGATGGCTCATCACCATTCATTACTGATTCTCCAAGTGTTTCTGAACTACCAGTTTCTAATACAATCACATCCATCCCACTGGTCAGGGATGGCAGGGAAATCACATCTAGAGGAACTCACAGACATAACCAGTCATTAAAACACACTGTTGACATGCCGTTAGCAAAAGAGATTTACCCTGTTCCAGTTTTGAAATTGGTATGTTAGCTAGACCTCTGCTGGTGAGAAAGAAGGTAACAGGAGCAAGTTCCTAAGAGAGGGAACTATCCTGTATCTGAAACCACAATGCATACAAATTTATCCAAAATTATAAAGTATTAACTCTACTATCAGTCCATTATCAGTCCACAAAAGCTACAGCTTCATAGTTTTCATGACTGAAACCACAGTGATTTACAATAATAAAAAATCCTGACAACAGATGTACATGTAACAATTACCTCTATATGCTATAAATAAAATACCTTTCTTCTGCAAGTCATATCATGAGCACAGACAAAAATGGAAAGAAGCTGGGAACAGTCCACAGATTTCCTCATTATACCTACAGATTCATTTAATAGCTGGAAAAAAGTCTACCCCACAGCTCTCCAGGTAAGGCTTGTATGTGATGTGAAATCACATCCTGTGCAACCTCAGTAAAAAGGTGTTTGGGTCACGTTCATTTTTTTTAAATCGTAAATACCATTTTATCAGTCCATACAACAGATCATGTGTTCACTGGGAAAAAAAGACACCACACTGAAGTTTTACTCAATACCTTGGCTTCAACATAAACATCAAGAATGACTGATTTGTTTTAAATTTTCTCACTAAGGAGTGCACTGTTGCATAAAATCCATAAATTCATACCATTCCTAGGGTAGTCTAAAGGCCAGAAAAGGCTTGGTTTTTATACCTCCCTGTCTAGTTTTTCAGTCTGTTTTAAATGGTTCAAGCAACAGGTTTTCCAATTTCCCTAAGGCAAATGCTCCACAGTGGCAAAGGCAGTAGACTAAGAATACAATCATTGTCAAGCTGTGAGCTCGGAGAACTGCTTTTGGCCCAGCACATGAAGCAGCTCTGCCTAAGCTGCAGCCCCACTTTGATCTTCTGGATTTTCAAAGGCTATCTGAACCAGTAACACTATAAATACTGGAAACTGCTTCTCTTCTTCCTCTTCCTGCCCCTTTATCTTTACCCCTCTCTCCTCACTCTGTCCTGCTGGTTTATAGCCTAATGTTTCCTCTGATAGAAAAAAATACATATATTAGCAAGTGCTAATAAAGTATTAAATACAAAGTTCTTAATTCCCAGAAGTTATACTAGTATCATAAGTGATCATGGTATCACAAAGAATAGGATGATCTTGATAGTAGCAGGGGGATGAGAATCAATAATAAAATGAAGGAGTAAGGTCACACACTTAGGGATCACTAGTAAGAATTTCTCCTAATAGATAGAAACTATTGCTGTTGGAAACAACAAAAGAGAAAGACGCAGGAGACTTTTTCAATAGCAGGATGATTACAATTACCAACACACTGCAACTATGAAAAAGGTAAATAGCATTTTAGGAGCTAGCACAAGACACTTCCATTGCAACTAGGAATGCATTCATGTTGAGGCAGAAGCCACGAGTATTACACATCCAGTGAAATTAAAACGGAATCAGGAACAGGTGCAGCAAGAAGTCCCTAACGGGACGCAGGGAATAAAGAGCCTGTTTGTTACTCGGGARGCTGGCAGGCCTGGCTGCCGTGCCGTACCCTACCGACGACGAGCGGGGGGTAGCCCGCGGGCTCGCCGGCAGCGCACCGCACGGAGAAGTGGCGGGCGGGCAGCGGTTCAGCACCGGAGCGCACGTACAAACGGCCCTTCCCGCCGTAGCCCTCAGGCTCGGTTTCTAACGACCGAGCAGCGCCTGCCTACCGGCGGAACAAGCCCTGAGGTACCCAGAAGCGGGGGGGGGGGGGGGGGGGGGGGGTGGGTGCCGCCCAACGCCTCGGAAACCCCTTCTCTCCGCCGCTACCCGGCTATTTATTGCCGGCGGCCCCGCGGCTGCTTCTCCCACCGCTTTCCCCGGGCCTCCGCTTCCTCCTTTACACCCTCACCCCAGCCAAGCCCGCTCTCCCCGCTGCCGCCACCCCCGCCGCCTTCCTGTCACCGTCTCTCCCCCCCCCCCCAACGGTCCGCCGGCTCCACCCCTCCCCCTCCGCGGCCGTTGGGAGCTTTGAATGGAACGCGGCGCGCGCGCGCACCAGCCCCGCCCCCGCGCGCGCCATGGCGGCACCCTGGCTCTGCCCGTGACAGTAGGAGGCCGAGGCCGCCGTCTCCCGCCGCCCTCCCCCTCCCCAGCAGCGGCCCGGGCCACGGCTTTCGCCCTCAGCGGCGCGGCGCGGGGGGAGGGGCCGCGAGGAAGCTGTCATGCAGGACCCTACCCCGGAACGCGGCGGTAGCGCCCGCCCCGCCGAGGAGAGCCGGCGGGCGGCGGCGGCGGGGCCGTCGAGCGGCGGGACCTCCTGGCTCCAGAGGGTCTTTGAGGAAGTGCGGGGCTCCTCCCAGCTGAGCGTGGCCCCCGCGGAGCCGCCCCCCGTCACGGTGGTGGCGGTGGAGCGGTACCTGGCCGAGGCGCCGCCGCCGCCCGCCGCCGCCCCGCAGTACTGGTACGACGTGACCCTGGCGGACGGCGCGTGCCAGGAGCGGTGCTACCTGGCGCCGCGCCTCAACGGCCTGGTGCAGCGCGCGCACCTGCGCGCCGGCGCGCGCCTGCGCCTCACGCGCTGCTCCTACCTGTACGACGAGAAACGTCTCAACTACGGTTTCCTCTGCCTGGAGGAGCTGGAGCGGGTGCGGGGCGCCGGGCCCCCCGCCGAGCCTCCCCGCCACCGCCCGCAGCCCCTCCGGGGGGAGAAGAAGCACTACCTGCCGCTGTGGAACAACGAGGATCCCTACGGAGACATGTGGGTGGCAGACAAGCCCCAGGCGCAGGTGGACGTCGACGGTAAGCGGAGAGGAGGCGGCTTTAGAGGAAGGGGATGTAGGTGGAAACCGTCCCGGAGGCAGCCGAGCGCCCTAGGGAGGCCTGCGCTGCTGAAGCCGTCCAAAGGCGCCCGCACAGATGAGAAGGTGCGGTTGCTTGCGCAGCCGGGCCGAGCCCCCTGATTAGAAGTGACCCTCCGGTGGCGTTARGCACCAATGCGAATGTGCCATATGTATCGCAGTTTACGTGTTCGTGCTACTTTGAGAGAGTTTTTTAAACTTTACGAAACGTTGACTGAAAATATGTAGCTGTGGTGCTTGCACCCAGTCTTCTGAGGTGTCAAAAACATCCGTCCCAGTAGTAGTCTCCTGGCTAGTCTGTGGGACTGGGTGCTCGGACCTAGAAGCTGCCACCCAAGATGCGGTCAGTGCTGAGTGGCTCAGGCCAGTCCATGAAGCCTGGTGAGGAGGGAGGTATAAGCGGGACTTCTGCACAAGTGTGATGCCCTTGTAGGCTAACACCTATGTCTTTTGTAGTAGCTCTTCTGCTCATTTGACAAGACTTCTGTGTCATTTTAAGTGTGTCATCACTCTCTTTTTCAATTAAAAAACAAACAAAAAAACCAAATTAAAAAACCCACAACTATGCTGTGTGCAGATAGCTCAGAACAGGATTTCATGGTGAACAGTATCAGCAAATGAGCCTTTTTAAATGTTAGAAACATTAAGAAAATACATGTGATGTCCTGGTCTGTGCACTTTACTCCTGAAAACTTAAATGTTTAATCACGAATGCTCTTTTTTGGTCTCTTTTTTTCTTCTTTAACCTTAGTCTCCAAGCTGACTTCTCTTGGTCAGCTGGAAATGACCTGGAGAAGCAGAGTTCACTTCCATCCACTTCTGGTGAGAGTCCTGCACAAATCTAGACTAAGGTACTACGGGAAACCAGAGAAAAAAGTGGATATGCCTTATCAGGTAAAGAGGGATAAATACATAGGTTAACACTCAAACAAATAGCTGTAGGATATTTGGAAATCATTAGTCCCGTATAGTAAGCACATAAGTTAAGATTTATGTTGTAGCTAGTTTATATTAAAAATGCTACCTTTACAAAAATGCTGAGCCCTTTAGAGTAGGAAATGGTGAATTTAGTGATCGTATGTACAAACTTTGGTGGATGTGTTTCAGTTACTATAGTTCAGTTGAGCTTTTTGTGAAGAAAAAAAAATATTTTGAGTTTTTAGTAGCTTAACAGCCTAAATGTTTCTGGTCTCTATGCTTTGGAAGTTGGAGTTAGTCTGTCTTGTCCAAAAAAAAAAAAAGGCAAACAAATTTTAACAGTTTGTATCCCCTAATTCTCTTACCTGGTGACTTCCAGGTAGGTTGTTTTACTGTAAAATTCTTAATGATTTTCCTAATATGTTTTACTTGTGATATTTTTGTGTAGAGCTTCTTGGAAATGGAGACGGGAGGTGTGATGGGTTGGYCCCAGCCAGCAACTAAGTGCTCACCAGCTGGTCATTTGCTCTCCAGTGCCCGCTCCAGAGGGGTGGGGGAGAGAATTGGAAGAGCAAAAGCGAGGAAAAACCCATGGGTTGAGATAAAGACAGTTTAATAAGGTGAAGGGGTGGGGGGGAAAGGCAAGCAAGTGATGCAAAGGCAATTCCTCACCACCTCTCACCAGCAGACCAATGCCTAGCCAGTCTCTGAACCATGGGTACTTTGGGAAGACTAGCAGCCCGTTTTATATCTGAGCATGATGTTACGTGGCATGGAACATCCCCTAGGTCAGTTCAGGTCAGCTGTGTCCCCTCCCAGCCTCTTGCCCATCCCTAACTTAGTCGCTGGGGTGGCAGAGTGAGAAACGGAGAAAGACCTTGACGCTGTGCAAGCACTGTTCAGCAACAGCTAAAACATTGGTGTGTATCAACACTATTTTAGTCACAGATCTAAAACGCGGCACCATGCAGGCTGGTACAAAGAAATTAAACTCCACCCCAACCAGACCCCGTACAAGAGGGCAACACTTTACAAAGAGCTCTAGTTACTCATATGAATTCTTCCATGGGGAGGGAGAGGTATGAAACGTCTTAATGAAAGGCTGTGGTGTTCTCTTATTCCAAGTTTCCATTCCCTTTGCACATGAAGATAAATCTGGACCTCTTTATTGGAGGTGCTTCTCAGTAGACAGTCTAGATGATACTCCTAACTTCTGTGGCAGTTCATCAATTACATTTCCTGGTATTAGTTGTAGAATCAATACCCAGAGCTGATTTAGCTCAAGAAGTTAGGAGACAGATTTTACATGCTTTTTGCTTTATGCATTCCTTCTTTAGATAGTGTGGTGTGTTGAATTATTGTTATTAGATAAAAAACAATGGGATAACAAAAGATTCTATGATATAATGGTTTACTTTCAAGGATGCACGGTTCATAACTAATTAGGAATATTAGAATGAACTAACAAGTGTTGATTTGTATAATCTGTACTGAACTTGGAATAAGGAAAAGAGGATTTTAGAAGCAGCAAGGGGGAAAAACATATAAGGTGTTAGGTATGTTCAAGAATGGTGATACATTAAAGAGAGTGGATGGTAGTATGAACAAAAGCAGATGATTGTTTGAGGCTGACAGATGAATGGATAAAATGAAGCATTTTGATAGAGCTGAGATTTTTTTTCAGTGGATTGCTACCTTTTAAGACCATTATAAGACTGTTTAAAAATCTTTTTCACTGCTCAGTGATCTGCTTAGTTATGGATTCAAAATTCACCCAGTTTAAAAAAAAGAATCATGTAGAAATCTTTGTCGTGAGAAAAAACTTCAATGGAAAGATAGTGGTTTGCAATGCAGATTGTTTTCTGCTTTTTTTTTTTTTTTTTTTTTTTTAAAATCAGACTTGTATCATGTTTTGATCAAGAATGTTTACCAAATGGTCCTGTAACATCTCAACTTCCAAAATTTGTTTTTCCTTCATGGATATTTTGAAATGTTATTCTAAATACAGCATTCTCTCTGATAAAGAAGAATCTTTTCAGTATTGTTTCTCGTGCATGGTATTTCCCCAACCTCCTCCAAAAACCACAGAGTGAAACTGGCATCACCTACCATTACTGAGCACTGGAAAGATAAGAGTTTGGGCTGGGGTAGTTGTGGAAGAATTCTTTTGTGGAAATTAGGGATTTCTTCAACTCTAGTATTCAATACAAGTTTTGGAACATACTCTGTATCCATTTGTAATCAGAGAAATTGTTCATGCGTTAAGTAGCTGATGCATTATCCAAAATAAATACATACCAGAATGATGGTAAATAAAAGATGAATGTATTTTGTCTCTTTTTTTTTTTTTTTTTTTTTTCTTTAGGCTTACTTTGAAGTTGCTGATGGTTCAGGCATGATGTCAATGGTTTTGTGGAATTCATTATGTCCTGAATGGTATAACAGTATGAAGGTTGGCACGGTACTTCTTCTTGAACAGTATGCTATCAAAAGCAGTTACCCATTTAAAACACAGCCAACCCCAGGGGATTCACAGATGAAGAGATTTGCTACAATTGGTTAAGTATTGCAGAAACCTGTTTTGATTCAATGAAATATAGCTATAAAAAGGTAGCTCTTCATAGAAATAAAATAGGAAGTGATCCATTGCTGAGACTAATTGATAAGGTATATATCCTTAAATATTAGCTCTGAAAGGTGTCTTAGCATCCAAGGTCTTATTGTTCCCTGTTTATATTTGCATCATGTCTACAAAGATTATTTCCACAATTAGTTAAAACCTTTATTTAAAAAATAAATAAATAAAAATCGAATCCCTGATTTCAGGTATTGGGGTCATAAAGACAGGCCTCTGGTACTGAATTTTAATCTGATTCTGCTTCCTGATTAATAATACAGATATCGTTTGTGCACTGCTCACACCTTCTTCCAGGTCATTGAAGCACATTGTCACCTGATCTGACTTTAGATTTTAGTGTATATGGTCAAGGCCCAGGGTATCTGCAAAACTCCACTGAATAAAAAGTTGCATTGGTGACTGCTGTCTGTGCTGAAACAGCAGCACCGTGGGAGTGCATATATGAAGAATATTCCTTGACTATGACAAAGTATTTTCTTACTTGCAGTTGTTTAGTGTGACAGATATTCAGAGGAGCTTTGCTACAGAAATACAAGTGCTGCAATATAGCAATAATAGCGTTTTCAAACTGGATTTGGTCAACATTTTTTTTTCCTCCTTTGCTGAACATGAGTTCTTTCCCCTTTTGTGCTTTTATACTCTGAACAAAACGACAGCCAACATTCAGAAAATTCAGATAACTTCCCTGACACAAGCAAATATGCGTGTTAGTGAGGGGTGATGTATGTATAACTTATTAACGATGACAGTTTTCTAATGTGGTTGCTACAGTGCACAAAAATAAACAATATTTTCACTGCTAGAAGCAGTGTATTTTCTGCCTAATGTATCTTTGCCTTAAAATCAGATCTTAATGGCTGAAGTGTTTGTGATGAGTTGGCAGGAGAGAGAAATGTTTAGCCAGGAATGGAAGCTTGTGAGGGAAGCTGATGATGATTACAAGCCAGCCCTGAAAACAATTATAATTGCCACAAAACCTTTCTACGGGAAAAGGACAGAATAAAATATGCTGTCTGAGGTGACTTTCTCTATGGGCAAATATCGCTTCATTTTAATGGCTTCGTTCACACTATACTACTGATTTGTGCAAGCATTATTGGGGTAGAAATGTTAATGAAGAGATCAAAATGGAAAATTAGGCCAATGGGCTGTAACTGGTAATAGATGTATAATGGAAGAATTAAAAGTCAGGCTATAGTAAAGTGCCATGATGTATTTTCAGACCGCAGATAAACTAGAAATTACTAATCTTAGGTTCGTATCAATATATGTACAGTAACTTACTTCTTTTCTCAGCACAAAGCTCAGAATTTTGTCTCAATGTGAACTTGCAAAACACATAATACCATGCATTGATGGATCTTTTGCCTATATATCCTGTAAGAAGAGAGTCTAAAGAGAACAGAATATCCAGAAAAATTTCTAGAGCAGTTGCAAAATGAATTTTATGCAACTCCTGGTGCCTGGGGTTTTTTTTTGTTCAGATGAAGTGAAATTTAATACCTCACTAATTACTCCATTAATATAAATATCTCTGTATATGCCTAATACGGGGCAATATTTCAGTTTTTTTTAAGCATGCACAATGAGTGCTCCAAAAGTTCTTCAGCTAGCTAGTTTAAAGCAATCAATTACACTGAATTGCTTAAGTTACAATTACTTTTTTTCATCATATATTTCCAATTTGTAATTCCATCAAATCCCAACTTACCAGTGTTTCCTTACAACCATTCACCTGTAAATGTTGTAAAATGTATCTGGAGGGTTAACAAGGCCACAAGGGAAAGGGCTTTCCAAATTAAGAGTTCTTGCAAGACAGTATGCTTCTGGCGTATTCCTAGGTTTCTGTGAAGCGAATTCTGCATTGCTTGCTTCTGTTTGCAGCTGCAGCATTGTATGACATGCTGACAGGTGCTGTTTCAGCACCTAAAACCTTTGGAGCTTAAATAGTTAGTACCAACACCTTGGATTCTACTGCTAGGCAATGTGTGCGTTTCACAGATCACCGAATTTATGTGGTACTGACGAAAACTGCTGTTTTGAATAGCCTGGACTGACCTTAGTTTCTGAATCATCCTAGGGTATAGTCCCGAGTTGAGTATATGACTTTCGTCTAATCTCAAAATGACGAAACAATTGATAAATAGTTTTGATGCATGGGAAAGTTTTGTTTCCAGGAATTTGCTCTGAGATACTGTCCTAAAATACCATATGCAAACCCACGATTGTCCTCCAAATGCATTTCTAGAAAGCAGCAGCCAAAAGAAAATTTTTAAGTAGAGGGTCTGATTTCAAGTATAACACCTTCCTAATGTTGCACTGCTAGGGTGAGGGGCCGGATATAATTATATAAACAATTGTATACATTATTTATACCTATTTAGTTACTTTTCTGGGTGCGTTATTTGAATAATCCCTTACCTAAACCCAAGCATCTTGTAGAAACTTCATCAGAATCTGTCTTTTTCATACCAGCAAGATTTGTCTTGTTATGAGAGAGACAATAGAGTACCACCTTGTGTATTCCAGATGCTGAAGCCATTCCTCCTGTATTTTTTTTATCTGGTTGCAGAACYCCCTGCTTCCCCCAGTGCTCCACCATGTTTGTTATTCAGCATCTAAACAGTCTGCTTAATAAATTAAATTTTTCAGGTGCTATAGAATAGACACGAGAATACCTTTTGTTTTCCTCCATGGCTGTGGTGTATTTCTATCATATTATTAACTACCTGAACTGGTAGCAGATGTGGAAGTTCTCATCTGGTAGTTCTGTCGTCTGTTTTACTTCATTGTCTGCAAGTCAGTTTTAGATCTTAGTGACATTTGAGAATGAAGCTAGCGTAAAAAGTACTTTGTATCTAATCAGTATTGTAGTATTAGTTTCTGTTGCTGGTTTTTAAAATATCTGCCTGGATCGGACTAATTGGCTCATGTAGGGAACTGGAAAGTTTAACATTGCTCAGATTATAAAATTGCGTTGTTGAATGCTGTACCTGAATTCCTTACTTTATTTTGATGAAAACATAAAATCAGAGGAATTGATTAATAATTTAACAAGCAGTGAGACAAAGTTTCATTTAAGAAACTTTATCCTGGTTTTTTTGTGGTGTTTTGGGGTTTTTTTAAAGTTTTTTTTTTTTTTTTTAATTTGTATTCATGCCTTAAATGTTACAGACCTTTTTTTTTCTTTGTCAGAAATCAGCCTTAATGTTCGAGACCCTCCTACTAAAATAAGTATTATTCCAGAAGAAATGGTTAAGCCAGAGTGGGGATTACCTGAAGTTAAATACCGGTTTATCACAAGGTAAAATAGAATTTTGTTGGTTGTCAAGCTGGAACTTAAATTTCACTACATTACACTGAATGTTAATTGGAAATGTTTTTTGAAAAGTTTCTGAGAAAGCTTTATGTTTTGTTATTAGCAAAGCTTTTTTTATTATTTTGTTATTTTTTATTAACAAATAACCCCATTTTTGTTCTGTTTTGGTTTTAGGTCAGAACTGGATGACTTACCAAACAATCATTCCTGTGATGTTATTGGTCTTGTGACATTTGTAGGAAGGGCTGAACGAGCAAGAAAGAAAGGTTTTTCTATAAATGTGACTTTCAGAATTTATCAAACAGTTTTTAACTTTGAATAAATGCTTATACATTTTTCTTAATATTTGTTTATACAGAACATGGTGAAGACTTCTGGCTCTATCGTTGGGCACATGCCATTGATGGGACCTCAGACCAACCATTCATACTGGAATTATTTGCAACTTCTCAGCCAGATGTGTTTGAGCATATTCACCCAAGTATTCATCTCTCTATAATGCTTATTAATAATTATTTATAGTGTTTTTCTAGTTGGTTGCTAATTTCAAATTCTGGGTGTAATTGCCACTGAATAAAAAATTGCCATGGTTTATCTCCTCAAACAGAAAATAGCTGATCAGAAATTAAAATTTAAAAATAAAAAAAAAATTAGTTTAAGGATTTGAAACCCTTATCATATTGCAGTCTGCCAGTTAGTCTAAAAAAATAGATGGCAGCTGGGCCTGGGGCTCATCTGATCTCATTAATTTCGACAGAAAGTTAAGTGAAGCACCTGGGGCAACATCTCTTGCATCAGAGGCAAATAAAGGGGGCAGCTGGTCAAATCTATTGCTCCTTTTGTCCTGTAAATAAGTACTTTTTTTTATAGACAGGAATAATTTAAGAGGATTGGAGGAAGGGAGAGGTGAAAGTGGAAAAGCTTCATTTCTTTGAATAAATATTTTTTGGCCAAACAGTAATCATCACCCAGCTGTGTTAGTTATTGCACGTAAGCTAAGAATGATAAATTTCAAACTGGAAAATCCTTAATTAAGGATTTTAAAAGAGCTTTAAATATTTCTTCTTGCCGCCTTTCTCTTCTCCTGCAAGCACTCATCCTTCCATTAACACTGGTTGGTGTCACGTGCATTTTTTATATCATTATGATGCAGGACCAGCTGCACAACCCTATTAAGATTATGGCTGCATTCATTTTGAGTGTTCTGGGGAAATGGCAAAGAATGACATTCCGGTGTTTAACTGAGATATTAACAAAAGAGTGAGTTTGTACTCTAGAAGTTTTGCAGTGGCATGTCATGATTTCTTGCGCTTTCTGTGATTTTATGGTTTTTATCCTTAAGAAACACAGCCATCTGATATCCATATTTTTACTATTTCTTTCATTGATATCCTACCTGATGAAGTATCTCATGTTTTAGTCCTAATATGTATGTTGAAATTTCCTTGCACAGTTATTAAATTGAAAATTTAATTACATCTCCATATTGTAATTTATAACAGAGGCTCAATACATGCTGAAGCATTTGTAGAGTCAAGAACTAAAATGTCTTGTTTAGAGCACTTAATAAAATCCAGTGTGTGTCAGTCTTGACATTCTAAAATCAATGAAATATCAGGAAAAAAACTGAAGGGTTTTGTTTTTTTTTTTTTTCCTCCAGTGACATATTTGGTGTGTACACAGATGAGAGTGGTACGGGACCTCACTGGGAATCCTTCCAGCACAATCTACCTTACGACTTCAAATGAAAGTCAAATATTCATTACAGGTAACTTAAACTAGTTTTAGTTTTATGTAGTTCCCATCTTATTTCTTTGGAAAGGGTATCTTCTTTTTACAACAAAATAATCAGTGCATGGTATTAGTTTCCCTGTCAGAAATGACTTCGAGTTAATAATGAAATACCATTGCAAAAAGAAGAAGGCGAATTGCATTCTTGTGAGGCATTGATGGGTGTATCTTATGAAAAGTACCTAGGTATTATTAGGTTAAATCATATGTTTACTAATTCTTTCAGACTGTTTTAATCCTTTGATAGTGTAGCAATGCAGATTACCACTCCCTTAAAAACATTAAAAATCACTTGCAGCTTTTCTGGCTTACAGATTTCCTTATTACAGAAAAAAAAAAAATGGGTATAGTTGTCCTAAATCCATCTTAGCTAATCTTTTTCACCAAATATTTGGAGAGCTATTATGTTTCATCTTTCCCAATGTGGAGGGCCTTATGCAGACCATGTGGTCTGGGAAGGGATGTGGTGCTGGGCTGCACTGAAGGAGCATTCCTTCTAGATAGCTTGTTTGAATACTCCAGTCTGCAGTTACAATACTCTTTATGGCCCTGTGATAATGTACACTAGGTACCACCAGTCAGCATGTCGCAGGCAGGACCAAGCACAGCTGTTTATAGTATATTTGCTCTTGAATCAGGAGGCAGATTATATCAGTGTTGCAGGCGAGTGATTGCAAGGGAGTATAAGATGCAATACGTGTATCTTTCCTGTGTTTGTTTATCCAGCTCATTTCTTCAGTGTTCCTAACGTATCAGTCACCCAATCTGAATCTTTCTGCTGGCAAGTAGGAATAGAGAAAAATATGTGCTAAAAAGGTACCTGAACATAGTCAGTTCTATACACGTGGTCTTTCCTGACAAGCTGGGTAGCATGTTTTGTGCTTAATTGGACTACCAAAGCAAGCTAGTCTTTTTATTAATAGGTTTCTAATGATTTAATTTACTCCTAAATGAAGGGTTTGAGTGGTTGTTTTTTTTCCTTTGCCTTCCTTCAGTATCTTTTGTGCTTAATTTTCTAATTAAGTACTTAAGCTTTCCCCCACCACTTTAGTTCATTTTATGTCTGTTTGGGTCCTAAATGAGAACTACAGCTGGAGATTGCAAACCATTGGATCAGATGTATTTCAGTTCACAGCTTAGACATGGTCAGATTACAGTTTATTTGATAAAACTGGTATTTAGTCCATGTCTTGGTTTTAAACCAGGCAACAATGAATACATACCTTGCCAATTAGCTGTCAGTAACAATCTTTGCTGAACCCTATGAAGATGATTTATGTGCTCTTTCCTGCTAATAAAACAATTTCTGATCATTTTATTGTTTTGTATGCTCCTGTGAGAAAGTATTCTAGTAGCATTTTTGCTAGTTGTTTTATTTCTTTCTATTACTTAACGTTTGTCTAACTTCCAGTGTCAAATGCAAGTGTTATTCAAGGAATTCAAGATACTCATTTCATAAAACACTGTTGACTAGTGGAAAGATGTCTCTTGTATTCTCTAGCCCAGTTTTTCTTAATTCGTTTTTTCTATGTAGCATTCAGGATAGTTTCAAGATGAGAACGGATGACAGTAACCTGCTTTGGTCTTGATACCTGATTTTTTTTTTTTKTTTGTTTGTTTGKTTTGTTTTGTTTTTTTKGTTTTTGTTTGTTTGTTTGTTTGTTTTTAAAGGGTGGCACAAGGGCCAGCCATACACCAAGGATACCAAAGTGAAAAACTTCATTCAGTGGACTAAAACACAAAGCGAAGCTGATCAAATGAAGAAAACTGTCATTGGTGGCTATTATCCTTTTCCACGCCCTCCGAATAACTTTTTGAAATATTGTAAAAACAATAAAGGTATCATACCGTCAAATATCTTCAAGTTTTGTAGCCTTTTTCAGTTCAGTCTTACTCCAAGCATTTAAAGCATCAGTTAAAAAGCAACACAGTTACTATTAGTGATTACACAAATTTGTATTATCATTTAAGAAAAACTCGCTTTCATGACTAAATGTATCATAGGCTAAATCCTCATCTTACAGAAACTATCAGGGCACCATTAGCTGCAGGAGAACTGTAGCAGCTTACATGAGCTACAGATCTACCCAGAAGTTTTACTCTGAATATTCTGCTAAATCAGAATTAAAGACAGTTATACTGAAGAATACAATGAATTGGAAATTTCACCTGAAACAGAAATTATGATATCCGATAATGCATGCTAAAAGATGCTTGTGAGCTAAAAAGGTTTATTGTTTAAATTTTTTTCCATGTGATGTGAACAACAAAAAGATTTAAAATTCTTCAAAAATGTAATTTTAAATCAATTTAATATTTAATAACAAATTATCTTTACTTTTGAGTCTTGCATTCAGACATTTTGATATTGTATTTCTTTAAAACTTGTTTATGGAGATTTCTTTTTTGCAGTTGAATCGGTTTTGAAAGCCATAGGTGAAACAGGGAAAGAGATTGAAGACTTGCACTACAGAGAACACAAGCGCATTGCTGTTCAGGGAATAATTAGTGCCATAAGATACATCAGCTCTAGCAATGCAGCTGAAGAAGCCTCAGGAGTGGAGCTTGTTCAGGTACAGTGTTTGAGATTTAATGCTATAGCACTTAAGCAACTATGATTGTAATTAGAAGGAGAATTTTGCATTTGAGTTCAGAACGTAGTTACATTGATTAACTTCACTTGCTATTTTGCGAGCGAAATTTTTGAAAGTCATAATTTAGAACTTCTTAAAAAGCAGTGATTCAGTGCTTTTCTGACAGTCCTCCGTAAAACTATGTAACTGTTTAGAAGTTACTAGTTTGACTGACTGGATAACCTAATGTAAGTTAGAATGTGGGAGAGGCAACTACTGCAACATGCTCACTGTCACTTCCTAGACAGAATTTATCTTACTAATATGACTAGAAGATAATTTCTGCTAGRTGTGACTTTCAGAAGGTAGGGTAAACTGTTCCTTTTAAAAGTTACTTTAAAACTTGCAGGTTTTTGAGTTGGAAGCAATAGATTTAAGTGCTTTGAAACTCTTAAACAATTAACTGTTGTTGCAGAAAGATACTTCTCAGTCTCTTGAAAGTTCTGCTATGTCCAAAGAAGACTGTGTTCACAAGGGAAAAACCACCAACCTTCAAAATAAAGAAGTTAAGTCTTTTCTGGGGCCACATTGCACTCCTGGGGAACAACATCAGAACAAAGCTCTACTGTCAAAAAAGAGTTCAGTCAAGAGAAAGATACCGCGCAGATTAAATACAGATGCAGAACAGTAAGCTCTCTTCATAAATATGTAGTGGATCTTCTAAAAAGTGTTTACGGAAATTAGTTCAGAGCCCAGGCCTTAGAAAATACATAAGAAAGCTTTAAAAGCATATATAGTTTAATCTTTAAAAGGTAGTTAGGTACTTTTCCTAGCATCAGGTGATGACAATTGTACTGTTCAGGCTAATGAAGGATTGATTAAAGCAGGTGTCTGGTTTGCAATGCTCTCTTCTGATTAGTATTTATGCTACTTTGTTGTAATCTCACAGATTTGAAATAAAAGTAGTTAATACTTGAACCATATATATTTTAGTGACATAGCCGTGGAACAAGCAACAGTTACAGTGGTGTGAGGAAATAAGATTTCTTCACTGAAAATGCAGAATCAGGATCTGGTATACCTGTTCCTTAATTTCAAACATACCTTTTTTTTTTTTTTTCTTTCTGGTTAATGGAATGTACTGCATGTAGCTGTAACTTACTGTCAGAAAGGCAAGTAGATGGTGCTCATGTGCTAACCTAAAGGCTCGAAATAACTTGTAGTATGGCTCTGCTTGTGATGGGATTTCATGAAATTGTATTGCATCAAGTCAGACATAGACAATGGATATCAGTCTGATATAAGGAAATGGAATAAGACAAAATGATTTGTCTGATACAACCATATTAGGTTCCAGAGTAAAATATCTGCTTGTATAAAATTGCCTTT
The DNA here is from genome assembly GCA_035582835.1 of Phoebastria nigripes. Taxonomy (NCBI): domain Eukaryota; kingdom Metazoa; phylum Chordata; class Aves; order Procellariiformes; family Diomedeidae; genus Phoebastria; species Phoebastria nigripes. The sequence goes on from JAYKAV010002220.1 coordinate 5,209,567, forward strand.
TGTTGCAATGTTTGTGCAAAATCTAATGTACCCATACTTAGTATTAAAAGCCTGGTGTATACATTGACAGATTTAATGCTGCAAAAATCTAGCCAGTNTTTTTTTTTTTTTTTTTTTTTTTTTTTTTGTAGTGGATTTCTCATGCTGTAAAGGGTATATTTTTCTTCTTGACTTTTCACATCCAAAAGTCACAATGTGGGAAGAGGGTGGGTATTCAGAATATTTTGAGGGAAAATGAGATGAAATATAATTAGGATTGAATGAAAACTTAAGACTAAGAAAACCCTGGTGAATAGAAGTTCTGTCTTGGCAGTATTACAGCAAACTTGTTAGTGGATTTCTGTTCCGTAAGGAAAATTCCAACATTTGAGTGTCTCAGGTTCGTTCTGCCTGAAAGAAAAACGTGCATGTTCTTTGCTTTGTGTATTTCCATTTAACTAAATACTGTAAAATAATGGTGAATTTCCTACTTTAAGGGGAAGTGCATCTGTTATCCCTGTATCATCTTACCCCTATTTCACACGGTCTGCAAGAAGAAAATTGGGGTAAGTCATGTGAAGTAAATTATGTTAAATACTTGCAATGATGAAACAAAGATACTTGCAGTGAAACTTTTACAGGTCAAGAATCTGTATGGAAGTGAAATGTAAGAACAGATGAGGGTAGAGTTTAATATTTTCTATTCACTTCCTCTGTGCTGATTCTAGTTCAAATACATTGGATTATTTTATTCTGAAACATAATTTTGAGTGTGTTATTAAACATATTTTTATATTGTTACTAGTGCCACTTAGGGAATATATAGTAACAGGGGTCCATCATGATAAGCAGAGTAATATATGTAGTCTTAGTTTCAGAGAGATTACAGTTTGAGTAGGAAAGTCAAAGGTAGGATGGAGGGATGCTTGATTAGCAAGCAGAGTGAACAATGTAATAGCATTAATGGATTTGCTTGTGGTGGTTGAGCTATACATCATCCTTGGTGCTACAGAGGTGTAAGTATAGTTGTCCCTGAGAAGCCACTTGGCTCCTTCCACTACCTAACACTCAGTCTTTATTGAACTCGACCTGGATCCAGAGAAGGATTTTTTTTTTAAAAATCCAGGTAGGAATTTCAAATCCAGAGCCCTGACAAGTCTGGAACCTAATGAAATAACTACAAATGGGAAATTATTAAGAAAACTGAATGAGTGTTGTTATTTGCTAGTCGGGGGTAAAAAGCTTTCCTTCGTGCATTTTGTTTAAGGGCCATAAATTCTTGTCATTTGTTCCAAACACAGCTCGGGTAACTGAATGTTTGAACTCTTTGGTGTCAGTAACTTCAGATGTTTGGTTTTTTTGGCAGCAGTGATTTGGGCTTGTGTCATGAATGCCCCTCAGTTGCCTTCTTAGTTTACTTTTAGCATGTCTTCCCTCCCTGCTAAAACGAAGAATCATGGTGCTAGGGATATAGCAACAATAGTAATGATGGAGTTGATCATAAGTTGTTGACCATTCTGCCAGCATTACTGCCCTACAAGCATGCCTGTTTTCTTGAAAAACATTTCTTGGGAGCTAATTTGCAAAAGCTTTTTCTATGGGATAAGCGAGCGCTCTTTTGAACCCACATGTCTGTTGTTTCCTCTGGTCCTCTTGGTAGATACTGCATTTTCTAGGGGAAATGGTTGCCTGGTTCTGCAGCCCATTCATTAAAAGYATGACACCTGGCTTTAAGGTCACATCTCTGCAGGTGATGCAGGAGATGCAGGGGCTAGTGGCACGAATCCATAAGAAAATCAGGAGGTTTTTTGGAATGTGAGGAATCCTGTTTTCTTCCGCTTGCTGAGAAATGTTCCATTTTTTCTTGGGGGTGGAGGGTGGGAAGAATGTTTTCTCCCCATTTCTTAAAAGTGAAGCAAAAAGTTAAGGCATGTTTACTTTGTTCTCTGCTTTTCTCAATCTGCTACTCTCCTCGCTACCTGTGTGTCCACTCTATGCCATTAGTGCTAGAACCCCAACTAAAGGAGGAGAAAGTCTGTGTTGGATTATGGAAAGCTGTTTCACTCTATATAATTAAAAGGTAACTTGTGTATTTCTGTAATTAACTATGAAGTTGTGCTGAATTCTCCAGATTGCAGAAGAAAAATAGAAAGTTAGCCTGACATACCTTAAAATTGCATTGTTTTCTGTTCTGTTGCTTAGAAGTAGCAGAATGTCAGCTCTCACTGAAATATTTTAATACATTGATGAAATAACAACAGTAGAGATATATTTTGAAGTACATACTCTAGCCTAGATTATTTTGCATCAAGTATTTTGTGCAGTTTTTCAGCATGTGGTTGCGTTTTTTTGTTTTTAAACAGTAAAAGCTTATTTTAAGGCTCTTTGACAGCCTCAGTTCCTACATTTCTGAGGTAACTTATTTATCTGTTTATTAAGGGTTTCAGAAAGAACAAGGTAAGAGGAAACTGGTTAATTTTATATYATTGTTGGTATTTATATCCTTGCTAGTAGAGACATTCAACATAAATGTACTTTTAAGCATTTAATATAGCCCAGAGTAGTTTAATTGATAGTTTATTGTGAGTGGGGAAAGATCAGGAATTTCAGAAAGGCTTATTTTTATGTGGAAGTGAAAAAAACCACAGTAGTTTTCTTAGCATTTTAATCCTTGTAAGTTTAGCACTGCAGTTACCATGGAGTTCCTGGTGCACTACATGCTCACACTCTACACTGCTTGAAAGTAACTTGTTTGTATGCTTCTATCCTTGCAGTTTCACTTCTAAATGTTATGTAACTTAGACCCTTTTCTCCTTTTTTCCCTCCCCTCTGATCAGAGCTAAGGGATGGGGATTCTGTAATACGGGGAAATTCAGCTTGAGGTTTGCATGACTGAAAGTTTCCCAGAATTTGACATTTCCTTCAGACCCCTTTCTCACATAAATCAGAATTTTTTCAGGGAGAAATTGGTAGATATCAACAATCAATTTGTGTAGACTTGTCAAATTATTGTAGAAGGCTGTTTGCTTTCTCTGTTATTTGCTGTGGTAGATGTGTGTACCATAATGGTGTCATGACAGTTGAGTTAAGTTGATTTCAAACTAGTCTATAAAATAAGACTTTTGCCAGTTATATCGGTGAGTGGGGTGTTTTGTTTTGTTGTTCTGAGGCACTTTAATCCTTTGCCTCATTTGGGCATAGCTACAAGTTGTAACTATTTTCTTTCTTAATTTTTTTTATCCCATGTAGTCCCAGTGCTTAGGAAATAGGTGTGAAGCACAAGACATGCTTATTTTCCCAATATTTTCTAAAAGTATTCATCTGCCATCTATTTTGATTAATGTTATTTTTGTTGACAATACTTTAAAGTAAAATGACTGAAAAAGTGAATACCAGTGCATCTGGAAATACTGAATAAAGGCTTTTTTGCAAGTGGGCGTCTGTGAAAAGGGGAGTCTGCAGAATGCAGGCTGGGAATAGCAAATTTGGCATGGCACAAGTTCTCGTGAAGCTGGCATGGGCAAAATAGGAATGTGGGTGTTTTGGTGTACAACAGCCACAGTAAATGGAAGGATTTGGGTTATATCAGGTGGCTTGCAGACATACTGGCTGGCAAAGAAGCATATAAACCGTGTGTATAGACAACTAGGTTTCCCTTACAAACCTAGCTCAAGTTACTCTGTACACACATCCAGCACAAAGCAGTCCTGTAGGAATAACATGTCGGACAGGTAGGAGAAATAATCCCAGCTACAGATCTGTGAAGGAAGTTGGGAAAAATTGTGACAAGTTATTTTCATATTTTTCAGAGGCTCTACTAGCTCTAAATCAGAGCCTATTCACCTCCAAAACTAGACAATTTTAAAAGAAAAATAAACTATTTTCATAATATCAACTTGTCAGCAGTATGACTTGGTTTAATTCTCTGCTTTAATGAAGAGGGAAGTTGGCATGTATCTAACTTGACACGTTGATTTCTGAGCAAGCCTTTCCTAACATTGTGCTAGATTTTCATGTCTCTTGTTGAGAAGTCCGAGTCTCGAAAGTGAGAATTAGTTTTGTGGGCATTAATTTTTAATTAGACTACTTTTGTTAATACTTTTGAAAATGTCTTCTAATGGCTTGAAAATGTATTAATATAGCTGGTATGTAAATGTTTAATTTATTCTTATGGATACACAGTAACTAATTTCCATGATGGTTCTTGTAAAAGGATTTAATTCTTCATAAGATACTATTTTCATGGAAACATTCTTTTATCTAGAAATAATACCATAGGAAGCACAATGTAATTACTGAATTATCATTTTAGGAGGAGTCAAACTTTCCTGCTACCTTTCATCAGAAAACATAAAAATACCACTGCATAAACTTAGATCTGACATCTTGCATGTATCTTTCTGAGGTTGCCCTGGACTTCAAAATCTGAAAAATCCCTTGGACTACAAAGTCACATAGAAACACATACAAATTTTCATTTACCAACATTTTCAGCACAACTCTGCTCAGAAGCTTGGGTGGGAGGTGGGAAGCAAGTAGGGTCATGCTGTTTTAAAGTTCTCTGTTATGTGGCAGCTTTTTTTGTTTACAAAATTAGGTGGCTGAAACCTCAATTGCACAGTTTGTGCTGCTTAAGTGAGGATTCTTTTGTGCCTAGAGTTGGAGATCACAAGAAGGTCACTCCAGTACTTAGCCCACACCATGATGATAGTGCATTTCATAAAATGTACGTTCATACTCGAAAACCACAATGTATTTCCTTTTATTTTTTCACTGTATTTTAGATATTTTCCATTTGTTTTGAAACATTGACATGAAATTTTCAAGATACATCCTAGTATGAAATGGGAAAAATTGAAAAAAAACCCCTGTAAATCCTTATGACTGAAATACAGTGTCCCACTAAACAGCACGTTTGTCTTTGATTCCTTTTTCACTGTCTGTGTATTGTCCCTGTGTATTTGCAGTTACAATATTTTATTAGTAACTACTTTGGTAGTCTGGAATTTTAATGGTACCTTAACAAAGCCTTGGCTATGTCTCAGTTGTTTGTGATGCAAGATAATGAAGATAGTCTTTTCCCTAAGCTTATTCAGACATCATGGTGAGTTTATAATAAGACGAATGGAGCAAAGGAGGAGGGAATAAATGGGCCTAAGAGCTTATTTTACCATGTTGTGGCTGCAGTGTATCTGTTACATTTTTCTCCTGCATAATATCCTAGGTCATTCATTAGAGATTGTTAGAGAATGGTTGCTTACCGTTAATTCAAAATTTCATGGTTAAAAATGAAAGTATAACAAAAAGCTAGTTTGCTTGATTGAACTGATTGTTACAACAGGGTAGTATGTCCAAAGGAAAATACATATTTGGAATTTCTCTATCATTTTGGAGTGATGATGCGGCTCCATTCATGCTTTGTTTTTGACTGCTGAAGGGTGCTGATACGAAAGTGCTGCAGTATGCTGTGCAACCATTTTTTAGAATCAAGTCATAAACCTGTTGGCCATCTGTGATGTTCAGCTTTTAGTGTCACACATGCTATTTCCACTAGGTGCCCAGTAGAGGGCAACAAACACTGTTTTTTGAGTGTAAAATACTTTCCTGTCTACTTCATAAAGCAAAGAAATACAGCAGTTCTTGTCCTAAGCTCTTCAAAACTGATTTACTGAGCGTAGTAGGTCTCCTTATGTCAAGCTGCTATATTACAAGTCTCGTGATATGAAACCAGGTAGTGGTGCTCACTCATTCGAGCTTGTATCATTTCTCACTAGTAATCTGTCAAGGTTTGAACTTTGCTGCATAGCATGTGAGGTTAAATAGGTTTTAAAAAAAAATATATATATATATTATAACTTTCTTTTTATAGCTTGGATGAATTTCAACATGAAGATTTTGTGCAAGATAAAAATGGACAGGCTGTATCAGACAGTTTACAGTCCTGCACAGGTATGTTGCAAATAGTTGTTACATTAACCTTAGGAGGTTTAAGCCTACTTCTTCTCTTCAGGTCCAAAACAGGCAACAAAGATATCCTTATAACCCTTGTTTGTCAAGAGAGCTCTTCTGTACCTCTGGCTGCATCAACCTCTATGGAGCCAATGTAGCAACGTATTGTTAATGTCATTCTGCTCAGTCATGTCCCTGATGTGTACTAAAGGATGGCTGGAAGGACAGTGTTGGGCTGTTTCCCAGTATGGGGAATAAATTCTCAGTGTTGCTTTATACAAGTTTTAAGTTAGTTTTGTACCTCTGAAGCACTTAGTAGCGTAAGACCTCACATTTTCTGTTGGCAGTTTTCCTGCTATAGTGATCTGCATGTGATAAAATTGTCCCTCTCTGGGCAGGTAGCCCCAAAGCTATGTGAGTACCTAATTAAAAAGACAAATACAAGATGTGGGAGGAAGTGGATGAAACATACAAGCCAGTAATAAGAATCACATTTAGTTTAGGGATTTTTCTAAGGTTATATTATTAATTTTTTCTTTCTTCCTCTGCAATTGAAAAATAAACTTGTGTTCCATGCAGTTAGTTTCTTGATACCTATTTTTGGATGAAGGAAGAAGTCTAATTCGTTGGTTGTCATTATGTGCAGCTTGGTCTGGTTTTTATTTCATGCAAATATTTTGACATGTTTTCCTCTTTTCAAAGCTGACTGAATATACTCCGAGTCATGTAATTTTATCTAAAAGTTCGTCTACTACTAGCATCTGTCCCAACATTAACATCTGCCAATTTACTTCTATGTATAGCTATGTTATGTATAATGTTGTCCATCCTTTTATTTTTGCAAGGCAGCAGTTCATCTTAACTTAGTAATGACCTCGATAGGTTTTCTTTGTAGCCTGTTGATGATGATCTACTCCATTGTGCTGCTTTAAAGCAATAGAAATTAYAGTGAATTTTCCCAAACGTTTAATATATTAAGAGACTGAAATGATGAGGAAACTTTCAAATTGGAGAAAAATTTGTACACATAACTGTTTAAAGTGAAGTTTTATTTCAGAGAAAGAGCAGCCTCAGGTACTATGTAGAGATCTGTTCTTCAAAAGTAAGAAAACACATCCATAAGCAAGTTTGATAATTAATTACTTTATTGGTTGTTAGTCTTTGGTGAAATTTCTTGTTGCTTTTAAATCAAATTGAGTGTTCTCACCTGAAATTATTTTTACAGGAATTTCTGGTAGCTGTAGTGTTTATTGTGCTATGCCGTTACTCTCTCTAGAATTGTTGGGGTATCGTGTAGATCTCATAAAATGAATGCACGTATGCGGTTGGTTTAAAAGGTTGGTTTTCAGAAGAAGAARAAAAAAAAAAGGATGTGAAGATGTACAGTGAAATACATGCCTCATTTTTTTAACTGTAGTAAAGAAATTTTGCATTAGATACTTATATTTAGGTACTTTTATTTAGATAATTATATCTAAAATACAGATATGTTTAGATACTTTTATTCTTAAATTAAAATATCATTTACACTGGTATTTCCTTACTGTATGTGAAACCCTATTTAACTTCAGTTGGCTGATATTTTGAGTGTAGTCCAAAATAAATWAATCAGTTTCTCATCTAATGTAAGTATGCAATAATTATATGAATATGTTAGTAAATGTAGCCGCTAAACATATGCACATATTTTTCTCACATAACGTCAGTCCTATTGGCAATATTATTAGTCTTATATAAAATACTAATTGTTTAGCTGGTGCTAGTTTTATCTAAATAACAGCATGTTTATATTTTGCTCAACAAGCCTACTAATTATGGTGTGTGTGTATCAAAGTGAACACTTTTCTATGCTGTGTTCCTTCAGATTTTGAAGATACCTTTTTTGCAGTATTCTGAGATTGTATATCAATTACTTATGTATCATATACTTATATTTTCCATTTACTGGTATGCAGGTCATAGGTACCATATAAAATGGAAAAGTGTTACTCTAAGCTTCATAGTGTTGTTACCATGGTCCCAGGTAGAGCTTTTTTTTTTTTTTTTTAAATACCAGCAAGGGAAACTGCCCTTAGCTGCCTTTAGAAGCTATTTATGGGAATGTGAAATTCCACCCCCCCTTTATAACTATGTATTAGCGGTGCTGACACTTCTGTCTCTTAGCAGCTCCATATCATAGCAGCTCCATATCATAGCTGCTATGATACTTCAAAAAAAAAAAAAGTTACTACTTCAAAAAGTAACACTTTTTGAATAGTCATTGGGTAGATGTACAAAAAGAGCTGATAGAGATATCCAAAACAAAATAAATTATTAAAGTGTATTTTTTAAATGTTGAAATATCTTGCGGGGGGGAGCAATATTGGGATAAGCTTCACTCACTGGAATTTCATTTACTCTAGGTACTATTTTTTGCGAGAGGTACAAAGGAGGAGTAAAAGATTGCAGTCTGCTGTAAGATAACATGAAACGTAACTGTAAAGCAGAAATGCACTGACTCAGATTTACTAACAAAAGTGTTTGCAAGAAGGAAACTTTATAGTAACAGTGTAGGCCAAATTAACTTCTAATTTTTTACAAGAAAAAAACATCTGTAATTACACAGTAGGTTTAAAAAAAAAAATCCTTCTGCTAACTGAACTCAAAATAGGGTTCATCTCAACTGCTTTTTGTGGGAAATCATGTGTTTAAATGTTCACCATAGCCATTTTTATATTTCTGATTGGTTTAAAGAAGAAAGTAGTCTTTGCTGCCGAGAGGGCCTCTGTAACTAGAGGCGTTCAAACATTTGCTTTATTTTTCTTCTGAAGTGCGGTCAGATTGTTAAAGATTTCAGCATCTTATTGTTTAAATAAGCAGTGGCGGCTGTTTCTACTGTGCTGTCCTAATTACACATCTGTTTATGCTAAGTTAATAATGAGTGTACAAGTAGGACACACAAATTACAGCACCAATGATATATTGAGGGAGAAAAGTAAAGTCATATTGAAGTTTTAGAAAGAGAAAGGGTTTTTTTTAATCCCACTACTTATATTCTGAAACTTTTTTGTACTTTATTTGCCTAATGTATAGTATTAAGTCTTCATGCTTGTAGAGAATACTGTAATTCTCCAAGTAAAATGATGAGAAAAAAATGTTTCTTCGTGTAGCAGCTTTCATGTGCCCCTTTACCTTATATGATGAATTCCAGTTCTGTGAGAAGAATACTGCAGACTGCTTTATGCCATCCAGAGCACACTTTCAATTTCAGTATTAGTGTCAATTTTCTTCAAATTCACTGTCCTTTGTTGTCTAATTCAATGCAGCAAGACTCTTATTTCCCTTGTTGAATGTTCTTGCATATGTTGTATCAAGTTTGTCTGTGTACATTCTGGTTTCTTCATTTTTGAACATCCTGATACTGTATCATAGCAATTATGGCACTAAAAAGAAGTAAAGGAAAAAAGCATACGTTCATAGAGAAATGTTGGGGWGGATAATATACCCAGTTCAGAAGGCTACTTGATGAGAAGTTGTTTCACAGGAGATGGAGGAGATACAAGGCTATACTGGGAATATTTTGAAATGAGCTTTCTGATAAGCTCAAAAGGTGGGGTTTAATGCTTGCCTTCAAAATTGGAAGTGATGGTTATATAAGCTTTTACCATTAACAATCCTCAAGTTACATGTAATAGGAAAGAAGAATGGAGCTATCATTGGCTGTAGAGCAAGAAATTTTAAATGTAGCATAGTCCTCAATGTAAGCGTATAGTTATTGTGCAAGGGACGGAAAAGTCTGCCTTCACTTGTACCCATTTTAAACTTGTTTTCATGGTTACTGGCTGTTCATTAAACAAGTTGCATGCTCTCCAAAAACAAGCCACGATGATGCTCTTCATGTGGTGAACTTTTACTACGAGTCTACCCTCGAAGGTTACCAGTTTACTCACGTTCCAACCCTAGTTTAATTCATTGTGTTGTATGTTTTGAACATTCTGCYGTGTCTTCATAATTGAAATGTTCTAATGAAAATATTTCTCATCTAGCAGAGAAGCGATACCATTCTATGAGCGTATAAGCAACTAAATGTTTTCTGTGTTTATAATAGACCGAGAAGGAATGAGTGATATACCTGAAACTGAAGAGACTGCAAGAACTTGTGATTCATGGCAGAGTGACCTGTGGGCACAAGTGAAAGACAAATTAATGAAATATTTACATCACAGCACGATTTTCCCAGAAAGTATCCCACGTAAATTTGATTATGTGCACAAAGACTTACTTATGCAACAGTACAACCTTCATACAGCAGTGCACCAGCCAAAAGAAACCAGAACAGATAAAAATATCAATGAGTTTAAAAGTGCTAGTGGCCTTGGGTATTATGAAGTGACAGTTCTGGGTAAGTATTTGGTAGCTCGGCTTCTAAAAAAGGTTAAGCAAGAGCAGTGTAAGATCTTAGCTCTTTGCTGCGTTAACTTGAGAATGATTTGAAGGTTCGTCAGAAACTGAATGGATTTCTCTAAATTAATCAGTTGATTCTGAGTATTTCTTGAAGTTTAAAAAAAGATTGACATTTTAGATTTTTGTTAGAGTCATGATTTAGGATAATTTTTTACCAGAAAGCTGTAATTCTCATTAAAAATACCTTTAAATGAAATGACTGAATATCTTGTTTCTAGTATCACTTTTCGTATAATTGCAATTTTGTGTATAGGTTTATGTGTATCATTTGAAGAATGTGTGTAGTCCTTAAGCGATTGATTATTACGATTAGAGGTAGGTCCTGTTCACTAGTTTAACCAGTCTCACATAATCAGGTAAATTATTCAATTGCACTTGATTGTCAGCTGACTTCCCTGCTGGAGAGGTATTCCTCAGAAAGAAGTTAGTGTTCTTAAAGGGAGAAGGACAATTATAAATGCTTCTTTCGAGCTTTATTCTCATTGAGTTGTTTTTTGAGTACTGTTGCTCCTGAAGTGCCTTTCTTCTGTGCTAAAAAATTAAGGGCTGTATTTTAGCCATGGTCATCAACTGCTCTCTGCTGCTTCTGGTTAGTACAAAGTGTCAGTTGATTGATCTTTATTTGTTAAAATATAAATATGCAAGTTGATGTGTATCTGTTTGTTAGCATTACTGTGGGATATTAATCTGTTTGATTTTGTTTTCCTGTTAAAAGGAGAAGGAAATTGCCTAGCTTAACGATGCTCATGTTAAGTTCCTATAATTTAAAAGTTTCCATTATTTGCTAAGGGAGATTTGCAGAGAAGGTGTTTGAATATTTACAGCCATTAGAATCCTGGGACTTACAATATAATATTCAAGACGAAAGTAGCACAAGTACTGCACTGCATACTGCATAGATACACCGGTTGTAAAATGAATTTCTCTGCCCTTGTAGCAGCGATAAAGTTAAAAAGGAGTGTGAAATGRCTTCCAATGTTGGTTTAATATTTTCTGAGCTAACAGCATTGTTAGCTTTAAGTCATAGTATGTTATAACATCATATCAATTTGAATGTGCTTATGTATAAATATATATACATATATATATTGAAATGTATTTTTAGATGTCAGTTATTAATTAATGGACAAAGAGCAAGTAAATAAAAATCAGTGTTCAGCCTGCAATAGTTTGTGTTTTTAGAAAAAGAAGAAATGGTGCATGAAGTTGCTACTGGGCTGAAGATGAAGTTTTCTGCTAACTTAAGTATTTTTTTTCAACAGGTATAAACCACGATGTAGCAATAGATGTTGCATTTCTTCCACTGTTTTGTCCTGAAGATCCACACTTATTTCAACTAGAAGACACTCAAAATGATGCATTGTTGTCTTGTATGAGTTGCATCTCTGCATGTCAGCAGAAGGCCAGTAGCAATGGAAGGCTTCGTGACATGTTTCCACTTTCAAGTGAGACTGGCTTTCACTGACGTTATTCATTTATCATTTCTTTTTTTATCTTTCAATGCAAGAGTTAATCCTCTATAGAAATCTCTGTTGTAGGTCAGACATTGTTTGGCTCTTCAGTGAAAGATACGTGAATTCTATGTGACCCCCTTTAGTAAATAGTTAGTAATACTGAACTGTCAAGGCAGTTTTTACTGGAGCTGTTCTCATACTCTGAAGATAGTATTTTAATATCCAAACCACAAACTCCTAAGTGACCTAGACAGTGTTTGCAGTTGTTATTTGATGCAAAATTGTACTGACATAGAAGTCAGTATGTGTGGCTGAGCATGTGAATATTTGGCGTGATCTGCTTTGAAATTGATTCACAGTTATTCCACTCTTGTCAATCCATTTCACTGATGTCACTCTGAACAGCTGCTTTAACGCAACCTGCAGTGCCTATAAACTGAAGTATTTGCCTGCTATTGAATTATTTTCCTTCAGATTATGCTTCTAATTACTGGCACCTCACAACAAATATGGTGAACACTATTAATGTGTATCATACTGCAAAGTGCTATATAAGCATCGTATTTTCCTGCACGTTTATATAGACAGACCTGATTTTATTTAAATACATCTTTACTTTTCCTGGAATAATACTATGAAATCTGAGAATCACTAATGGTTAAGTAATGCATATTTCAGCTTTTCCATATCTAAGTTCTGATGCTGTCATTTCTAGTGATTGAATTTACTAATAAAATTCTACCAAAAAAAAATTCCAGTAGGCCAGCATTTAATAGTTAGAGTGAGGTTTTTCACTGAAAGAAGGTTGAACATATACACATTACTGCATGGAAAACAATGTCAATTCAGTATACCTTTTTACTGTATGTATATTAAAACACCTTTTCTTAACTTCTAGATGAAATTGTAAAAGCAGCGATGGATCTAGACGGCAAACATGTTGTCTGCATCTTAGACATTTGTCACTTGGGTGATGATAAGGTGGAAGTCTTTCTGAGCAAAATCTACAAGACAGTGGAACCTGGTGTGCTGGATCCAGTGTAATTTAGTAACTTATTTTTCAAATTTACATTGTTCAAAAGGAGGGAAATAAAATTGCTGTAACTTGAATACACCCTCTACACATTGCACTTTTCGAGAACTAGCAGACACAGACATAAAATTATGATTCTTAGAGCAATTGTAATGGTCATACATGTAACTGAGAAGGACGATTGTTGCCTTTGTTTTTGGCAGTCTTGAAACAGATTACACAATGTCTTGGTCACTTATGTTCAAGAAGGATGAATAGGCAATACAGTGAGCTTATCTTTTGATAGGATACCAAGGAGCATGATTGTCATCTATCTCCCTCTCTCTGCCTGTGCACATMCATACACAGGAAATTTATATATCAGGGTGAGAACTGAGAAGAGAGGCAGGCTTTCCCAATATTAAAGGCAACGTTTGCAAAAGAATTAACTGGCTGTGATATAAATTTAGGCTGGAAATTAGAGTAATTTTTAGGCTTAGAGCTATTGTGTTCTATAGTGATCTTTTAGTGGGAGGAACTAGGGGCAGCCTAACTGCTCTTTAGGCTTGAAGCTTACTGTGTTTGTGAAAGGGATTAAATACCATGGTGCCTTTAGTACTGGGGACTGGACTCAGTGATCCAAGAAGCCACTTTCAGTTCTTTTTACCTGAGCACAGTCAACTGCTGTGTTTTTATGTCTGCTTTTGTATATATAACGTTGGGTAGTGAGTGTAGCACCCAAAGGTTTTTAACATATTTTATTTATTAATTAAAAAAAAAAAGAAATATTTTTAAAAAGAAACTTTGTTAGTGGAACTTGCTTCTAGCTTTGCAAGAGAAAAACTGTCTTTAAGGAGTGCTTAGCATGGCAAGATATACAGTTTGTCACACCATTAGGTTTTTTCTGTTGATCACCACTATCCTCTTTCTTTTTAGTAATAGCTGTATTCTGAGTACATGAAGGAGCTCAGCAGCTGCAAGAAGCTGCTACTTCCACAAGAGCAAAGAGACTGTAAAATTCTGTCAACTTTTTGCCTGTGTACTAAGTAGCAGCTGGCTCCTGCTGAGTTCAGAACAAAGTCCCACTTTTTCCTCCCATGTCAAACAGCCTCAAATCATTTATACAGCTAGATCCTTAGGAAATTGTTCTCAAGCAGGAGCTAAAACACATTGCTATTTGACAACTTGTCCATGTGAAACACTGGTCTCAGTTCAATTCTTTGAGACGAAATGATTGCATTGTGGAAGCTTGCCAATTAAATTGTACCATTATTGACCAAAGCCCACAGAGTTAATTTATAGGAACAGATTTATTCTTTTTGTGGAAAACTTCTAGGCGCGTTTTAGCAGCCTGTTGGTAATTGGGAAGTATCACTTTCAACTAGTAGCTCACTCGTCTGCCCTGGGGACAGTGGACTTTGTCTTCAAGTACTTAAATTCTGTACCCTAACTTCAGTTAATGGTAATTGAAGGAGAAATGTTAACTGTCTTTATTATAGTACAAGTTCATAGGCAACTTCGGATAAAAGTAAAAGCCTTAACATTCTAAAGAAATTGATAAAATTATTCTGTCTCTCTAGTGTGGTTTACAGTTTAAAAATGTATCAATGGGAAAAGTTTAACTTAAATTGCACAGGGACTAAAAGTTAATTAAATGTGACTACATATTATATGTTTATATTTTGTATGGATCATATAGTGTTAGTTCTAGAGCAACGTTTGTCAACCTATGCCTTTCAGAGTACATTGTAACCTTGCCACAGAAGGCAAAATGAAAACGTACCAACCTGAGAAGAGCACGGTGTTGCTTGCAATATGTTATTTGTGTTATTTTGTTGCTTATGGGTATATGAAGATGAGAGGCCATTGCTCTAGAATGAGAGATTAGCACCAGCACTTCGTGTACCAAACTGAGCCACGCTGACTGTGTCAGCCAGTATTTTTTATCTAGATACTTCAGGTCGAAGTCTAATTTTAATGAAGTGATTATTTCTAGGAGCAATTTTTAAAGTTGTTACCTTTGTACGAAAGGCCTGATGTGGCTAACACTGTCACAGAGCCACTCTATTCAATTGTTCTAGCCGCTCCATCTGTCCCATGCAATAGAAATGYGGCAAAGGCTGTTTGTCGCATTGTGCTGCTTATTATACTTTAAACATGTAGCATTAATCATTTAATCTTCCATGTTAGGACTTCCTAACTCTAAAAGAAATATCAGAATGATGTGGAATATGTATAATATGTGCTTGAGACTTTAAAGTATATAATTTTATTTTACAGAAGTGTTGTTTGAAATTTTTCATGGCAAAAGCTGGGAAGGAGAGATATTTACTCTTGCAGAATGAAGTGCTAATGTTAGAAGCACAGGCTCTCTGCGTGTAGCTAGAGAATATTCAATACCTTTAGTAGATTTGGAATTTCAATATTCTGGGTCATTCTGGAGAGGCACTTACCCCATCCCTGTAAGTTACACTGAACTTAATACGCTGACTTCAGTCTGTGAAGTGTTGCAGTGTTAGTATATGGTTCCACCACTGTCTCCCTCCTCCCTGCCAAACCAGCACTGTAGCACTGGGGTGAAGGTCCTCTCTGCAAAGAAACTACTTGCTGTTTTATTTCACTTGGTGTTTATTAACACAAGTATAAAACCAAAGTATTTTTGATCCTGAGTCTGTCCAAACATGTTAATTTTGCCATGTTAAACCAAGATACAGAATCTTTACTCCTGCACAATGTCATAGGAATCATCTTTCTTGCTGCTGTGTATTGCCACTGCTGAGGGTAAAATACTATCAGAGCACACTCCCTAACTGTAGAATTCTTACCCAACCAAAGAACTGTACTCTAAAATCTTGCATTTGTGTGTTTCTTATGTTTCCAGCATTAATTTCAAAGAAAACCAGGGGAGGATAAACTGTATGTAGCTAATGGTACTTAAAGTGTATAAAACTTGGTAAGTCATAGATCTTAGAGGTAAGATCAGATTTGAATTAATGTGATGTAGAACTAGGGGAACACTGAATATTGGATAATATAAATAAATRAATTAATATATGTAAACGTCTTGGATTATTTCTTTCCACTTTTGAAAGCTGTTACAGTTTTCCAAGAATCTTCTCCACAATCACGTTTACTCTTTTAAAGAATCTTTACAGGAGAACTAAGTCGAGCTTCTGTCAAAATATATGCCACCAATTGCAGCTTCTCTTGGCTTTCAACACTGTGTGCAGCATGACTTTTGCAGAAAAACAGGAAAAAGGTCTTGATGACTTTACAAATTGTCCTTTATTTTCGTTATGGACTAGAGTTCTGACATTAGTAAGATTTTCATTTTTCTGTTCTAATAACAGAAAACAAGAGTTGATCCTAGTAATTGTTACCGAATACAACACAGACTGAATTCAGAGAAAGAATCTATAGAGCTTACATCCAGACATGGAGAGTTGTGTGATAATCATTCAAACATCTCAATGTAAATCTTGAAAGTGAGTGAAAATGGGCTGAAAAGAGGTAGTTTGCTTCTGTGATCAGTTTAGGTGATTCTACATCTCTTGCATTGGTATGAATCAATGTTAAAATCAGTTCATTATAAACACCAGAACAAGCTGGACCTGACAGAGTAGATGACTGAAAGAATCTGAAAGGACAAATGTGGGGAATGACTTGGTTATCTTAGTCCGTAAGATGGGTAATTTTTTTTAATATTTCCCTCCCTCCACTTTTGACCTTTTTAACAAAGTCATTGCATCACAGATTGCATTGTGAAGTGAGAACCCTGAGCTTACATCACTGAATGAAAGATGACCTGGTCCTCTGAAGTGACATTCAGGTTGAAATAGGAGCAGGGGGCTCGAGCAATCTCTTAGGAAGCATCATCAAAGCTAGAATTTGTGCAGTAATGGGAGAGGAGGAGGGGGAGAACGATGCTTTGTGAAAAAGGAGCAGGAAGTTAGGGCCGAAGGTTACTTGCAGGTCCTTCACTCTGTGTCTCTGTTTCACAATAGGCAGGTGTGTCACTAGTGTCCCATCCCAGCCCCCACTCCCGATAAGCTCACTGCCACCTCGAGGACTCACCTGGGTGGTGTCAAGTTCTGTTGGAACTGAAATTTCAAACTCATCAGCAGGCTGTGGGCTAACAACCACCACCCCCAGCCAAAGATATCTGTAGACATTACATTTTGTGCTTCTATGAATAAGCAATGAAGCAAGTGGGTAAGTTCAGTTTTTTCTGCCTCCTGGTGGCTGGTAGGATTTTATTCAAGACTACAGAGGCATTTCCTGTGAATGCCTCTGTAAGTTTGTTCTATTTCAACAGCACTAGCAACAGGTCTGTGTCTGAGCAGTGCGAATGTGGCCTGTATGGATTAAATTCTCCTCTGCTTAGTGCTCGGGGGCTTGTGGGCATTCCTAAATCTGCTAATCTTCAAGCCTGCGACGCAAATACCCAGTTCACCATCACAAAACCACCGTGGATAGCACTGATTGAAAGAGGCAATTGCAGTTTTGCTGAAAAAATTAAGATGGCAGCCAGAAGGGGTGCAACAGCAGCTGTGATCTACAATGTGCTGGATAAAGACAACGACACCATCCTGATGTTGCATCTCGGTGAGTATCACAGCGCGAAGTGCTGAAACCTGATCGTTTTTCTGAAGTTTGGTTCAGGACAGCACAGCCGGGCTATAAGGAAGCGGTTGTGTTTGTGGATGATTGTTGCTTTAATCAAGAAATTCAATGGGAAAAAAAATGTATTATGCAATTTGAGTCTTCAGTGCATAGTAAGAAATACTCTGCTGTTATGTTCTGAGCTTSGTACAGTGTAGCCAAACTGGTGAGTCTCTGAAGTTAGTACCATTTTTTACTTGTACAGCACACAAATTATTTTAGATAGTGATGTAGAGAAACCCATACTGTCTGCTTTGAAGGYACTAGTTTATTTTTCGAGGTTAGAGGACACAAATGAACCTACAAGTGTCTGCAGCATATTTTGCAGATTGCAAGCCAGATCTTGCTTTCCCCCCCTCCCCTAAATTGTTCTAATCCTTTCTGAATAGCGGCTGATCTCAGCCTCTTCTGGGATTCCCTAATTCCTTAACGAAAGGTTAGACAAAATGATTGTAATCACCCATTCTGGCTCTAATAGCTACGGATCTGTTATTAGGGAAGAACTGAGAAGCTAACTGCGATACTGCATTGCATGGCTTTTATTTCTGTGTGTGTTCCTCTAGGTCAACCTGTCTAATAAGCACTTTAGTACAAAGCACGCGTATACGTAGCTAATTCTGTGAAATATACTTTGGTAGAGCTGCACTAGGAATCTTTTGGCTTAAGTCTTGCTTGTCTGATTTTGTGAGCAAACTGAGTGATTTTTAATCCGGAGATGAGCCAGCATTTTACTGATCACATCCCGTGCTGGTTTGGGTTGCCGCTTCAGGAAGTTTCTGGCTGTGGAACCCACGCCTGGGCAGTTCACAGGACTCAGCTGCCACCAGCTGCTGAGCAGGCTGGCTCAGAGTCTCAGTTAGGCACCTGTAGGAGCATCACAGGTGCTTTACGAACCTGAGCATCATGGGAGGCTCAGGTCCCAAAAAAAAAAAAAAAAAAAAAAAAAAAAAAAAAAAAAAAAGGCATCCTAAACAAGGTACTGCACAACACAATAAAAAATGTGCTGTACGGCACTGAAAGTGCAGCGGCTTATCGTACCACACAGCCAGCTTTGACTCTCCTGGTATCGTGATAGAGTTAGTGTTTGCAAATGGAGCTTAAATATTTTACTGAAAACGTGTAGCCAATAAACCAAAGCTTTTGTTCTACCTCAGGAGAAAGTGATTTAGACTTCAGTGGCCAGCATGTCAAGATTCAGATTAACTTGCTTTTTTTATTTGGTTTTGGAGCATGCCAGCTCATACAGACGCTGGATGAATAAAGAAAGAATTGTACTGGCTTTATGTAGCTGCAAAATGGGTGCCAGCTGCATTTCTTGCAAGCGGTGGTGGCCCCAGCTGGCCCATGGTGTGAGCGCAGCAGGAGCAGGGCAGCCCCTTCCCCCGGAGGTTGGTGGAGCAGAATGGGATGGAACCTTGTTTAAATACGCTGGGTAACTGGGATGTCACAAACCCGACCGACTAGACTCCAGAAATAAGATAATTGTTTAGGATGAGCTCTGAAAGCAGACCCTAATTTTTCAGATGTTTTTTTTTTCTAAAAGTAAAAAGATTTAAAAAATCTTGAAAGCAACAGATATATCACCTGAGAGTGTATTTCATGAGACATGAAGTCCCATCTTAATTTAATTCATGTAGTTTTCTCAAAGACAAATTGTGATTTTTATAGGACTATTTCCTATAGTCGTCCTATAGGACTAAAGAGGATATTACGATCTATTTGGTGGCAAAGAGGGTTTATAAATCAGTGCAGTAGTCACGTGTGTTAAACACAGCGAGGGCAAAATACTTCAGCGAGATGAGCTCTTCGTCTAATCAGTATAGGAGAAGCATCTTCTCTCCGTATTTGTTTCCCTCAGTGTAAAGTGTGGAGCCGTACGTTCTTTAGGTAAAACAGAAAAAGCCTGGGAGAGAGGGGTGGTCATTGCAGCACAGCGCTCAGAGCAAAGGAGTGCTTGGAGATGATAAATTTTTTTACAGTAGAGTTGTTCACAGGGCTGGGGAAGGAAATCTCCTGTTTGGCTGGAATCTGCCAATGGTGGCATCGCCCAGAGAGGTCTGCGGAGACTTCGGGATTAATCCTCTCTGCCATTTGGGATGGGGACCTTTGGAGATGAGACACCCTTGTTGGCAGAACAGTGAGAGAAAAACCTGCCCTGCTGCTGCCAGCGATCTGCAAGCTCCTGATTAAACAAGGAGCAGCAGTCTCCGGGGTTATCGGCTGGCTCTCGGTTGGGGCCAGCCCTGGCATCGTCACTCATCCATCTGCGCTGCTCTGCTACTGTGCAGGGCCGCAGGAATCCCATCACCTTGGTTATTTATTAGGCCTTGGGGCCTTGGCCGCAGTTTCCCACCATCCTCCTCCCTTCCTGCTGACTTTAACCTAAAATCAATAGAGCTTTCTAGCCAACCTTATTTTCTGTTACAACGGTACAGTATTACGTATGTATTACACATCATAAAACACCCGCTCAGTCGTACAGCAATGAAGTAGCTTGTTCTGGGCAAAGTCCAGGTGTGCAGGAAATGTTGGTAATTTAAAGCTGCTAGGAAGGAACAAAGAGAAAAAACTCCCCTCTCAGTGACTCCTTCCTCATCCTCTACCACAGTTCCTTTTACCTGCCATCAGTTTTACCTGCTGCTGGGTATCGGTTTGTTGTTACACACAGACGCGTAAGATAAAACTGATACATTAATAGCTTTTACTAAGGAAAATTTTAGAAGTCAAGGTATTAGTAACAACTTTCCCATTCCTCACCAATAACACAAATCACTGCTGGGGAAATGCTCTACTTTAATCTGAAAGATTTTCTGTAGGTGTTTGTGTCTTATTTGCATGAAGTTAGATTGATCCAATGGTACAGAGACTAAGCTTTTGCTAGAAGAAAAATGTCTCTTTTTAGTCGTTCCAGCACTTACTTGATATTCTCTGGAAAGGAAACGGAATATGCATCTGTAACAACATTTTTCCAGCACCACTCCTTGAAACTTAAATGGAAATTCCAGGAATTATCAAGCTTTTGAAATATAGCCAAATTTAAACAAGGTATTTTGGGGCTCCTTTTTTAGTAACAAATACCAGACCACAGATGGTAGCAGAATAACTGTGCTCTGCAAAGTCACAAAGCAGCTGGCTTGGGCCCATGCTTTGTAAGCAGTGCTGGCACGGGCCGGGAGAGGGCTGTATCCTCTTGTCACTAAGATTTTTTCCCTTTTTTCCTGTTCGTTTACAAGAGAAGATAGGAGACTGGAGATAGGAGTATAAACAAAACAAAACAAAAAATTAAAACACCATTATTGCTGCCATTTGGATACTAGTCCAATATAGCAGCTAAGCTAAAACATCAAGTGTGTTCTGAAAGGTTTTCTCCAAGGGATTTACTAAGATCCAGTGAAAGGGAACTCTCTTACTGGTTAAAGCCTCCAAGACTCATGAAGAACAGTACCCTGGCAGAACTGTTGTACAACAGGAGCAAGCAGATATCTCAGTTTGTCTGTACAATAGAAATAATCAGCAATCCTGACAATAATTGGAAAAAATTGTTGTGGATTTGCGTTTCCTTCCAACTTGTTTCCAGGATATTCTGTAGCCTCAAAGTCTAACTTTTGTTATCTCAGAAGTATTTTGAGATAAGATCTTCTTAGCTGTTGGTGCAATAGCTATTATAAACTTGTGGGCTAAATGCCTGACAATGGAGTTTGGTTTTATCTTTCGTTTCAAAAGCTGGTATAAAATCTTGCTCAGGTTCCCCATCTTAACTCTAACATATCATTGCTTATTTGATCTTCAGAGTCATTTCTGTTTTACAACACATTTTGAGTCATCTCTTCTGTTTACTATAGAAAAAGCCGGGCTCTGTGTCCTAGCTTTGAACAGCCTGTGGGACCTGCATGTGAAAACAAATGAACTTCCAAGAACGTCCATGCAAAGCAGAGGCCGTGAACTTCCCTTTTCATTTGCTCCTTGTGAAGTAAGCAGCTCTGCTAACAGCAATCCAGATGCCTCCGTCGAGTCAATGTTCTCATAGTGTAGACTAAATTCCTCCATTTATTGTCCGAGAAAGTTGTCTAAGTGGCTTCACGTCGCGGATGCAGGGAGGGCAGCGGCAGGAAGGGTGAAGCACACAGCCCTTCACCAGTGGGAGCCGTCACTGCAAGGAGAGTCTGGGACAGCCGGGGCAGGTCCGTCTGGAGAAGGCTTGAGGGGTTCTCATCCATGTGTACAAATTCCTGATGGGGTCAGCGAGGGTAAATATGATGGAGCCAGACTCCTCTCAGTGGCGCCCAGTGAAAGAAATAGAGGCAATGGGCACAAACAAGAAATTACATAAGAAAAAACTTCTTCACTGTGAGGCTGGCAGGTTGCTCAGAGAGGTTGTGCAGTCTCCATCCTTGGAGATACTCAAAACCCAACCAGACATGGCCCTGGGCCGCTGTCTCCAGCTGCCCTGCTCAGAGGYGGGTTGGACTGTCCCATCTCCAGAGCAGACAGCCTTTTCCTTCCAGAAAGGCTCCCGAGCAGGCATAAAAATCCCTGCGGGCTGTGCTCACCTCCGCAGAGCGCAGGCTGCCAGAGAGATGCGTTCAGGTCTGGGATTTTCCAGAGCCCCCAGAACATGGAGCCAGCAAAGCCCAGGACCTCACCACGCTGGYGTTTAGTACTGTTTCTTTAGCGTCCAAGGTAATCGATGTGATGAGCACTGGGTGACTACGTACTGTGACCCACTTGTTCATCCATAAACTTGGTGGTGAACATGTACAGGGAGCCCAGATTCTGCTTCTGTGGAAAACCAGCAGAAGGTTCATCCTGGGACCACATGAAAGAAAGATGGAAAACGTAATTTCATGAAATTGCAAGTGCCTTTGATGGGAGGAAGAGTGCATGCGAACTTCRGTCAATGCATGAGCATCCATCCCTTTTGTACGTCCTGCCTCTGCTGATGGTGTTTTACCCATATTCTCTGGGGTAGTAGAGGGCACATGTAGCGCTGTCACAACAATTGGTCCCACTGTGCCAGAAATACAGAGAAACAACGCTTGCTTCCCTGGCACCAGGGACTCTTGCGCACATCTGGCCGAGGGAAAGCGTTCGGTGCCAGCGCACAGGGTGATCTGACGCACTTTTTTTTTTTGCCACGTCTAGTGAACAGAGAGTTGTAGGCTGGAGTTTCCAAGTTGTGTTAGAGCCAAACAAGCTCCCAGATTCATAGTGAAACTTAGCTGGAACTGGCAACCTCCATGTGTCTTCTGCGTCCAGTCACAAGGATCACCTCAGATTCTCCTGGAAGCTCCTAAGCCCCGCAGGCAGGAGGTGGGGAGGTTTCCAGCCTCTACGCCTCCCCCGGCCTGAGCCTGCCCTCTTTGTGGCGAAGGACCACAAGCTCCATTCTCATACCTTAACTTTTTTTTCAGCTAGCTCAAAAACTTGGGATGCTGTAGCCCACACCGTTGCCTGCTTGGAGCAAGTCACCTGTCCAAGCCCCTTCCGTTGCTGGTCATGGACATGAACTGGTTTTGGATAAGGAAATGCAACGTCTGTTGTCTTTGACTTGTGATTCAGGGTAATGTTTGTTCATGGATTTTTTTGTCCCATGACATTCAGTCCTGGGTTTCATTTTAGGGCGCTCCTTTTGATTGCTTTTTCCATTTTTATAAGTGCTTCTCCTTTCCACATCATTGTTCAGTGGAGAAGGCCCAGAGACACGGTTCAGATCTATACGCAGCACTTGGAGGGTTCAGTGCCACTCCTGTAATGCTTTGCCCTAACAGAGATTTCTTGTGYCCTTGTGAGCTTTCCTCCAAAGACAGAGATCCAGAGCTGGGTACTTGAATAAGAGACAAATGCAGTTTTGAAGGAGATGAATGTACAGGTCTCTCATCAGAAGATACCCTGAGTGATCTGGCTTGATATTAAAAAGCAGTATTTAGCATACACATTTTTTTTAATCTTGGAAAAAGGTGTTTAAATATTTACTCAAATAAGGTTAAGCTCCAGATAATGATAGGGTCCATCCCTGGAGAAGGCAGTGACAGCATTCCCAAGATTTCACTTTGTTTATCTGAAAGTCACGCCCTACTTTCTGAACTTCTCAGAGCCTCCACCAGTAGCCATGGGGAAAAAATGAAAAGCAAAATTATACAGCATAAGTTTTTAAATAATAAAAATCTTTCAAGGTTAAAAAAATCAGATCTGTGCCAGAAATGCCTTCATGCTGTACCTATTTTAGATGTAATTCTGCTTCTGATTTTGTGGGAGCCCATTAATGCTGCTTACCCTATCATTCTCACATCTGTAGTCATCATGGGCTGCAGTGCTTTTAATTTCAGAAACTTTTAGAAAGCTCTCGCAAACAAATGTAGCAGAAGTAAGTTGCACTACTTGTTAATACCTTGTACTACATGTCACAGCGTCTGGCCTCTTTCTCCAAAACAGAATGTGCTTTCTCCAAAATATAAAATCTCAGCTTTTTATGTAAAGGAAGGAAAAAAAAAAAAAAAAAAACCAACGAACCAGGAAAAAACCCTATCAGCCCTCCTCTTGCCTGGTCCCTCCAGGCTTCCTGGTAGCAGTGCGAATTTTTAATTGCTACTCAATACACACCTTTTCTGTTGTGAATTACGGGTAACTGAGCTGAAAGCCATCAGACAAACCATATTTTTCAAACACGAGTAAAGGATACACTTCAGTAAGGCTGCAGATCTGTTTATTAATTATCATTCCGGAAGAAGATTTAATGAATGAGAGCCCAGAAAGTTCTCAATGTGAGATATGCAGCTTAAAGTAGGCAAAATTGGCATGCTGTTTTTAAAA
This sequence comes from Phoebastria nigripes, assembly GCA_035582835.1. Classification (NCBI taxonomy): domain Eukaryota; kingdom Metazoa; phylum Chordata; class Aves; order Procellariiformes; family Diomedeidae; genus Phoebastria; species Phoebastria nigripes. The sequence continues at coordinate 5,233,876 of JAYKAV010002220.1, forward strand.
CATATCATTTTAACTCTGCTGGGGTGTCCCTCTGCGCTCTGACACTGTCCCAGCCACCTCACCCGGCTCCTCTCAGTTGTGCTGGCCCAGAGGAGCCGCTAACCGTGCCGGGATGCACAGGGACCGTTGGCCTCTTGCAAGTGGCTTCCCTGCCAAGCCAAGCAAGGCTGGTGTCTTGCAGCGTTTACTCGGAAGGACTGAACACTGTCAGCACAAGCGTCCGCTTTCTGCCCCAATACAAACTCTCGACTTCCTTTGCTCTGCTAGCCTGAGAAATTCCTCAACCACAGTGAACAAGCTTTCTGTTTGTGCCTGCCGTTTGCTTACTCGGTTATTTTCAAGCGAGTGGAAACATTGCCTGAGCAAGGAGTCAGAAAGTTGGTACCAAAATAATGCCATGGCAGCAAAATGTCCGCAATCACGTTTAGAGCAAGTTTGTTTGTTGTTATTGCTCTCTGCGCTGCACGGTGAGTCCAAGTTTAGGCTCCGTGTTCATTTTGGTGAGATTACCAAATGCGTTGTGGACATTTTGCCACCAGGCAGTAGCCTGGACAGCATGCACGTTTCCCAACAGTTGCCGAAGAGCAGTGAAGTTAGTTACTACCACCCAAAGCCAGGCTGGAGCTGATGAGCAGCTGTGCCCCAGCACGGAGCCGCCGCGATGCCCTGCAGGTCTGCTCCCCGGCAGCCTGCCTGCCGCAGAGACGCCTTCGCACCCGCACGCAGCTGCAACTTCGGCACCCATGCTGTCGCTTTACTATAATCGTGTTACGAACTGTAATGTATGGAAGTGTAAGAGACTGTGGCTAAGCCTTATACTCAAAATCCCCACAACTATAGAAGTTTTGTATCCCGAGGAGGTGCCAATCTTTGCCTTTGGTCCAATTTTGTCATGGTGAAAACGCCAGAGCTCAACATCCCTAAAGCTTTGGAGGCATTTGAAGCTGAGCAGTTTGGCTGCTGTCCATCGCATAAAGCTTGGTTATATTTTCAGAGTGTTATTAAGTTGTTCTCTGCACCTACATGGAACAGGTTTCAAAACAAACCCACGTCTCTCTGATGGCTTACAGATATACTTCGTATTATAGCTAGAGACGTTACTGTTGAAATAAGCTGTCTACTTAGATGTGGAATGAGAAAATGAGAGGTTTGTTTGGGTTAGGACAAAATGGTTCACTTAGAAAGCTTTGCGTGTTTAGCAATATTGATCTTTAGCAAATTGCTTTATCTGCTCTTCATTACCTGCTCTGCACGCTGCTATTTCAGCAGCAAAACCAAACCCTGATCTCCCTGAGTTTGCTACTGAGCTACAAAAACCTGTAGATGCCGTGCTGGCAGGGGTGGGTGCTGGCGGAGTGGGTTTGTTTCGAAGCCCCGGCCCCCAGGTAGTCATTCAAACCCGAGTCGGGTTTGACTGCGTAACGCTCGTTGTCCTGCATTCAGCACAGGTGCAAGTGAAGGAAAACGTGCGCCATAGATCGACGCCGAGTTATCCGTTATCAGCCAAAAGCCTGCGTTAAAAGCTAAGCGGTGCTGACTCGTATCAGAAAGGGTTTAACTCTGTGTTTACACTAATTTTGTTGGCAACTTCGTAGGCAGCAGCTGATCTTGTGCCATGTAATCACTGCACAGGAATAATCCTTTCTAAATGATGGGCTCCCATCCAGAGACCCAGCCTGCGCGTAGTGACACGTGGCCGTTTGGGGATGTCTTTGAGTGGCTCCCGGTGCTGGGGGACATTCCTGCAGAGCAGCTGACAGGAGCAGGGCCTCTCAATCAGAAGAGCGGCTCTGTGGAGAAGAGGAGCTCAAAATGTTCTTGGTTCTCTTGTTATCTTCCTTTCTTGCCTCAGATTCTCTGGCGGGGCTCTACGGTGTGCCACGCTCATGTTTGCAGCGATTCTGCAAGCACTCTGACCGCACTGCCTGATGCGGGACAACCTTGCAAAAATGTGTATGCGCCGGAGCAAGGGACTTTTGAATGCAAACTGGCTGCCCAAAAAGTAACTGCAGAGCCCTGAAGAAACGTGACTTTTCATTGTGACTTATATAGATTAAATAATAATTAACTATGCAAACACAGCTAATACATAAATAGAAAAAGGCGTTTTTGGTTCAAGCGGCAGGTTTATAGTGTGTGTCTAATGACACAGAGAACAATGGCCAGTGAGTTAACACAGCTAACCTAGTACTCTGTAAACCAATTTTGGGCAGGACTGATACTGCGTGTTGCTGAGTGTTCAGCAAATATTAACTCAACGATGTGAAGCAGGCTGGGTCAYGGCTGGGTGCCGGGGCTGCTGTGCTTCAGGGCTGCTGGGGGTTGGCCCCTTCAGGGGGTCGGCCCCTTCAGGGGGTCCCCACAGGCCCGCCGGGCCCCCCGGTTCTCTGTCCGCTGCGGGCACTGGGGCAGACTGCAGGGGAGATGGTCTGGAGGAGGGTCACCCACTGTGCTGGGAGGTGATGGAGGGGGGTGAGCCACTCTTCCTGGGAGCGATCCGGGGGGGTCACCCATCGCCCCTGAGAGGCGATGTCAGGAGGAACCATCACTTCTGAGAGGGGATCCGGCTGGGCGACCCACCGCATCCCGCCTGGGAAGCAACCTGGGGTGGTGACCCACTGCCCTGGGAGGCGATCCGGCGAGGGGGACCCCCCGGTGCCCCCCCACCGCCGTCAGGACGCCCGTGGCTGCAGCGCTCGGCACCGCCCCGCGGGGTCCCCGCTCCCGCGCCGGCTGCGGGGGCGTGCGGCGGGGCCGGGGACTCCCGGCGGGGTTCCCGCGGCGGGCGGGGGGCGGGGGGCGTGCCGCGGCGGGGGCGGCCCCGCTCCTCCCCCGTGGGCGGTGGCGGCGGCGGGGCCGCGGCGATTTTAGGCGGCGGCGGCGGCGCGGCCGGGCCGTGCCGTGCCGGGATGTCGTCGGGGGCCGCGCTGCTGGCGCTGGCCGCGCTGCTGTGCGCTGCCCCGCCGCCGGGTCCCCGCGGGGCGGCGGCGGTGGCGGTGTGGACCGCCTGGCTGAACGTGTCGTGGGAGGACGGCGAGGGCCACAACCGGAGCGGCTGGGAGGCGAGCGAGAGCGGCCTGTACGGGCAGGACTCGCCGCTGCAGGCGGCCGCGGGGGTGCTGGTGCTGCCCGACGGCCGCGACTTCTTCAACGCCTGCAGCGCCCGCACCAACTTCAGCGGGGCCCCCCCGCCCGGCGGCGGCGGCTCCCCGGGCTGGCTCGCCCTCATCCAGCGCGGCGGCGGCTGCTCCTTCGCCGACAAGATCCGTCTGGCCGCGGACCGCGGCGCCGCCGGCGCCGTCATCTACAACTACCGGGGCACCGGCAACGACGTGCTGCCCATGTCCCACCACGGTGAGCCGCCGCGGGGCCCGGCAGCCGCCGGCGTGCTGGGAGGGGGGGAGCCTTGGAAAGAGAAGGGTCCCCGCGCTGGGAGCTGCCCCTTCCCGCTCTTCTGTAGGGTGCGAGAGCAGGGCACGTCTTGGGTTAACCCCCAGCCGATCCAGCCCTCGCTGAACATACCCAGCTTTGATGCTCAGCAAGAGACTGGAACTTCTTTCTGACTCTCCTGCACAAGAAGAGTTTCTGCCTGGGCTAGCCGGTTCTGTTCAAGGCGCTGCTGTTGTTGAATTTTCTCTGATTAATGAAGCTAAGGCTGCTATTGTAGGCTGAGGGTGAGCAGGCGGCTGCCTGAGCTTTCTGGCCTGGGTGGCTGGGCGCTGGCTGCAGGTGTGCGTGGGGTGAAGGTGGGAATAGTGTCTCCAGTTTGTTTGGGTTCCTAGCGTGACCAGGTAGCTGCCCAGAGTTGATGGATGCTGGCTTTCTTAAAGCCCATGAAGTCTGTGGAGTAGATTTGGGCCCTGAAATAGGCTGGATTTCCACACTCAGACACAGTTTTTCTGCATGACCTGCACACTAACCAGCTCAGAAATAGGCAGAGTATGAGACTCTTCCATAGGTAACTTTTCACCAGCAAAATGCCACTTCCAATGCAAGTGGCTAAAGCCCTTTAAAGGTTGTTTCCATTTTGCAGAGGCTGATGACAGAGCCTGTCTGCTCTCACTATAGAAAACCTCCTACTTGCCAGCAGTGGTGTTTTTTTTCCCCGAACTGCCCATCTTTCAATTGAAGAGTGAGATTTGGCTGTATTTCAGGCTAGTGTTTCCTGAGAAACAGCCCTGGGCTGAAAGCTGTGTAACTGCCTCCTGGTAACAGCACGAGCAGGTGCCCTGTCTGCAGTGGGGCAGGGTGAGCTGGCTTTGGTGGCACTGTCTAGCCCTGGGATCGATGCGCACACGCCTCGCGGCTGTGTTGGTATTCTGCTAAGTGGCACTGCTTTGGGAAGCCACATCTTCTGGAGAGAACTACAGCAGTGAAAATGAATAGTGAGTCTTAAAGCTTTGACTGGTTTGAAAAATAATTATATCCTTGCAGCACCCCTCTGACAAGGGGTGGAGAGGATTTTGGTCTGTTAGTAGTGGAGGTAAGTGTTCTGGTGAGACAAGGAAACAGTAGCTGCCTCTGGAGGTTCGTTGAATGCATTCTTAATGAGCTGAATGACTGTCTGTACTCTGCTTTAAGAATTAAAACATACAATCTGGATGGCTCTGGCCTTTCTGAGGCAGAGCTTTCTTATGTAAATCATCTCCTGGCAAATGCTATTGAGATCTGGCTATTGCTGGGCAAGTYCCTCCTGCTGAACTGACAGTAGCATCCCTGCCCTGAGCCCTGTTCACTGTGTGCCTGCCTAATCCTGCTGCTTCTTTGGCACTGCTGACCTGGGTAGGTCACTGCTGAACCTGTTCTTGAGGGGAAGGTGTATGTGCTCCTGCTCCCTCCTCCATCCTGGCCACTGGGAGACATACAGCATCTTAATCTTGCTAGGAGCTGCCTCTTGAAATGAGCCATCTGCTGCTCTCTGCAGGGTCTGCTCCGAGAGGAGCTCCCTCCTTTCCCATGCTGTCTCTAAGCTTTCTGCTGAGGGATTTATGTCAGTGGCTCTAGCTGTCCTGATTATCCTGCATGATGGCTTTTGGGCTTAAGGGCATGTTGAAACTTCCCAGCTGAACTGTGGACAAACAGGACAGGGACTTCTTGGAGAAGACAGCTTCTGTCAAACCGCTTATTTCATCTGTGTGACTCCTCCTTGCCATGTCCTAGCACAATTGCTGGGCTAAGCTTGTTGCTGCTGTTGTTTTTATTCCTTGTCCTGGTTTTAGTCCCCCACTTTCTCTCCCGTTCCACCCTCCCTTTTCTTCCTCTCTGGACTTGAATTATCTTTTTCTATGGTCGCGGTCATCTGCGAGTCCCTGTTCTCACCTCTTCCCACAGCGATGCTCTTCCTTCTGCTCACGGGCCTTTGGTGGCATGCTGGGCTTGGGCCACCCCTGCCCTGCGCCCCTGCTGGGAGCCAACGCTCTCCGGTCAAACTTGACAAACGTTGCGGGCTTTCAACACAGCACGGCCAAGAGGAAGCAAGCTACAAGTAATCAGCCTCATTCGTTTTGCCAAGTGCAGGATATTCCTTGTATAATGCTGATGAGGTGTAGTGCTGTAGGCTAAGCTCAAACTGAAGAGCTAAGAGCTGGTCTTATTGCCCTTTGCTGAACTGTGCTTTGGGATGGGTCTCCTCTTCTGGCTTCCAGTGGTGGCACTGCATGCTCTAACTCTTCTGGAGACAGTGGTGAAGGTAGCCCTGCTCATTTAAGAATGGTTTTTGTGCAACTACAACTCCTGCCAATGCTGTAACGGCCGTAGCTGTGCTAACGGTGACTTCACAATCTGGGTTTCCTGATTGGCTTCATTTCTGCTTTAACTGGGCCATCATATGCTGTCAAGTGAAACCAAACAAGGCCAAGCACTTCCTCCAAGCTGAGGCAGTGGGAAGCAGCAGGAGGTGGCTTTGCTGGGGCGAGGGGGATCTAAACCTCAGGGCTTTCCCATCTCCTGACGTGCCTGGGGTGGCATCTCCTCCTGCCTGCGCTGCAGCGGTGCCGAGGGCTCTCCTCTCCATAGCGGGGCACGGGAGCTGTCATCTGCCTGGCAGAGAAGGAAGATCCTTGTGGGTGGGCTTTGATAAAATGTATGGCACAACCTGCTTTTCTTTGCAGAACTTTGGTAGCAACAGAACACAAAATTATTAACAGAAGCATATCTAGAAGTACAGTGTGCCTTTTTCTGGGGCTGTCAAGCTTGGCTTTTGAAGCAACTTTCTTGTTTAGAGACTTAAATGTGCCTGTACTTGACAGCAGTGTTTGTCCTGGTCTGCTTCCAGAGACTTCTTTTCTTATAATCATAATGTTTAGTCTGATGAATTCTTTATTGCTTATATCAGTGCTCTGTGTGGAAACTTTTTGGTGTGCCAACTTTTTTTAAAAAAAAAAAAAAAAAAAAGCCCACCCTGGCAATAAAAACAACAGAATGCAATAAATAGCCAAATCAGATATGATCAAATCCTACCTAATCCTGTCTAACACATAGAATGTCAAGGATTTAATGGAGTCCAAAGTAATATTTACTTTGTACTTTTATAAGCACAAAACCGTATCATTTAGCAAACTTGAGTTTTAATTGTGCTCATTTTAAGAAGATGGTACTGCTCTGTGGCAGACTGAGCAGGGTTTCAAAGTACAGTTCTGTGTGCTTATAATCGCACCTCTCTGTAATCTGTATTGACCTTCTGAAGAAGACACTTGATTGGAGAAAAACAGCAGCATGTGGGGAAAAAGTGCACAACAAGAGTTGGTTTGTTTTAAAGGTGGACCTTGACTTAAGATAGAACCAGGCTGTCAGGTGGCTTTGGTGTCAGGGGATGGTGGTAACCATGGAAAGTGTTCTTTGGTGTTAAGTATTTCCCCGCAGCTGGTGAAGAAGGATTCTTTGCAGGTCGGAAAGCTATTGTGATAATTTTCTTTGGTTTCTCTCTAGTTGTGAAACTCTAGCCTTGAGAAGCACATCACCTGATTTGGAGAGGGCTTATTCTGGGGGAACGCAGCTAAATAATTCTGGCTAAAACAGTAACAGTGTGTCTCAGGCTAACAAGATCTGGTTCAAGTGTAAACTTGCATCAATGGGTGAAAGGGGAAGGAAAGGTTAAATATGTAGCACTGCCGCTTAACTTGTTCTGCAAGAATTTCATTGAGGTGAAGGCTAATCTCCATAAGCTTAGAGGAAATAGTGTATGGCAAAAGTGTATAATTGTGCTCTGCTCCAACTCTGTGTGAGGCATGATCTTTAGAAACAAGCTAAAACTTTGCCATGATATTAAAAGGCTGATGTGACCTGCAAAACTGTTCCTGTTAAAGATTGAGACAGAATAGTAATCCCAAGGCAGGCTGTGCTGACGCTTTGTAAATGTTGTGTAAACAAATAGTGCACCGCTCCTTTGGAGTGAGTGAAGGCTTGGTGCTGAGCACATCCGAGGTGTGGAATGAGGATGCAAGGTCTAATTAATGACACTTGCTCTCCCATGTTCCCCGGCCACAGCCGGGTCAGCCTCTGCAGATTATTTAGCCCTTCCTACCAGCAGCTCCTTATTGAGAAGGAACTTGAATGGATCCACTGTGCCTGGATCGTATTTGCAGTCTGTAGTGCCTGGAGTTCGTAGCTCTTTGAATCTGAGAATAGCTATTTGATGTGTACGTGCTGCAACTTTGTCTTTTTGTGCTTAATTCAGTTCACCTGGCTGCCTGGTTTAGAGTAAATGAATGTCACAGCTATAATGGCATTCAGATAACTGACTGTGGTACACGGAATCTGGCTGATGACCCTGATCTCGCACCTGCAGGGTATGGTGGGGTGCGATAGTGAGTTGGGGTTGCCCACAGCACAGAGGTCTGTGAGCAAGCGTGAGAAGCACCGAGAAGCAGGATAGACTAATTGGTGCTACTGGCAACTTCTGATCCCTGCCCTTGCTCTTTTTGATCTAATTTAGGTACCTCTGTGCCATGGAAAACTGCAGGGTAGGCACTAAGCCTTAAATAGCCTGGAACAGGTCTGTGAAGTGCCCTTGCTCTTCGGGTTTACTGGGCTGCTGAAATGTGAAAGGATGAATTAAAATCCTAAGTGAAGGTGTGGTAGCAGAGGCTTCATTGTGTGGGACATATGGCCCTAAAACAATGACGGTGCTTGTTTGCCTACAGTCTTGAACGTGCCAGCGAGCCAACAGCGGTTGGGCTCAGCACTGTTCCCCACTGTATCAAATGTGACCTGTCGTCTTTCTGCAGACAGATGCCTTCTGGCTTACACCGTGCTGACTTACATTATTTTTTCATTAGCTTTCTCAAACTTACTTGTTTCCAGTGAGCACTTAGCTGCTACCAGTATGTTGAGAGCAAAGGATATTAGCTGTGAGCTCAATCTCATTTGAAGAGGTTGAGCAACGTATTTACTAAATCAAAACTGCTGAAAGCTGTTGAGTAAATTCACCAAAGAATTTTCATTAGGGAATGTTGATTGCTGTTTCTCCAGAGTGTTTTAGATGCTGTTTGCTGGATTGGAAGATGATACTTTACTCTTGCAAGTGCCACTGACCAAACAGCATGTGAAGAGAGCTGTCCTGCAGATCTCATTCATCTCGGTGCCCTTAATAAGCATACTGTCTTGGCTGCTGTTTTAAAGGATGATTTCATGTTCTAAATATTCTAAGATTTAGGGCCTGGCAGTATTTACATAAGTCTTAAAAGCTCAGAACGGGGGGGGGGGGGGGGGAGAAAAAAAAGGCTGGTAATTGTTGGATTCACTTGGCAAATAATGGCTTTTAATACTATTTAAACTAAATGGACTGCCTGTTGGTTTCCACCTCCAGTATCCCCTGGGTACCCATAGAAACTTATGTCATGTAAAACTACATTTGGTCTTGATGTGCTCCTTTAGACACCCAGCCTGTTTGGTAAAAGTTTCCCCACACTTCCTAGTGTGGAAATCTTCCTTATCCACAGTAACTGTTGGGTGACCCATCTGGAGGCCAACCTCACTGAAGAGTGTCCCTAGACAAACATGGGTGGTAGTTCCCAAGCAGCGTAGTCCCATTAATAAATGTAGTGTTGGTGAGGAGCATATGGTGGCACGTGTTTCCAGGCAAAGACTGCTGTGGGCATGAATTCTCCAAAATAGGTGTTTCTTTTGTGCAACACAACCACCAGTTAGCAGGGGGATTCTCTTTTCCTCTCTTCTGTCTTCACCATGCTGAGGATCTTCTAAGGCGCTCTTGTCTTTAAATTTCTCTGTAATGCTCTTTTCCGCTCCCCCCGCCTCCTTTTTTTTAAATTTTCTTTTTAAAGCTCTGGCTATTGCTTCCTACTCCTGAGTACTCCTGCCAATTTTTGCAACTATTTCAAGTGTCTTGCTGTTGAATGTTTACCTCTGTAGTTTGAAAGACTTGTATGTTGAGGAGGAAGAGATCAGGCATAGTGCCAGCTGCCAAGTAAAGCAAGCTGAAAGTAGATTTCATTAAGCTTAGGTGATAGTGTGAGCGAGACAACCATTCAATAAAAAGCTGGGGTCATAAGGGGCTGTTGCTTTAAATAATTGCAAAGTAGCCTGGAAGTGAGCAATTCTTTTATCTTGGTGCCAGGTAATGTTTGGGGTGGAAAGCATGCAGAGCAGAAGAAGGGGAAGGGACAAGCCTACCTACATGTCAGCTTATCCAGGCTTAAATTGCTCCTGGAACTGAGTTCAGTTACCCTCCCCTCTTGCAAAGGGGAGAGCTTATCACAGGGCAATAAAGGTGTGAGGATGACGTTTCCTCTGACAGTGTCTTTGATGGAGGATGAGTGCTGGGATAGGTGCTGCTCTGTCAGATCTGCATTCCTGATAAGACTTGGCCTTGTGCATGTGGATGAGAGCAATCATTACTTTTTTTTGTCAACATTGTACCATTGATGAGAGCAGAGCTAGCGTGCAGGCGTCTGGTTTCATAGCACTTCTCTGAGGCCAGGTATAGCCCTCGCATCCGTAGCGTGATGCCAAGACACAATGGCTTTTGTGTGCAGCGCTGGCCTTTCATCCGAGGTGAGTTACATCATGTCCATAGTATCAGCTCAGTCTGCATATGCTGTTAGTTTATTTTCCCTTCTACTGTAACAGATAACAGTAAACTTGTACCAGCCTGTTGATAACCACCAGAAATCCCCTGTTTCTTACTATTTCAATACAGTGGGATAAGCAGTATACAAAATGTTATGTCTTACATTTTTTTTAAACCTGAAAGACAGTATATTAAATATTCTTCTTACATGCCTGAAGAGCCAGGTGTGCTAATCTGGTAGGAAATTGTTGAAGAGTTAACTGACAGGGTCTTTCATGTTAAAGTACAGGAGATGGCTTGATCTCCTAATACCTTTTTGCTGATGTTGGGGGTTGGAGGGCTGCCAGGGGAATACTACTAGCTCCTTTGACTAAGGCTGAAGGCACGGCTAGTCCTGATCTTCTGTGCTGCAAGCACCATATCATGTAGATAAAAGCAAAGATCCAGCCACCATCTGACCAAGGCCAGGGTTTGTATTTCATTTCCCTAAAGAGTCTTCAGATAGTGATTCTGCTGTGGTTAAGGAGAGCTTATCCTTTCCTTGAGAATTCAAACTTCATCTGAAGTCAGCTTTTTGCTCTTCTTTTTGTATGTGAAGCAATCAAAATCAGAAGTAATTTCTTCCATTCTGCTGTTTCTGAGCACGTGGCTTACGTGGTGGTCAGCTGGGGCTTTCTGTAGCTGCAGAAAGGGGGTGTGATGGGTTGTTGCTGTGGTACTTCGAACAGTTCTTGTGTGACTGCATTCTCTGAAGACTTCTCTGCAAGATCATGCAAACTCTTTAAAAATAAAATCCTTCATCCTGTAGTAGTTCTCTGGCAGAACTTACTCAGCTGTAGCAGAATGCCTGCAGCCTTTAATCTGTTAATAATTGCATCCTTCATTTCTCAGTCCTCTTAAAGCATTCAGAGAAAACAGTTCATTGGTTGTCTGCTGAATCGCTGTTTAATTCCTTTGTAAAACAAAAAAAGGTGATTCTTTAAAAAAATTCTTAGTTTATCTGGACTCACTCTACCACTGTGATATTAAACAACTTCCAATCAGCTAGCCATAGCTAGCCTGTCAGAAAACCCCTTCTACACAGGGAAAGATAATATTTAACTTTCAGATAGAATTACTGTACTGTTTCCTTTCCTTCCCCTTCCAATGACTTCTGTGAAACTGTTCTTCTTCAATATCAAAAACGCAGTTGAATCCTAAGGAAAATTTAGTGTTGGTTGGATATTAGGTTAAAATATTGTTGATACCACCAAGACCAAGGACTGTTTGCGGGTATACCCGAGTGAAGTGTTTGGCAAGCCGCGGGGTGAGCTGTGCTGGTTCCGGGGGAGAGGAAGCCGCGGCTGTGCCACGACAGATGCGTTGGTTGCACAAGGCGCTCTCTGGACAAAGCGAAATAATACTGGCAAAACTCTGGGAGCTTAATTTCACTCTGCTTAAAGATGATGCAAAACTTCAGACTTTCAGAAAGGGCGGGGGGGGGGAATTACGGAATCTGAAATGTTGGGGCTTGTGTGTGGCATGCTAGCTTTTTCCTTGTTCTGAAATAACTTGCCCACTTATCATGTTTTATACCTTCTTTCTCAAAAATGCCCACAAAACTATTGCCTTCCTCAAATGTTTTCACCAAACTATGTTGTAGCCAGGTCCGCTCCCAAAGGGAAAAGGGTCCCATCACGCTGTTTTACAGCCTGTTCTTGGTAAACAGTGATAGAGACATTAGAGGGGTTTGGCTTTTGCTATCCAAGAAAACAAAGATCTATAGAATTTTCTCCAGGTTACACTGAGGCCTTTAAACGGAAATGAAAGGGTCTTTCACGACTTAACTGACGCTGAATTTGGTTGGTTTAAAGCAAGTTTAAACAACGCCAAACAGTTCCAATGCCTGAACGGGCTGAGAAACCAATTTCAAGTAAGGCTAGAGGAGCTGACTTGGAGCTGGAGTTCTTGAGTTGTCTTCCATGACATGCAAAGCTGTCAAACAGCTGGAAGTTAATTATTCACTGGAAAAAGCTTTGCCAGGGCCTCACAAGAGTTGGAAAAACATACATGGTGTGTGTTAGTGTCACCTCTGTATTGCACGGAGAAAATGTTAAATATTTCTCTTAGATTGAATTAATGGTCTCTGTGGTGTTAGGTGGGGTAGCGAAGTCAGTGGTAGAGGAGGGGAAAGTGTGCAGAGATGGCAAGTTTCATAACTGAATTTTTTGCTGAAGTTTTGAAGGCACATGATGTTTTCTGTTAGGTACTGGTATATTAGACCTTAAAATGGGCTGCACCAGAAAATAGCTTACAGTTGTAAAGCTGGTGTTGTGGTTAGCAGTCTGAGCCAGTTTGGTTTTCTTGGTTATGAAACTCAAGTGGTGAATAAGAAACGTAGTATTACAATAAAGATTCTTTAAATTCAAAYGCTGAAAAAGGTTTCCTTAAAACTAAACTTGTTTTCTGGCAGTTAATTAGCTGGGGAACTTAAATATGGCCTTCATAACTTGAGGGGGTTTTTGCTAACACAGCAGAGATTTAAATTACTCAAGGGGCTCTCTTTCCTTCCCTTTCCAGGTTGTGTTTCAGTTTTGTGAAATGCACAATGCAAAAGCTACACTAAGATTAACACAGGGGCAAAGTTTTATTTTTTCTAACATCTGGAAGAAAAGGCAAAGATCTGAAAGTGCAACAGCAAAGTTTGACTTCAAACTGGTTGGAGCTGTGAGGAGGAGCAGCATGCACAACAAGGCCCGTTTCCTCCTCTTCAGCTGGCTGCCGTGCRCGGAGTGGTTTCAACTTGTAGGAGCCTGCACCGAAGCATCCGGGAGGCAGGATTTTACCCTGGAAAACACACTGCTATAGCAACACCCTGCTCTCCTCAGGGAAGATTTGCTTACCAGAGCTGTCTCAGAAGGGATGGTTGCTGTGAAAGCAGCAGTGGGTGAAGCTTAGGCAGTGCCTGGTACCTGTTCTGATGCTCTCATGCAGTGAGTGGCTCGACTGCAAGGCTGGAGATGCAGGACACTAGGGATAAATTGTGATTATGGTTAAGGTAACATTCAACTTTCATCCCAGGTGAGGAAATCTGCCTGTTACATTTACACATATAGCTAGCAGCTGTGCTCCTGGGGGGTTGATGGGGCCTTCCCATGCCTCCCAGTAGCACAGACTTCAAGTCAAGACCGTGAGCAAGCCCAGTGTCAGTATTGCAGAGTCTCCTGTGGGCAGAACTTTCCTGTAAGTCTGCATGCTGTGGCTGTAGTCTTTGGGCTTTTAAGTCTTACTCTGCTGTATTTATTCCACCTGGAGTGCTAGTGTACTCCCTTCTAAAGTTTTTTTTTTTCTCTTTCTGTATTATAGAAAGGCTTTAATAGTAGTGAGTTTTGGGGGTTGGGCAGAAAGCCTTCAGTAGCCTCTAATTACTGCAAAACCTGGTGCATTCCTTAATCTCTGAATCTCCTTGACACTTTGTGAACTCCAGACCGCCTGGAAGCTGTACTGTAACTACCTGAAAGGGTGGACAACTTCAGCAGGTCCCAACAGAGAAGTGAGAAAGGAGTGCTCATTACTGGATATTAATAATCAATATCTATGGAAAACCAGTTCCCTTTTCATTTTAAAAAAAAAAAAAAAAAAAGACATTTCACTGTAACACCCAGAGAAACCTGCTCGTAGTATTTCCAGAACTTGTAGTTATACTTGTAATATGCCTGGGAAGGAGGTAGTTCCTCTAAGCTGCTAGGGCTTCTCATTCCTTCACTTGCATATGGGAGGAAGGAAAAAAAAATTAGGCAAGTCTGAAAATCCCACCTCCTGTGGGAATCTGCTTGCAGCTTTGTTCACCCTGAACATGCCGTGACAGCTCTTCCAAGCTGCTTCTGTGGGGAGAGGGCTTATGATGCTAGCTGTGCAAGATACGGAGACCATGGAGGCATCAATGCTGTGCTCTAGCATGGATTTGCAATGCAAGTGTTGCCTTGAGGTATGCCATGGAGTCCTGCCATACTTGGCAATGGCACATAGGGGCCTACTTGTCTGGGACTTAGTCATATGCAATGGCTCCAAGAGCTAAGGTTCTAGTTATCCTGTACATTGTGTATACTTAATCTGAATCAGGTAAGCAATGCTTTGCCATACCTTGTTTTGAAGCAGGGGATTTGGTTGGCCCCAAGATCTAATCCTTGCCTTGATGTGCTTTAATGCAAGAACGGATTGTGATTTTTAGCTAAAAATGACTGCTATTAAGGCATTGATTAGGTTACATTGCAGTCTGCTAAATATTGGGGGGTGACCATTCCCCAGGACCTACAACTTACTTGGTTCAAAATAGACTTATCTGTAGCACACACAAGAGTAGCACTGGATTACAATAATTCCCTTAATTAATGTGAAAAAGCAGGTGTTTACTGTGCAAAAGTTAATACTCCCAGTGCACCTCTTGCACATTGCATTTCTCTACTGAATTGCCAAACCTGTAACTTCATGTTTACAGGGAGCAGAAGTGCAATGGCAGACCAAGTGAAGTCTTTGCAGGGCAGAGTTTAATATAGGTATTTATATTGGTATAAATAGATGCAACTCCACTCTGCATCTAAGTAAACCTGATACAGGAAGGTAAAACACTGATCGCAGTCATGCACTCTCCTTGTGTGCCAAATGTGCTTGTGTCCCAGCTCTTCCCCCGCCCCAACAAACCATTTAAGTTCTTGTGCTTCATCTGCGCCAACCCGTATCTGCAAAACAGCATCCTTCAGATTTTGACCAGTGTGCTGCCTTATGATTTGGGAGGTACCTTCTGCAAAACTCCACATCTACAGAGGCAGATTGTATTTGTCTAAAGACTTGAATAACTTTCCCTATCCAATTTCACAGGAGATGAGAAAGGAGAGAGGCTGGGAAATGTTTAACTAAACAGGTCTTGCTTCTGCTTAGCAATGAGCCCATTATTAGTAAACAGGCAGCAGCTTAATCTCACCTTCTAATGTCCCTTAAAAACTGTTATGGAAAGCTTCACCTGAAAAGCCGACACCGAGGCGAGGAACTTGGGTTTCTGTGAGGTTTTTGCCATGCACAACTAATTGACTTTCTTCTTGCTTTGCTGGAGTCTGGGTGGGGGGAAAGCTGACAGTTCAGGGCAGCTGCTATGCTTGAGACACATCTGCAGATGTCAACTCAAATAGCTTGTTTCCATTAAGATGCCCAAGAAGTGTCAGGAGCCTCTGTCTAGGTTGGTGGTTTCCAGGCCACAGTAACATGTTTCAGTACCTGTCATGATGGGACCCATCTAGCAGCTCAGGAAGCGTTGTGTGGGGGTGATCCTAGCTGGTTTTATTCTAGAAGCACAGCAGTAGTCCTAAACGTGGATTTTGGGCTTCTATCTTAGCTTCAGGCTAACAGTGCATCACTGAATCTCCTCTTGGCAGGCGAAGGAGGCCTTGTTTTCTGCCAGGTAAGGGTGATGCCCCCACGACAGGCCCTGTGTGATGGTGCCAAAGCCTTGTTTAGTCCCTGTCCAAAAGGAGCTTCTGAAGTGACTAAACTCCTGTGCTACTGATGGCCAGAAATCAGGTGCAGCTTCTGGATTCCTTTCCCCTGTTGTTGGCACAAGCCATTTGGTTAACTTCATGGGATGTCAGGTTAACTTACCTGTAATTGCCCTCAGAAATTAATTGTTGGTCCTAAGAGTTTGCATTACAAAATATTGAAAAAGGATGCCGATGTATGTCAGTGGGGGTTCGCTCCAAGGGGTGGAAGCGAAGTAGTGCAGGTGCTGATGGAAATGACCACTCTCTCACTTCTGCCCTTGTTGCTCCGGTGTCAAAGCTACCAGCTGACCACTCGCATGTGTTTATCTAAAGCAGAGCTGAAATTGCGATAGAAATCTCTGGGGGAAAAAGTGTCAGGAAAAGACTTAAAACTGTCATCTAATGACATCCTGGTGAACTGATTAGCCTGAAACTTAAATGGGAGATTTTTTTCTTTAAGGGTAAAACGTGTTCACAACTGATGGCTTAGTAGCTGAAGTGGTTTTGCAGGCTGATGGTGACATTTCATTAACAGGAATCCCTACATGAAGTCTTGTATTGCACATAACCACAAGCTATATTTGACTAGTGAGACATGCAGAGGTGAAGAGGAATAAGGCAGAACAAGCTTTTTGCTTTTTTTGGCAGGCTTTTTATTTTCTTGTTGTCACATCCTGTTCTTCCACGCTTTTTTCCATGCTTATGAAAGTAAGTCTCAGCTTCTGACTTGACCCATGCTTAATTCTTTACTTGCTCCTAACACCTGACTCCAGCTCATTTTTATAGCTGACGTATAAGCCCTAGTTCATCATAAAGGACAGGAGTTGCAGTCTGGCTGATTTTTTTTAATTATTTTTTTAATTTTTTTTTTCCCTCTTCTCTGTGTGATGTACTTCTCATTACAAGGAGCTTTCTGAATAAAAGATGAGTTTAGTCACACTGAGAAGAGTTGCTAGACATCATGCTTAGCCATCTTGGATCAAAGGCATTACGTGAGCAAGCTGGAAAACTAGTAAGCACTTTCTCAAATGAGAGCCTTTGTGGTTTAACACCAATTCTAGTTTTTTTGATAGCTGAAAGTTAGATAAGGTTTCTCTTAATGGAAGGGAAAAAAATTGGTCTCCCCATTAAAAACTGTTTGGCTGGGAGGTTAGCTAAAAATAGCACTTCTATAACAGCCTTTATTCCTTCACCATGCAATATCTATTATGAATGTTGTGCAGCTGATGGTTTAATGCAGTGAGACTCTTGACCAGCTAGTCTTTGAATCCACTTTTCTTGTATTTAGTTTAGAGAGAGGCCAGTGACAACTTACTCGTCTCCCTTTCTCCCTTTTTTTTCCTCTTGAGAGCCTCTCTGTTATATTGGGACTACCTGAAGTTCCTGTAAATAGTATCAAGTGTCCTCAAGCACTTGTTTGTCGCCAAAATGAAAGCAGCTTTGTTCTGGTCTGTACTTGGTGACCAGAGCTGCTTGAAATGTCTTCCTACCATAAAACCCATGGTTCCTCTGATGGCTTGTCATGATGTTCAACTGCGTAAATGAAATCTGTTGTTAAAATCTGGATGGAGTTTGCCATCTGCCACCAACTGTTTAAAAGCCGAGCACGCCTCCATATCTCGATTGCTTCTGAAAATACAGAAGCAAAGGCTGATCTATGGCTTTGATTGCTCAGTGTCTCGGGAAGTACTCAACAGTACTGTCAAATTTAGAAAAGAGGTGTTAAGAAGTAGCAGTGGAGCAGGGAGGGAGTCAGATCCATTACAGGAAGGGTCCCTAAGCCACCAGCTGTGTACCTGGCATCCCTGAGCTCCTGGAGATACCAATCCCTAGTGACCTCACTCTGTATAGGATTTATTTTTACCTTCATGTAGTTCAAAGGCATGTTAAAATGTAAATCGCCAAAGTGTTGAGTCTAAAATAATGACAACGTGTGTCCTGTATGCGAGTGAGGAGTGCTATGGAGAGGAGTGAATTCTAAATATGGTTCTCTTATGCAGCTCATAGGTAATCGGACATACCTTTCAGCTGAACAAGCACATGGAGATGACACTTATTCCATCAGCTTATGTTGAATCTGCAAATGCTAGTTAGAAACTTTCTAGTCTGTTCTTTAGCACTTGAACTGAAACATCTAAGACAATGACTTTTATACAACACCTGGGAACTGAGCATGGATTCCCCTTCTCTTTTGCAGGTGCTGAAAGCATCGTTGCAATTATGATTGGCAACCTGAAAGGCATGGAGATCTTACACCGGATTAAGAGTGGCATGAAAGTGACTATGGTTATTGAAGTGGGGAAAAAGCATGGTCCTTGGATGAATCAATACTCCATCTTCTTCATCTCGGTGTCGTTTTTCATTGTCACAGCAGCGACCATGGGCTACTTTATTTTTTATTCTGCTCGGAGACTCAGGATTGCAAGGGCCCAGTCCAGGAATCAGGTGAGTTTGTGTGTGCCATTGCTTTTTTTATACCCCTGAGCMTCCATGCTGTGGATATTGAGGGCGAAATACTGGTTGAGCACCAAAATTACTGAATTTGTTCATTCCACAGGAAGGAGTGTGATCTTTAAAATGCTAAGAGATGTATCTTTAAACAGCTTAAAACTTTCCAAAGAAACAACAAAAAGTAAACTGCCTGGAGAAAGCAACTGATCGTGTTTAGCTAACTTTTGTCTCCTACAAATTTTACTCCCTGAACTGCAGTGCAGCCGGAATACTGATGTATTGGAGGCGGTGAGAGAGCTAAACTGCTTTTAGCTGACCCTCACACTTCCCACATAGCACTGCCTATGCGCTAGCTGTAATGTGAGACACGACTGCAAATGTGTCTGCAAAACGGTGCATGACTTTGGCCGCCTTTCTGTAGACCTGGGAAACTGCTGCTTGTTGAAAGCTGCTTTCTGACTGAAAGTTTTCTGAGAATTGCAGTGACAGCCTCAATTAGGAGTTGAAAAAAAGCACTGTTAAATTGTGTTCTTTTTAAACCCCAGGCAGGGAGTTGCTACTGAGTTAAGTTTCCAAGTAACTCTCTTCTGTGCAATAATCTGATCAGCTGATAGGACTAATGCTTACAGCTTTGTCTTTGGTCTGCTCAGACCCACCTTATACCTGCTACTTCAGGGCTTAAGCAAAAGCCTTAAAAGTGAGAATAAAGTCCTGGCATGAATCTGCCAAAGGTGATGGGCAGCAGCAGGAACAGGATCTGAGTGGCTTAGATGCGAGTACTTACTTCAGCCTTGCCCTTACAGCTGTGTCGCAAAGGAGACCATTGGTATTTGCAGTGCTTCTTGCAGGAGCTACCTGAACTCTCAAAGAAGAGTTGTTAGTTCTCTCCTACAGACAGCAATAGCATGAGCATCTCACTCTAGCTGGGCTCATATGTGAATTATCTCTGGATCAGTGGTTAGATAGTTAAAGAAGTGACAGACTTCTCTGCCATTGCAGAAGACCTGCCCTACTGAGCTTCTCTGCTGGAGAGCAGAGATCTCTCTCTGGAGATTTCAGGCCCCTTGAGCAAGATCCTTCTGAAATAAGCTGATGAAGCTAGAAGTTGGACACAGGCCAGTTTCAGGCTTCTGTAACATTTTAGGACTGGCTTCTTTAAAATGTTAACATGTAGAACCATCATTGTTCTTGGCAGGCAGAGAGACTAGCTAGGGTGAATGACAGCAATATTCCCGGAGTTGAATGCTGGGTTCAAATATTGGCCAGCGATGAATGCTGGATTCTCTCTAGTAATCACAGAACCTAATTCAGTCCAGTTTGTGTTCTGAAATCCTGTCTAAGTGTAATCTTGTGGATGATGGTCAGCTGGCTATATCCTTAGTGAGACTAGAGATCTAACAGTGAGCTGAAACTGTATTTGTGCCTCGTCTAAGCTGTGTCTGCTTCAACTTCTGGACTAGGCCTCCTTTGAAGTGCTTTGTTTTAGCCCATTTGCATGTTCTGGTGTGTYGTGGTTTAACCCCAGCTGGCAACTGAGCCCCACACAGCCGCTCGCTCCACTCCTCCCCGGTGGGATGGGGGAGAGAATCGGAAGGGTGAAAGTGAGAAAACTCGTGGGCTGAGATAAAGACAGTTTAATAGGGAAAGCAAAAGCCATGCACGCAAGCAAAGCAAAACAAGGAATTCATTCACTCCTTCCCATCGKCAGGCAGGTGTTCAGCCACCTCCAGGAAAGCAGGGCTCCATCACGCCTAACAGTGACTTGGGAAGAYAAACGCCGTCACTCCGAACGTCCCCCCTTCCTTCTTCTTCCCCCAGCATTATTTGCTGAGCATGACGTCATATGGTGTGGAATATCCCTTTGGTCAGTTGGGGTCAGCTGTCCCGGCTGTGCCCCCTCCCAGCTTCTTGTGCCCCCCCAGCCTCCTCGCTGGTGGGGTGGGGTGAGGAGCAGAAAAGGCCTTGACTCTGTGTAAGCACTGCTCAGCAGTAGCGAAAACATCCCTGTGTTATCAACACTGTTTCCAGCACAAATCCAAAACATAGCCCCATACTAGCTGCTATGAAGAAAATGAAGTCTATCCCAGCCAAAACCAGCATATTCTAATTTTTTTTGAGATAAGAACAGTTTAATACTTGAAATAATAATAATAATGTGTTATGCCACTGGAAGTGGTGTGAGGATACAATAAGGGAATAAGGATACAATAAGGGAATAGTTGAAAGAGCAGTACTGGAAGTTGTCATCTGCCTGTGAGATGTAGCATTGCCACTCCTGGATGTCATATGGAGTTGTCTCTAGTACCTTTCATGAGGGATGGCATGGAGCTCTGTAACTTGATGCTGTCTTCTTGCTGACATCTGTGGACAGAGATGCACACTGTCTCCTGCTGATGAATTCCCTCTTTCATTCCCTGCCATCTACCCTGGTATGAGAACTCTGTTCAATGCTAAACAAACCTGGGCAGGAAAAACCGGGTGCCCTAGAAGCTGGTCTGCAAAAGACACTGTTTATCAAATCACATGAAAACTTTTCCTCCTTTGAAGGTATTAACAGAGCAGTTCTGGAAGTCCAGCTCTATTCTGAGCTATCAGGCTTTCAACAAGCTACAAATGTTATTAATGCCTTAGTGGTAGATGGTACTGGGAAAATCCAGTCTGCTTGGCTAGCACCTTCACAAACTATTTCTATCTTGTGCTCTGTGTGCACAAGGGGTTTACTGTAGATTGAAAAATAACATTGATAAATGACATGCCAGTTCCACATGATTTCAGCTGAACTGAAATTAAGGAGCCTTAAAAAGTGCTTTATAAAGTATAAGAATAGAAGAAGGCTTCTCTGCTATCGGGGGTAAAAATGTACTGTTTTGTAAAAGTGAAACTCAAGACAATCCAGAATTGTTTTCAATTGTGTTTATACCATGACATCTAAAAACTGACCTCACAATGATTAGATAAGCAAAGAATAACAAGAAAGTTCTTGTTAGTGAAGGTGAACTACTAAAAGGTGATGCTACAGTATTCCCTGTTAGCCAGCTGATTGGATTTTCAGTGTATACCCAAAGTTTGAGACTTTGACTGCTTTGGCTCCATGAAATACTGAATATTAGTCAAACAACTGGTCAGCTTGCATGCTACATGGGGAGCTTTCCTGTCATCATTCAGCTCTTTGGAAACTTGGATTGCCTCGACTTCAGTCTGTTATTTGGTGGAGTAAAGGAGTGTGTTTTGTCTCCTTTATTGCACAGATGTCGAAGGGTTATACATTCTTTTGGGAGGTGTCTTTAGGAAACAGTAAAGAGTGTTGATAGTTAAGTATTACAAATTTTCCCTCTTTCAGAAGTGAACTGCTGTTCTGAATGCATCCCTTTACCTAGTGTTACTACTCTTCGAAGTATCTGTCTGCTTTTTTGACCTTCCCTGTGGGATTATATTGCTATTGTGTGAGGAGTCTTTTAAAGTGTCAGTCTAACACTTGAACCAGAACGAACACTTCTGAATTGCTGTACAGAGTGCTATGATGAGCTAATTGTGATATGTGATAATGATGCTCTGCAGCTTGTCTCTTGTGTGTTCAGGTTCCTGAATATTTGGCTTGTTCTTGTGGACTGAGCCACAGCCCCAGGAGAGCTCTTGCCCTGGACTGAAAAGGGCGATGAAGCTTGAGTCCCACTTGCTTACTAAGGGGTAGAACAGAAAGAGGGGAGGCCATTTTCTAGATGCTTTGTCTCTTCTGCAAAGGCTTCTTGAAAACAAGAGCCTGGCTAGATACATGTTTCATTCGTGCATGGGACTAGTAGTAACCCCTGCTTGAATAGGATGGCTTCCAGATATTACCATATTGGCAATATGTTTTTCCTTATCTTTTGGCTTGAGAAAAATCTTTAGACTACAGTGCTTTCTGAAGCAATCTCTTGCTTTCTGAAGCAATCTCTTGTTTTATAGGCAGTCAGGCTAGTACCTTTAAATTTCACTGTTTGCTTATACAGTTTCTGTACTTCTTGGTATGACTACTTGCTTCTTCCAGTGAAGGCACTTTTTCTGGATGGTTTGATCACATATAACCCAGGTTTTAAACATGTTTTCTTCTGCAGACTTTTCTTGAAGGCAGCAGCTGTCCCTCACTCAGCTTGAGCAGGAATTGCATACAAGTCAGTAATGTAAAACTGTGCAAAGGGTTTCTTTAAAAAGTTGAGTGACTATTGAGAAGAACTAGTCATGTTGTCTTGCGGTCCAAGCGAAAACATAAGTTTTTAGTAGCACATCTTTCCTAACTGTGAGTTACAATAGAGTAGCTTTTTCCTCATGAGCCAGCTAGCTAAACTGTTTACAACCTGCTAGTTCTTACCAGAATGCATATTTTCTGGGCTTGAAATTCAAGTCCCCACCTCTGCGATCTCTTACTGCATCGTGAGGTCTGTGAGGAAGAAGGTGGAAAACCAAGGTAAGTATGGTAGTGGGCTGCTGCGTTTCTAGTCAGTGGAGTACTGGCAAATTCAGTTCCTCAATATATTAACCTTTCTTAATAATGCAAAATAGCTGGTGATGTTATCTGTGGCCTGGTTTCTAATTTAAGCTCAAGTCTTCACTTCCATTGATTTCATAAAGATTAGATGTTGCAGCTGAGAAATGACCTAATTAATGGCTTTGGAGGAGGCGAGTTGCTCAACTTTCCACAATTCAAAACTGTTTTCATGGCAGTAGCTACCTGTGGGGAAGAACTTCCTTAGCTTACAGGAGAAAAGCAGGAGTTCCTGACCTCCTTAGAGCTTGCTGGTCTGCATTGCCATGACTGTGCTCGCAGGGTGCCAGGAAGGCACCCTTATGCAGAAAGGGTTGGAGATAAAATCAGCAGCGTTGGACTAGGGAAGACTGAGGACTAAGCAACAGCAAACCTGATTTTCCCAGTTAGGTACCTCTCTACTTCCACATGCCAGAGCCTGGATAGGAGCTGGGACCTGACCTGTTTTGTAATATCTTGATTCTTTTTTTTTTTTTCCCCTGCCTCAACTTAGCTWTTTTTTTATAGAGTTGCTGGGTTGGGGCTTTTAGACTTTTAATGTCATTAACATTTAATGTTTGCTTGAAAAACTTGGCTTCACAAAATGCTTTGACATTCCAAGCTCGAGTATCCTGGATCTCCTGGTAGGCTATTCAATAAAAAGCTTCCTCTTGCAACCTTTCCCCATCCCCCCGGAGGGGTGTTCTGCTGTACTTATCAACATCAATGTTAAAGGTGACTTTGCCATTGGTGCATATCATGAAGAGCAATTAAACTTGTGCCCAGGCAAAACTTAAAATATTGTTTCAGTAAATTATTAATGATACAGGCAGTTGGGTCCTGTCTGATATGCTTGGCCTGACATTAGATGTGTAGATTAGATACTGTATGAGGGAGTACATTCCTAGAAAGTTTAGTTTTCAATCAATAACAAGCAGTGGTGACAGATAGTTCTGGCTGCATATGAGAAATACTAATATTGCTGCATTCCTGCTCCGATGATGTTACCACTTTTGCTGATGAAACTTTTGGGGGCCTCAGTGTTTACTGAGATGAGTATGTGGCTGCTTCTCTGTGGCTTCAGTCTGAAACATTGACAAGGGGAACATTATTCTAAAGTTAACCTTAAGTGACATACAGAAACATATATTGATGTCTTCAGCAGAACTTYACAAGTGTCAAAGAAAACTTCACTAGTTCTTGTTCCTAAAAAAAATATACCCGAAAACTTGTTTGCATCCTTCACCTTTGGATTGTATGTATATCTTCCTTGATAGTTGTTAATAGCTATCAACTATTAGACTCCTAAAAGTGTGCACATTGATGCTATATCTTAGGACCCCAAAACAACACCGATATACRAATAGGTAATTTTGCACCAAAACTGTTTGACAGGGTCCCAGCGGACCATAGAAATCAACTTGTTTGCTGTTAACTGCTTCAGCAGAGGGAATCTTTAGCAGACTTGAATTACCAATTCTTGCTGAGTTTGTTAGGTGTCAGCAGCAGCCCTCCACCCACTTGTTCCTTCTGTACTTGTGCCACCAGCACTGCACCTTCATCTCAGGAAAGATTCTTGTAACTGAACTAAAATGCACAAGGGGAAGTAATGCTGGAAAGCTAACAGTGTGGGGTTCCTGCACTGAGCAGCTGAATTGGGAGGAGGATTTTTGGTTAGCTGCAAAACTTGAGTCTAGTCTGTCCCTGAGATAAGTGCCACGTTGGGACGGCACTACCAGAGCTGCCTGATACACCTCTGTGTCCTGAGGCAATAAGTGCACCGGCGAGGGAGAGGACAGTCATATTCTCATATTCTTCGTCTTGGTGGAACAGCACCAACCTGTGACCTTTAAACAGAGATGTTGGCTCCTGTGCTAATTAAATGCTTTGCAGTGACAGCTGGACAGCAACAGTTGCCAGGCAAGCTGGCTTCTGCTGTCTGCTCATCTCTGCCCTGCTATCCTGACAGCAGCAAGCAAATTATTGCATGAAGGGGAATGCTTCCTCCTCTGCTTTCATTAAAGCTGCCCTGTAATCCACCTGGGGCTAGTCATTTGATTTGTTTCACACCTTGTGTCACGGGGAGGGGGAGAAATAGCTCTGAGCCTTTTTTTTTTTTTTTTTTTTCCCCTCCTCCTTTGTGCATGTTACTTTGAACCAATATTGAGATAAAACTGCATTGTTCCACTTGACAGGAGCGGTTGGTGCTAGGAGGCTCCTGAGCTGTTTGCCTGCTCTGTAAAGCGGTCGTGGCAGAGGACTAGTTCAGGGTGTGTTGGTGGTAGCTGAGCTGATTGGTAAAGAACCTCACCTTTCATCAGGATGTGAGTTTGTGGCAGGAAGTTGTCATAAAGCAAGTAGTTAAAATTATTGATTGTCGGACTCAATGTTCAGTCTTCTGTAGTAAGTCAATTTGAAGGCTTCTGTTTGTTTTGGCTAGGTCTAATCTGATCAAGGTATTATCTTCCATCTTCTCAAAGAAGAAACCCTTGAAATTCCTGTGCTTTGTGAAAAGGTTAGGTAAAAACAAAGCGTATGCAAATATCTTGTTGGTGTGTCATCCAGAGTCAATAACCACATCAGTATGTCCCGGAACTCTGTTTCATGTTGTCTCTAAATAGCATGGTCATGCTTACTTGGCTTGTTTTGATAACATCTGGGTTATAAAACTGGTGCCTACTTGCAGTAGGCACCTTGGTAAGTATTAGTAACCACCACTTAAGAGAAAAATGACTGTGTTTAACCAGGACCGCTTTCTGTTACAGCAACAACTAAAGGCCAGGGCTAAGAAGGCCATTGAACAGTTACAGCTGCGCACCCTGAAGCAAGGGGACAAGGTATGACTGATCCTATAATTTCCCGAGCATTATGGCACACCCTTTGCACAGAACCCAGAGAGTAGTCCTTAGTACTAGAGCAGGATGCAGAAGTCTCTCTGAGCCTGTAACTGTCTGTTGCAGAGATGGTTCCTCTTTCAGACCAGGTCCTTTTCCGGGGTGCAAGACTTTCCAATTTGCACATTCTTATAAATCAGATTTTTTTTTTAACTGCTTGCTTGTAGTCTTGATGAGGTGAGAGGTCCTAATTTGCCGGCATGGATGCTTAAAGGTAAACTAGTATATGTAATCTGCTTCCCTGGCTATTCTTTTTGTAACTAAAACTGGAGGTAGCAGTTTCTAAACCTCTACAGTAGTGCCTCAAATAACCCAATGATGGCTTGCAGCTGGACTTCTAAACCATGGGATTAAACTTTCAATGCTTCTGTTAGTGTCAGCTTGACTATGAGTAATCCACACAATGTGTTTATATACGATTATATACAGGAGCCATCTTAGATTACTTTAGCTAGACCCCTTTGTCTGCAGTAAATCTGACTGTAGTTCAAAGGAAGCTTTCAAAGTCTGTTAATGCTGTAAATTCATTTCACCGCTTTAGGAAACTGGTCCCGATGGAGACAGCTGTGTTGTGTGCATYGAGCTGTACAAGCCAAACGAAGTAGTGCGTATCCTGACTTGCAAGTAAGTTGTCTTCCAAACTGCCCCTTAATCCAAACTCTGGAAGCATGCCTCTTACTGGTTGTTCCTTCTGCTATGTTAACAAAGCTGATCAAACTTTAATCAAGCTGTTGCACAGCAAGAATTCTTGAATCTCTGTCAAACAGTGTTTGAACAACAGGGAGCTGTGTAAATACACACTTGTAGCGTGCCCTGATGGCCTGTGTTCATAACTTCCCCTGTGAGTGGATTGATAAGTATAACTTGGCAGACCACAGTGCCTCTCCAGGGGATGCCAGGGCTTTTTAAAGATTTCTTCCTTTGCTGGTGTATAAGAATGTTACCTGTAAATTGCAGATAACTGGCAAAACTATGCCCATTTCTTGTCACTTAGTTTACTGGTTACTAAGAGGGTCGTGCTCCCTCTAAACTTGTTAAACTATGCTAACTTTTTTAGTTTACAAGAATAGAAATGCTTTCTTCTATGCATCATCTGAAATAGAGACCAAAATAGAGCTATAGCAGTTTATTTTTCTTGAATTCTCTACTGTTGTATCTCATTGCTGTGCTTCTGTGGAAGCCCAGTATTGTAGCACTAAGACTTTAATTTGATTGCTCCTAAGATGAGCAATGAAGCCTTTTCAGGGCTTAAGGAAACTTCTTCTGTGGGACTTCCCCCTATGCCTGCTGAATGGGGCTGCTCTGGCAAAGCTTCTAAAATCAGAGGGCTGCAATGTGAACTGCATGAATTTTGTATGGGAAGAGGTTTTGTAACCCTTGTGGAGGGTTACAAAAAAGCACTTGGAAAAATCTTGATGTAGGAAAAATGAAATCCTGAAGAATGGAAAAATCTGTAGCTGCTGTTGTGTGCTGAGCAGTGTTATTTGTCAAACACTCTCAAATCTGAGCTGGGGCTATGTTTGCACCAGGTTACAGTTTTGCAAAAGCTTTCTCTGCTCCCAAGCAGTAGGACTTCTAAGCTGTTTTGATATCAAGAAGTTGGCCTGTTAAGGTGTTATCAACAAACTTCCTTGATCTAATGCTTAATAGTTTAGAAAAAAAAACAAAACTGAATAAGCTTTCAGGCATGTATGTTAATGATTATTCAGTTGTCTTGTCAGGTTTATGCTCATGGGTAGTCCTGTTTAGTAATGAAGTAAGTCCCATGAGTACAGAAGCATTTAGAGAGGCTCTAGATACTTTTGGCTGATAGGAGACCTGACTTCTCATTAGTTCCCTATAAACCCTGCTAATCTTGATATGGACTTGCAAACAAAGCATGACTTACTGGGTTAAGAGGGGAGTAACTTCTTTTGAATGTATTCTTTATACACAAAGTTGCTGCATTATGCTTTGCTCTGAGACTGCTTTTACATGCATTTGTGATGTTTCATTCCTCTTTGGCCCCAATGTAGCTCTAAGAGGCACTAGCTTAAGATGACTGCATTTACTTCATAATCTTCACCAGTGGTGATCTCTGCCAGTATCAACCATATTAAATTCTCTCTCACATGAGTTATAAACTGATATTTACTGCAAGAATGTACTTGATGTTGGTGGTTGACCTCAACACTGAGACCATACTTGTTGGAAGCATTTAACTATATCCATGAAAGAAACAAGCAACCAAATGCTCCTGTGAGTCACATCAGTGTGGTATCTAAGTATCTGGGGCGTATGTATTTGCAGAAGGCATTCTTGTCCAGATAATCAAACTGGAGGCATTATAGTAGCAGAGGTACACAAGACCAGTATTAAGTCCAAGTACTTAAAATAGTCACGCATCAAGGAGGTTCCAGGTTGTACTCTAGRCATTACATTGGTGCAGCTGGAAGGAGGTGCTGGTTATGTGGGCTGAATTGGAGAATCCTGGTATCATACTGGGGTGTAGGACACTGAGCACTGGCTGTGGTGATCTCTGCACTTGTCTCATAATAGAGTTCTGATTAATATAGAGCAGTGCCTGTCTGCCTTGCTATTTCTATTCAGGCTGAGGGAACAGGCAGATTACAGCATTTCAAGTCATTGTCCTAAATCTGTGGCCTAATTCAGACCCATTGTGGAATTGAGTGTCTTCATAGAAGCACACATTTGCATCTGTAATGGCTGAACTATATTTACTTTCTTGAGTACATAGCCTGCCAAATATCCACTTGGAATACACAGTGACTGCATAGACAAAGTAAATGTGTGGGAGTATAGTTTATCTTGAGAGCATAACTCTGTGAGATGATTTTTCTATGTAGTTTTAACAGAAACAAGTGCTATTTAGTCATCTGCATCTGCATGACAGAAGTTAACCTTAAAGCTAAGGCTGAGGTGTCAATATTTGTATTAGTTAAATTATCAGCTGGGAATGTATTGTACACAGATTTAAAAAAAAAAGCTTAAGACTGAGGTAGCAAAGATGATAATGCTGAATTCTAGCAAGTTGTATGGAGATACTAATAAGTATAAACCAGCTACAGGTCGAGAGATCAACTATCCATAACTTTCAACTGAAACTTGTGGCAAAATATGGTAATCCATTCTAGAATGAATAAATTCTTGGTGTTTCTAAATGGGCCTTCATAGCTGCCACATAAACATTTTTCCTGGTGTGAAACCTAACTTGTTGGTTACCTTCTTCCACCAGCCATCTCTTCCACAAGAACTGTATTGACCCCTGGCTTCTGGAACACAGGACATGCCCGATGTGCAAGTGTGACATACTCAAAGTTTTGGGTGTTGAGGTAAGCCAGTATTTCTTAGTGGCAGATGCCATTAYCAGTATTATGCTAGTGTAGTAACCACATATTGAGCTATTTCATGCTGCCTCTAAAGCGCAGGTGATAAGCACAGGCGTCGCCATGTCAGTGGCGAGATGCTACAGGACTAATTGCTGTGTCCCCTTTAGTGAAGCCTGCAGCTGACCTGGTCTGAGTTAGTATCATCTAAAGCCTTGGGCAGAATCTCAACCAAAATTGATTGTAATGCATGACTAAAGAATTGCTCTTAGCTCTCGCGCTTGCAGCTAAGGGTGTTTCTCAAAGCTTTAGGCAGGCTTTGACAACTCATACTGTCCCTGAAACCAGCCTCTATTCAGTTTCTAAGTACCCAGAGTCCTTGAAAAATGAATGCGTCAGCATGTATGGCTTTCCTGGAGCCACATGACTTCCTAGGATACGTAAGGAATTTCTGATGTGTTCTGCAACTGCTCGTTGTGGCAAGTGCCAGGGGAAAATGCTGTTGCCAATGCCTGACACTGCCTGGACCAGCTAAAACGTATGCCAGAGTTTGCCTGAGGGAGGGAGATCTGCACTGAGTGGAAGGAAGAATCTATTTTCCTGGTACTGGGTAGTAAAAGGGAAGACCTGGCTGAAGAATGCAGAAGCTGCATCTGAACTTCCCGCTCAATTAGGCAGTAACTGGTTTTCACCTATAATGCTGGAGGTTAACAGCAGAACTTTTTTCAATATTAATTTTTTTTTTCCCCCCTGGGTAAAAGTTCACTAGACTCCAGTCCTTGCAGGCATTGGTCTCCTGGAAAGATGCAGCCTCCTACAAAGTTGTAACTTAACCGTTTTCTCTTTTTTCACAAAGGTGGATGGAGAAGAAGGGGCCGAGTCTGTGCAAGCCACAGTATCCAGTGGGACATCAAATGTCTCTACAGTTAATGAAGAGGATAATCATAGTGAAACAGCATCATCTGGATATGCTTCTGTACAAGGAGCAGATGAATCTGTTCTGGAGGAACATGTACCATCAGAAAGTGTGTCTACTCTTTCATCTGTCTTGCTAGATTGCATTGCACTTCATGGCTTATGCTGTGAATTAGGGGGGGTTTGCCTTAATAACATCTCGCAGTGCTCGAGTACCTTGTTTTTCAGGGTAATCTTAATCTTCCCTTTTGTTTTAGTACTTTGCTCTGACACTTGGTTTTTGTTTTCAAATGAAACACAACCTAAATGTGAATTAAACACTGAAGTTTATGAAAAGAATAGTTGAAAATTAGAGGCTTACTACTTAAAGGCCAAAGAGATTTTTCTGAAGATGTCCCCTATCTCATTGTCTCTTTAGAGATTTCATTTGGATGAGTGGGTGTTGCTTTGCCACCAGATCTGTCTGCTTTAAGTAGTTAGTTACTTACAGAAAACTTTTGGGGAGTCAGTCCTGCTCTAGCTTAGATGATGCAAAATAGAGATGACAAATAATTCAATTGAATTTCAGATTTTGCCAAGGCTGAGTCATCCTTGAACACTTTCAGAAAATTTTAATTGGAAAAGACTATCAGCTTTTCCAAATACTTTATCTTTTTGAACAAGAGCAAACTAATTGAAAATGTCTTTTTAGTGC
This sequence comes from Phoebastria nigripes, assembly GCA_035582835.1. Taxonomy (NCBI): domain Eukaryota; kingdom Metazoa; phylum Chordata; class Aves; order Procellariiformes; family Diomedeidae; genus Phoebastria; species Phoebastria nigripes. The sequence goes on from JAYKAV010002220.1 coordinate 5,264,194, forward strand.
TTAACTTTGCCAACACATGCTCAGTGTTCCTGTTGATTTTTAAAAATGGAAAGGTTCCAGGTAAACAAATGAAAGTAACTATCCCCTGGATTGTGGAATGGCCTTGGGAAGAGGAGTAAGTGGGGAAGAGTTCAGAGGTGAAAGGGATGCTCTGGCTGTGTCTGCTTAAGATTTCCTGTGGGAAGCCTAGCTGATAGGAAAGTGTGGGATTTGCTGCCTGTGTGACATGTTGCTCCAGCAAGTGACATGTGTACGGGAGTGCCCCATTTTTGGGCACCTCAGTAGAGCAGAGGGCACTTCCTATAAGCTAAACATCAGAAGTTGAAATTGCATCCCTATAAGCAACTGAAGTGCTGGTGGATTAGTTATATGGCTCAGGCCCTTATGTATTGTCACTTTGAGTGGCAAGGACACACACTAACATCAGCCTAACAAAGTTAGTTTGTAGGGAGAAGGCCGCCTTCTCTGAATCAGCCTGTGTCCCACAGTTTATCCTGAACCTAGAAGTTGCTCCTGATGCCTGTCTTCAGCAGCCCTAATGTTATATCAGAATTGCCAATCTCCTTATAGTTAGATTTCATAGCCTCGCATGGCCTTCTGCCACTTGAGTATGCAACCTAGGCTTGCTCAGCAGTAGTGAGAAGTGAACTCCAGAGCTGAGCAGATACCTCTAGAAATGACAGGTAGTGTAAAGAATGGGCTCACAAACTAATGAGGGGCAGCAGAAGAGTGGTAGTTGGAGCATGGCCTTGGATTTCCCACTCTGCAGGAAAAGTGCTGGGAAAAGACCACTGCAGTGGGCTTGTGGAAATAAAGCAAGCGTGGTTTGCTTTAAGGTAGTAAAGCTTGCCTATGACACTTCTTAACTTGTCTTTTCTTGGTTTTGTTCTGGACAGATGACAACATGCATCTTGTAAACAATGAATCCCAGCCCTCAGCTGTGAATGTCCTTCCACATGTTGACAACCCAAGCTTTGAGGCAGACGAAACAMAACTTCCTGAAGTCAGGTCCTAAGAACATGCCCAGCAATGTGGTGTAAGCCTTCTGCAAGGAGCTGCCTACTGCCATCATGTGTGTAACAAACATCGCAAGGCTGTAGCAGAAAAATATTGCCTTGGCAACACTGAGATCAAATAGACTTGTTCAAATCATAATTGTATGGTTTGCCATTCTTAAAACTGCATCTCCAATATGGAATTTAGTTTTAGCACTCTTCAGATAAAGCTGTCTTAAATATAAAGAAAAACATCAGATTTTAACACTAAAACAAAAGTTCCATCTTCAGCAAAGCTTCTCTTCAGTGTTTGAGTCATTTAAATAAGGAGAAGATTCTTTATGTTGTAGCTGTCTGGGAATTGTTTTGACTTGGGTTTTTTTGTTGTTTATTGTTTTATTTCAAGTGGATTTTCATTGTAAACAAATTGGTTTTGATCTGGTCTAATACTTATTTAGCAGACACAGTTTAGTTTAAGGCAACACTGTATTTAATATTTCAGTGCACTAATTTGATAAGAGAAAGTACAAACTAATGCCTGTCAAACTGGATTTTGCCCACAGTGTCTTTGGTTCTCTAGTAAACAGATTGATTCTCTACCTCTCAACTCCAACGCGCCAACCACACGTTCCTAAAGGGAAAAAAGAGCTTCAAGCTGACAGGCCAAATGTGACTTGCACAATACTGTAAAGGGAACAATTGCAGGAACTCTTCAAACCTGTTAATATTAGACAGTCTGAAAGATCCTCCATGACTTTTGGAGTTATAACCATCTCTAGCACCAGCAATATGCCAGAGTCCTGGCTTTGTGAGAGTCTGGGATGACTTCAGGAAGACTGAACTAAAGATGAGAAGACAGATTATTCCCAAAGGATCTGCTGTGTTTTGTTCAGAAAATGATCCAGCCTCTGAAAAATGCTAGACTGTTGCTGTGCATTGTCTTGCCTGTGTGCTAAAGCTGCAGGGAGAGCTGATGTGCTGTAAACATAACAGATGATTGGAGAAGTTGTCTGCCATCTGTGGGGAGTTGAACTGGGGTTGAGGAGGAACTGGGTGTCTCAATAGTAAGTGTAGGGCCTTGCCCAGCAAAGGTAACTAAGGACATCTTACAGATGCACTTTATTTTTTTTTTTTATCTCTGTATCTATGGCTTCTTTCTAATGTTAGCAGAACCTTGTCTTAAAGCCTGCAATAAAGTACTATTGAATCTGGAGGGGAAAAGCAATGCATTTTCTTATCTATAGTACAATTAAAATTGTTGTAAATATTTCATGATTTGTATTGAATTTGAATATGAAAATGTAAATAAAACTATATTTTGATGACCCTGACTGACATTAAATGTTGATTACCAGCTCTTGTATGGAAACAGATGCTGAATTTGCCCTGTCCCACAACCCCAAAACTCATTTTGGGAAGCCAAAAAGCAGCAGTGCTTGCTCAAACTAATTGGAATAAGGAGTGCTAATTATGTGCAGGGTGCTACTGTTACGTGGATTGAAATTGTGTAGCTGTGCTCTATATAAAAGAAAAACCAAGCACCTAAGGGCTCTGTTCAGTGAGCTGCTTGATATACCTCTGAACTGTTCTAGGCATGTTCAGCACAAGGCAGTCTTGCATGAACTCTTCAGATCAGACAAGGTTGCATTTCACTTTCCTCTGTCAGGTTGCTCAGCATCCTTCCCTTACTCAAAAGTTTATGCTTGCTTTGTAAGACAAAGCATTTTAAAAAGAATTAAGTGCCTTTTGTTCTGTACTATAAGATATAGTAAAAGCTTGTCGCTCCCCTGGCCAGCTTGGTAGTAGTTAGTCTTGTGCTTCTTTTTAGCTCAGTTCCAAGTCTAGTCTAGGAAGCATTGGTTGGTTATGGGCTCAAATTGCAAAGCTGAGTATAATTAGACTTCACTCCGAAACTGTATTTTGCTGTGATCACCTTTCTATTCTACATCTGAAGTGCAGAGCAGAGAAAGGAACAGCCAAGCATGTAAATATACAACCCCTGAACACTCTTATGAAATCATCTGCCAGTCTTCTGTGTTTAACAGGAACAAGATTTAACCTTCAAAAAAAAGGGGGGATTCAGATCAATTCAACACATTGAAAGGCGCTTTGGCATTTTTTTTTTTCTTGTTCCAATCTATACAATTGGGTTGCATTGTTTATAGGATTGAAGCCTTTCTATTTACTGTCTTTTAAGAGCAATAAACCTGCTTTTTTCCAGTACTGATATTTCTTAGGGTAAGGTAGATGCACAGCATTTTTTCAGGGAATGCACTAGTGGAGTACTGGAGGGTGCAGCAGTTCATATCAGTGAACTCCTACTACTATAGGATCAGATGATATGTATGTATTCTGTCAAGATGTGGACTTGCTTGGAGCTCAAGGCACTTACACTAATTTTCAGGAAGATCTTTAAGATTCTTGTATCAAATGTGAAGTACTGTTAAAGGAATAAATTCGGTGTTTGTACCTGAACAGTATTTGAGCTACTGCTAGGCAGAAGAATTTAATGCTTCTCTGGTTTTGCAGCTTAGCCTGCAAGTCTGCCATGTTCTTGTGTGTGCAGATTTATTTGTAAATATTAGCTGTGCAAGGGTTTTTGTTTAAAAATGAAAGTGTTCAAATTTCATGCACGCAGTCTATGATACCGAACTTGGGTCTGTTGCYGTCTGACTTTGAAAAAAACATTTTCTTACTTCACTGAACTCTGCAGAGGTTTTCCCCTTTGAGAACATTGCTACAGTTCTACCTGCTTTAAAGAAATTTCAAAGCTCCACTCTCGCTTTGTATTTTCAAGTTTCCATGGATAGCAGCTGTCTTTAGCTGACCCTGCTTAGAGCACTGTGTAGCAGATTTCTTTTAATTTTTTTTTTTTTGGTGATGCTATGGGCTTGAATGGCTCTGTGTTATGTATACATATATATGTGCACTGTGGCATGATAGACTCTTTCCTCTAAGCAAGAGGCAAACAGGAATGTGCCTGGGGATAGGGTTGTTCCTGAAATGCAATGCAAGCTTGCTGTTATTGTGCAATAGTTTTGGGTTTTGCTATATATACACACACTAACGTTTGCATGTAAGATGCTGGAAATTATGTGCCCACGAGTGGCAACAGTTGCTAAAATGTGTGCCTCTTGACTCTGTTAATATTCCCATTGAGTTACACAGACATGTCAATCAATTATTCTGTCCCCAAAGAGAAAGCAGAACAGGTTCGAGCATCATCTCCAAGTGTTTACTTACTGCTGTCATTTATCTCTCCCMCAGGAAAGCTCTGATCTAGACACTTCACTCAAACACTTGCATGCTCTTGAAGGGGGACTGGGAAAGATTTTTTTTATCCCTGCAGGAGAGGAAGCCTTGTCACCTGGTGCTGGATTACTGTGCTTTCTTGTAAACCAGGCTTTACAGCAGCGGGATTTTATTTTAAATCCCAAACCAAAAGAATATAATTTTCTCATACTGAGGAAAATTTTCAGGTGTCCCTATAGAAATGTAGTTATAGCTGAGATTTTTGCTTAAGGGAAAAGCAGGACTTGTGATGAGGGGCTGCAAACGTATAAAAGCAGTTTGAGTCAAAAGGGCAGTTGGACTCTTCCCATAAAATGGAGACTTAGTCCATCTCAGTCTTTAGATGGAAAGATCTGCACTGGTCAAATGACCTAACAGTTGAACAGAATAAATATACACATCTACCTTGGCTGTGTGATTTAATATAATTTCATTCTGTGTTTAACATACACCAGCTCAGCAGGTAGCCCTGCCTTTTCACCCAGGTTTAGACTGATGTTTTTCCTGTGCGGATTTGAACAGAGTTCCACTCCCACAGGGGTGTAATTTTGGAATAGGTGAAAGAAAATCTACTGGCTTTGGCAATTTAATTTTGGCTCTAAGGGAAACTTGAAACCAAATTGCAATGTTCACCCACTGTGAATTAACAACTATGTAATTCTCTGCACTGGTTGTTCAACTGTTGGTTATACAGAGTGAAGCCAAAATTTATTTATATAGCTATTTATCTATTTATATAATCTTGGCTATGGTTACTTGAGGGAGGTAATTTACCATATCTAGGAGGTCTTTAATACAGTGAAAGAAAAATTCTGCAGCACTAAATGGATCTCTGTTGCTGTAGAATGCATTGATTAGACTGTAGGATGATTGTGCACTGATTAAGAAAGAATTTAAGTGCCTATAAATAAATTCCTCCAAGCCAATAGAGGAGCACTCTGCGTCTTAACAGTATTTGGTTAAGAATCTGGTGCCTGAGGGAACTGGAAAAAAGACAGACATTCAAGGTCTTGAACCAAGGGAGAGGAAAACAAAACAGACATTTTCCAAGCAGTAGCATTTTACTGTTAAATTTTTATCAAATTAACAAAGTTTGAATCTTACTTAAGAAAGCAACACGTGTCCTAACACATCCAGCGTGTGTGAGATGCCAAAAGCCAAGCTCTGGGTCGGAAATGCTAAGGGCATCTCTCCTTACAATTAGCATCGGAATTAGAAGAGCTGTGTTAGATCCTTAATAGGTATTTCCTATCCAAGGGCTTGGCTAATTGGGGAAAATTAAATGGTAAACACTCTCTCTGGGAATGCTCTTAGAAGAGCAGCATCCATGCAGGAATCGCTCTATCAGTTCAGCTGGTAAATCTCCAGGAACCTGCGAATGTCTGTTACTCTCAGTCACTTCAGGTGGGGGGATTGAAGAAACTGCCTCGTGAAGAGCTGTGTGCTAGTGTATCTAGGAGTTGTTTGCCTTGTCTCATTAATGTTTTATCTGTGTTAGTTACCACATGCTGTTTAATGACTTTTAATTCATTTTTCCTTTCTAGTAAAGCCAAAGCACCAGAAATTTGTTGCTTCCTACTCTGTTACAAAAACAGGTAAAAAGAATAGTAGTGTTAGTTAAATCTATATTCAGTCCCAAAGGTTTAATACTTTAATACCTTTTAATACTACAGCTTCTCTTGCTGTGGTGCAATGAGTGATTGGAAGAAAAGAAAAAAAAAAAAGTCTCATACCAGTGCAATTCACCCAGTTCTGAAGCCTTCCAGTGAGTTAAATGTGACTGCACACTCGGTTCTGCTTTCACACTGGTGCCTTTGGGTGGGTGGTTCCTTACGCAGCTGGAACTGGATGGGCATTGCCAAACATCTTTCTGTGAGCGCTTGGCAAAATCTTGCTGTGCCTGTGCTCACAAACAGACCAGTGCTGGCAGAAGCATTTTTGGTAGTGAAGTACCTCTGGGACTGTTGAAAGGAATGAAAGGAAGACAGGATAAAGCAGAAGTGCCAAGTTTGCAACCTATAGTTAGTGCATGATGTGCGTAAGTTTTTTTAGAAACAGCTCGAAGTAGAGGCTGAGTTTAAACAACTGTGYGCTGAATTTTTGTATGATACACAATCAATAAAGCATTATTCTTGAAAATCTTAGGAAGGTCAATTATGCTGGAAAGAGAGTGCTAAGGGAAGGATCTGACAGGAGAGCAAACTGCAGAGGAGTTCCTGGGAAACGGGAATGTCCTACTTGCTCCATTTGTACCGAATGACAGATTGTGTCAGGACCAGGAGCGAATCTTGCACGGAGGTGGGAAAAGACGGCAACTCTGAGAAGTCCCCAGCACCAGCGACCTGGAACAGAGGAGACAGTGGGGCTTCCATTCCTGGAAAGTTTTTGTTTGTGTTTTTGGTCAGCACCAAAAGATACCATTTAGGAAGCAGAGTGCTATCCAGTATAAGGCCTCGGGGAGAGATCTGGAGCTCTTTGGGATGTAGTGAAGAGATTGGAGAAGAAGCAGCAAGAGAGGGGGCTCAATAATGGGTGGACTGAGCAGCTGGGTGGCTGTGATAGTGACTTCATGGGGAGCTGGGAGTTACACTGTGCTGACTGGTGCTCATGGAAAGCAAGTCCTGAGGTTGTCCCACAGCCTTGGGAAATCCTCGGCTGCCAGGTACGTATGGCAGAATAGTTCCAGCACCTGATTTTTTTTAAAACCTGGCTGTGAAAGCACTGTTCTTTAAGGCAGGAGAAGACAGCAACAGAAGACAGTAGTAAAAGCAGATACTCAAGTGTAGTCCCTACGAGTATGAAAGCCGGTCTTCTTCCTTAACAGGATAGATTGATTTATTCTAGCACAGAACAACTGGTAAAGTCAGTCTGCAAATAATCTGAAGAGCTTGTCATTGAGGACAAATGCTGAAGGTCTTGCAGACAAATCACGAAAATACTGAGACCACGAGTCACACTGTTGTTAAGGCAACCGAAACGTCTACTCCAAATTAGCACTGAATCGTGTTGGGTGATAGAAGCAATGAGGCAGATTGTCTTTTTATAACGTGAAATGTAAATAGGCAACATTGACCATATGTCTGCTTCTGCAGTTGGTGGGGCYGCTCCTCCGCTCCTGGCATGGCCTGCGACCGGGGAGAGGACATGCACGGGCGCTGTGACTGGGGTGCTGTAGTCGGTGGAGGTGGTGGTCATGGCTCCCTTCCTTGCGTGGCAGGTTTTTCCTGTGTTTTTTTCTGCGCCCCAGTCTCCTGCTGCAGCGTAAGGCTTAGCGCTGACAGGAAAACAAATGTAAAAGCCAAAGTCTCTGGAGACGTCTGTCTGTCTTCTGGGCTGAAAATGGAGTAACATTTAGCCAAAATTGAAAATGGGAATTCTCTCATTGGCAGAGAGGACAAAAAAGTATCCCACCCGCTTTATGAAGGCGTTTTAGGGACACGCTGGAGGCCCGTCGCGGAGGTCCGAGCCTGCTGCGGCCCTGCCTGACAGGAGCGAGGTTGAGGCCGGACAGCTCCCGGACAGGGGCAGGGGAGGTGCCGTGTGCGGGGAGCGGAAGGAAGAGTCTCTCCCCGAGCCTGTGGGACAGAAGGAGCCACAACTCTCGGGCCGCTTCCCCGCGCGCGGACGAACCTCGGGGGGCCGTAAGCCGAGTCTCCCCGGCCTCCCTCCAACTGCCCCCGACGGCCAGGCAAGCTGCGGCCACACAGCCCAGGAGGCGGGCGGCCGCGCAAGGCCCGACGGGAGCTGTAGTCCTGAGGCAGCGGCGCTGCGCAGCCAGGCGGCCGGGAGGACTACAGTTCCCAGCATGCCTCGGGGCAGGGGCGCCCCCCCCCGCTCTGCCCCCCCCCCCCGGGCGGCGGCGCTTGGCAGTTGGACTGTGTACGTGGGAGCGGGAGGCCGGGCGGCGCGGCGGGCATGGGCGGCGGCGGTGGGGAGTGAGGGGGCCGCCACGATGTGGCTGAAGCCCGAGGAGGTGCTGCTGAAAAATGCCCTCAAGCTGTGGGTGCAGGAGCGCTCCAACCAGTACTTCGTGCTGCAGAGGCGGCGGGGCTACGGCGAGGAGGGCGGAGGCGGGCTGGCAGGTACTGCCCCCTCGGGGGCCGGGGCAGGGTCTCCCCTCGGCTCGGCGGCGGGGCGGGGCCGCCTCAGGCCCGGTCCCTCAGGGGCCGGCGGGAGATGGGGCCGGGGGAAGGGCTGGAGGGGGAGGATGGCCGCTTGCCAGTCCTGGGACCCCCGCTCCAGAGGGGAGGCCTGGCCGAATTTTGGAGCCCTTGACCTTCATGGGGTTTCTCATGTGGTTCTCTGTTTCCTCCTTCCCCCCCTCCTCCCCCGCTTTTTCCTTGCATGAGAGAGGCATTTCAAAGGACGTCCCACTGGGAAAAGGAAGGTTTGATGAAGTTTCTGGCACACTCCGTGTGGGATGGGGCCTGCTGGTGCCCCTGCTAGCACGGCACCCAGGTGCGGAGGAGCCCGGTGGGGATGTGCATCCTGGCAGGGCTGGGGTGGTACATAGCGCTGAGGTCAGCGTAGCCCAACACTTGGTACTAGCTTAACAGCCCTTTGCTCCAACGGATACCCTGCCAGAGTTAGATTTGCAGCTGGTTGGAAGAGGAGATGTCAGAAGGAATCATGGATCTATCTTGCTTTGGCAAGATGCTCATTTCCAAATCCGTTTTCCTGCATGCGTCTGAGGCTGCTTGAAATGAGCTCCTGCTAAGGCATTTCTGATCACTTGTTTTAAAAACAGGCATATGATTTGATGGAGCTTGTCAGGAGGGGTGGGTCAGGAAAGTGACAGGGCATTGACTGCCGTATAATAAACTTTCTTTCCTGAGAACTTCAAGGTATGGAGCTGAGTTTCTATTTTTAATTCTTGTCTGTTTGTATCATTACACACTGCAGGGACCCCAGCTACCACTGAGACCTCTGTTGTGGTGGTAGCTATTCAGACTAGAACTGACTCCTTCATAGTCTGGTGGCGTCCGTCATTGACCCTGTCAAGGAGAAATGCTACAGGGAAGCAGAGTAAAGTTGTTCCTGGGTGGGATATGGTTCTTGGGTGTTTTGCATGAATTGCATCTCTCTGGGTTCTCTAGGCTCTCTCTAATTGTGTCATCATAAAGCAAGCTATATTAAACATGAGGCATAATTGTCTTGTTGAAACAATTATTCATTCTACCGGACAAAAACACAAAGTCCAAACTTTTGGCTGATGAATTTCAGATGTAGAAATAGCCCTCCCAGCTGGAGGTGGGGCATTCTTCATTGGCATCTGAACCACTTGCAGGTCACAAGGAAAGTGTAAAAAGAAAGCATCACAAAATCCCAGATTCTCTTGTAGGCATATCATAATATTATAGATAGATAATGTTAGGCTTCGGCTTAGAACCAAGGGTGACATTTTGCAACCTTGGAAGTCTTGTGGTCATCAGGCTAGATGGGCCATTCTCTGCCCTGGTATCTTTGGAAGCCAAGGAAGCTGAGTTGGTATGAAGGTTGTCTTTCTGTGTGATAATTTAAGAACTGTGACCAAAGTGAAAGGATAAGAACTAGAATTAGGTGTTCATTTAAAAACATCCTCATAGGCTTACAGCTGGGCAGACAGCTGGGGCATCCTAGTGCCCTTTGGTTTTTGTTGAAGGTGAGGCTTCCATCACTAGTCTTCTGTCCTTGATGGTATTTGACAGCGAATAACTTCCTGTTACTTTCCTTCCATACCAGGAAAAACACTTGAATGGGATAGTTCCTGTAGTACGCTTTTTTTTTTATGTGGCATTGCACATTTTATTTCTGTTGCTTTTCTCATAATGTTAGATTCATACAGTTTTCATCTGTGCAAGTTATGTTTTTCACTGGACAGAAACAAAGAGAGTGAGATGTTATTGAATTAAAATTGTGATTAAGAAAGATTCACAAGAAAATTGGAAAAAATGCAGTTACATTTGTGTTTGCAGGTTTGAAAATATTCAAACCTCCTAGGTATAAGCTAACATAATTTGCTATGCCTGATTTTAATTTTATATTGCTATGTGTCACTCAAGAAAATTAGCGCTTATGTTAGAAAAAAACAATGAACAGCTATTGTCTTATGAGGTCATCGCAAATGTGCCAAGTAAAATCTTGTTCTCCTGAACAGCATTTTTCAGCTGGTGAGTCAAGGCTGGAGGTGACTGGCGGCATTGAGAGACTGGGGAGTTACGAGTGAAAGAGTCAGGCAGCAGTGCAAGACTAAGTCTTGAGGGAAGAGAGGGGCAAGGCCTCAAGACAGGAATGGGAAGAAAGATGAACAGTGCTGCAGGGTTTGAATAGCAGTAATGGGGACTAGCTGAGGAGGCAGTAGCAAAGGATTCCCAAGAATACAGGAGTACACTTGGTAAGACAGACTTTAAGGAGGGGAGATGTGAGTTTTGAGGAAGCAGCTAATAGCTGGAGAAGGTACAGACCAAGGAGAAAAAAGAAAGATGACAGCAGAAACACTTACCTGAGAGAAGGCTGGGAATTCTGGTGCTGTCCTAGGTTTAGAAAGAAGGCTGCAGTTGGATTTGTTTGTATGACCYTCTGGACTGACTGTTACAGCAGGACCAATTTGTAATCTGTAGATGATACAGTTAGCTCTTACGGCTTGTGTCCGCACACAGCATAGTTCTGAGTTGGCTAGTATGGATAAAAATGGACACAAATATCTTGTGCTGGTTTTGCTTAGCCTTGGCTCTCTTCCTGCGGGCATGCACCTGCTTACCTTTACATTTGTCCTGGTTTCGGCTGGGATAGAGTTAATTTTTTTTTCCTAGTGCTGTGTTTTGGATTTAGTATGAAAAGAATGTTGATAAGACACTGATGTTTTTAGTTGTTGCTAAGTAGTCTGCTAGTCAAGGACTTTTCAGTTTCCCATGCTCTGCCAGGTGCACAAGAAGCTGGGAGGGAGCATAGCCGGGACAGCTAGCCCAACTGGCCAACGGGGTATTCCATACCATGTGACGTCATGCTCAATATATTAATAGGAGGCGTGGTCCAGGAAGTAGCGATCGCTGCTGGGGTATCGCTCAGCGGGTGGTGAGCAATTGCATTGTGCATCACTCMTTTTGTATATTCTATCATTATTATTATTATTATAATTATTTTCCCTTCCTTTTCTGTTTTATTAAACTGTCTTTATCTCAATCCACGAATTTTACTTTTTTTTTTTCCGATTCTCTCCCCCATCCCACTGAGGGGAGGGGGGAGTGAGCGAGCGGCTGTGTGGTGTTTGACTGCCTGCTGGGTTAAACCACAACAACATTTAACTCTCTTTCCTTTCTTAGGCCTCACCTAAGGATACAGATACTGTAACCTGTTTGACTGGTTCTACTTCCTGGTAATCCAGCATGCAATAGACTGTCCCAAAGTATGTTGCTGTATGTCTGGCAGTGCAACCATGTGACCATGTCCTCTGGTTGTTCTGTCTTCTGCAGAGCCACTATGGGAGAGCTACTCAGGTTTTCTAGAGTGTATTGATAAGAATACAGTTAGGCAAAATGGCCCACGTGCTGAAGCGCAGTTATGATGACGCAAAACCTGTGTTGTGAATGCACGTGCCATAACCAAGGTCTAGTGAGATTAAGCATGTTGGTCACAAAGATGTTGCTTTGGTTATAGTTTAGACAGGACCTTAATTAGGAGATGGGTATTCCTGGAGTAGTTATACGAATGAGTATTTGGTGTCATAAAATACCAATCTTTCACTGAAATGTCAGAAAACAAATTATTTGTTTTCTGCTTCCATTGTTTCAATTTGCCTCTTTATGCTTGAGAAATTTAAGTAAAATGCAGCTGAGAGAGGAGAAAAACTTATCAATGAAATACATGTTTGGAACTAGTCTTCCCTGCTTGTTCTATGTGCCGTGCTTGGAAAGGTAGGGAAAAACCCTGAGTCTTCAAGTCCTGGGTTTCCTGTGGCAGTTATTGCCATCCTGAGTCTGTAGAAGGCCCCTGCTGGTATTCCTGCTTTTTAAAAGATGTAGCTTGTTGTCTGCGTCATTGCTAGCTAGCTCGCAGGCATAGGAGTTTGGAGGAAGGGGAGACAGAGCTAGGCTAGTATATGTGCTCTGGAGAAATGTTCCTTATCTGGTTATCTGTCAAAAGGAGTAATGTTAAAGTATTATCAAGTAGTGGATGTCAATGGCAAGGACCTTGTCTGTAACAGAATTTTGTGGTGGACTAATTAAAAAAGTACTTGGTGATCTTTGTACAAATTTAAAGAAATTTATTTTGGTAGGAACTGCAGGACAGGAGAGGAAACTTGTGCCATAGCTAGACTTGGTATGCAGCAAAGAAGATGCTTTCTTTTCAAAACTTAAAGGTCTGTGCTGTGACATCACTAAATATACAGTAGTAGAATAAATGGCAGAAATCATTTATACCTGCTGGTGTTTTAGCACACGGAGCTTTTGGTGTGGTTTGCTTGCTGCAGGTCCTCAACTGTGATAGGAATCAAAAGGAAAACTCGCTAGATTAATAAAGATCTGAAATGATCTATGCTGCATTTTTTTTCAGCAGATGTAGCAAAGATTATTTTACAGTGCATGTATTTGTGAGACAAGTAACACCACTCTGTTAAGAAGCATACTTTGAGGATGACAGGTGGGAAAATGACCAGCACATGCTTCCCAATTCGTGCTATACAGCTTTTTAGCTGTACAGAAGCAAAGATAAGGAGGAGCTGTCATATTTGCGATACTTTACTTTTCTCTGTACCTACCAAGGAGACTGATACTTACCTTCATTCAGAATTGTGTTTCTGATTTTCCCTTCTTTCAAGGATATCTTTATTGCCACAGATAAGCAAGATGGATTGCCACACAAGGGCTTGGATACACACCTTAGTTTAATAATGAGTTACCGTTGTTTTACCTAAGTCATAACCACTGACCATAATGTACTTGAGTTATTGTAAATGGAGATGAAATCTTTTTTCACTGAAGGCTTAAACTAACCTGTTTTACATCTCAATTGACTAAGAACATTTGCATCTCAGCCCATGCTCAGTATTTCATTAAGCTGAGGTTTCTTAGTCATGAGGTCAAGTTCACTTGGGAAATACAACTAAGCAAAAAAAGAGTTCTGTGCTTAATTTGAGGAAATAGAAAAAAGGGTCTTATTCGCAAGTTGCCATTCATGTGTTTTAAATCAAATACACAGAGGCAATGGCTTTTCATGTTTTATATGGTATGTATTTGTATCTTAGTTTATCTAGTGAAAACTGGGRCTTCAGTCTTTTTTTTTAAAACCAAACCAAAATGCTCTGTAAAACTATTTGCTGTTACAGAATGAAGCTTTATCCTGTCTCTGTAAATAAATATTTACTGTAGTAGGGATTTACAGTTTGGGTCTCCTGCATTGTAATTTGGCAACAGTTCACTCTGGATGTGTGTTTCTCCCCTGAGATTATATCCTGCGCCAGAGAAGCCTTTGTGGAAGTTACATAGCGTCTGCTGTGTTACTCTGGAAGTTTTGGTTTCAACGGACCTGCATCTTCTGATTTTTTAAAAAGGTTTTGCTGAAAAATACAGTCCATTTAAATTGTAGTTGGGATACTTGAATTTGTCTTTGCTTACTTATGCAATGGATTTCAGTTTTGTAGTAATCTGTATATTTCACATGCTATTCCTATTGATTTTATTCCTTGCAGTTGTATCTAGGTATTACATTGCCTTCAAGATTTATTTTTCTTTTTAATTCACAGTTTATTAACAGGTTGACTTTATGGTACAAAAACAACTGAAGAAATTAATTTGAAATTCATTATTTTTATTCTTCACATTTATACTTCTTCAAACCTAGAAATTTTAGTTGTCAGGACATAGCTATTTAAAACCTCTCATAAGGTTGCTCTAGGCTTTCTTGCTGTGAGGTATCCTCTGTAGGATTCTATGGAGTCTCTTTGTGTACCTAAGAATTGTATGCTGAAAGCTTAGGAGAATGCCTATAAACAGTTTTAGCTCTTGAAGTATGACAGACATCTGATCAAAATGAAGGATGTTTGCTATTGTATTGGGTTTACGTGGCAAGGTTTTGGTAGTGGAGGGGGCTACAGGGGTGGCTTCTGTGAGAAGATGCCAGAAGCTTCCCCCATGTCTGATAGAGCCAGTGCCAGCTGGCCAAGGCCAAGCCCATCAGTGACGGTGGTAGCGCCTCTGTGATTACATATTTAAGAAGGGGAAAAAACTGCTGCACAACATCAGCCGGGAGAGAGGAGTGAGACACACTCAAACACAAAAAGGAAGCCTACAGAGGGTGGAAGCGAGGACAGGTAGCCTGGGAGGAATATAAAGAAATTGTCCTGATAGAATTAAATCTGGCCAGGGACATCAAGGGCAACAAGAAAAGATTCTGCAGGTACGTCTGGGATAAAAGGAAGACGAGGGAGAATGTGGGCCCTCTCYGGAAGGAAACGGGAGACCTGGTTACCCGGGATACAGAGAAGGCAGAGGTACTCAATGACTTTTTTTGCCTCGGTCTTCACCAGCAAGTGCTCGAGCCTCACTGCCCAAGCTGCAGAAGGCAAAGGCGGGGACTGGGAGAATGAAGAGCCKCCCGCTGTAGGAGAAGATCAGGTTCGAGACCATCTAAGGAGCCTGAAGGTGCACAAGTCCATGGGACCTGATGAGATCCATCTGCGGGTCCTGAAGGAACTGGCGGATGTAGTTGCTTAGCCACTATCCATCGTATTTGAGAAGTCGTGGCAGTCTGGTGAAGTTGCCACTGACTGGAAAAGGGGAAACATAACCCCCATTTTTAAAAAGGGGAAAAAGGAAGACCTGGGGAACTACAGGCCAGTCAGTCTCACCTCTGTGCCTGGGAAGATCATGGGACAGATCCTCCTGGAAGCTATGGTAAGGCACACGGAGCACAGGGAGGTGGTTTGAGACAGCCAGCATGGCTTCACCAAGGGCAAGTCCTGCCTGACCAACCTAGTGGCCTTTTATGGTGGAGTGACTACATCAGTGGACATGGGAAGGGCTACAGGTGTCATCTATCTGGACCTCTGTAAGGCCTTTGACACGATCCCCCACAACATCCTTCTCTGAACTGGAGAGGTATGGATTTGATGGGTGCACTGTCCGGTGGGTGAGGAATTGGTTGGATGGTCGCATCCAGAGGGTAGTGGTCAATGGCTCAATGTCCAGGTGGAGATCGGTGATGAGTGGCGTCCCTCAGGGGTCCATAGGAAACAGTCCGGGAGGTTCCTGGAGTGTGTGGAAGACAACTT
>JAYKAV010002220.1:5283582-5323160 GCA_035582835.1 Phoebastria nigripes
TAGATCTAAGGAAGAATTTTTTTATGCTGAGGGTGGTGAAACACTGGCACAGGTTGCCCAGAGAGGTGGTAGCTGCCCCATCCCTGGAAACATTCAAGGTCAGGTTGGACAGGGCTCTGAGCAACCTGATCTAGTTGAAGATGTCCCTGCCCACAGCAGGGGGTTGAACTAGATGACCTTTAAAGGTCCCTTCCAACCCAAACTGTTCTATGATTCTATGATTCTTATATGTGAGAGAAACAATTCTGCAGACACCAAGGTCAGTGAAGAAGGAGGGGGAGGAGGTGCTCCAGGCGCGCGGAACAGAGATTCCCCTGCAGCCCATGGTGAAGACCATGGTGAGGCAGGCTGTCCCCCTGCAGCCCATGGAGGTCCACGGTGGAGCAGATATCCACCTGCAGCCNCACGGTGGAGCAGATATCCACCTGCAGCCTGTGGAGGACCCCATGCCGGAGCAGGTGCAYGTGCCCAAAGGAGGCTGTGACCCCGTGGAAAGCCCGCACTGGAGCAGGCTCCTGGCAGGACCTGTGACCCTGTGGAGAGGAGCCCATGCTGGAGCAGGTTTGCTGGCAGGACTTGTGATGCCATGGGGGACCAATGCTGGAGCAGTCTGTTCCTGAAGGACTGCACCCTGTGGAAAGGACCCACGCTGGAGCAGTTTGTGAAGAGCTGCAGCCACTGGGAAGGACTCATGTTGGAGAAGTTTGTGGAGGACTGTCTCCCATGGGAGGGACCCCATGCTGGAGCAGGGAAAGAGTGTGAGGAGGAAGGAGCAGTAGAGACAATGTGTGATGAACTGACCACAACCCCCATTCCCCAACACCCTGTGCTGCTGAGAGGGGAGGAGGTAGAGAAAATCGGGAGTGAAGTTGAGCCTGGGAAGAAGGGAGGGATGGGGGGAAGGTGTTTTAAGATTTGGTTTTATTTCTCATTACCCTACTCTGATTTGATTGGCAATAAATTAAATTAATTTCCCCAAGTCAAGTCTGTTTTGCMTGTGACGGTAATTGCTGAGTGATCTCCCTGTCCTTATCTCGACCCACAAGCCTTTCATCATATTTTTTTCTCCCCCTGTCCAGCTGAGGAGGGGAGTGATAGAGCGGCTTGGTGGGCACTTGGCATCCAGCCAAGGTCAACCCACCATAGCTATCTATCACAAACTTACTTGTTTTACAGTATTTTTTCCCCTTTGGTTCTGCTCTGATTAGCCTTTGAATTCTTCAAATTGTAGAAGTGAGCAGTTATTGCCGAAATGAAGCTGACTGTAGCTGCAGAATATCACTTTCTGCAGTGGTTGCCACTCAGGGAAAGCTTTTACAGTATTTTCAAACAGCTCCTTTTTATGATGATGTAAATAAACTAAGAGTGAGAACTCAATCAGTGTACATCAAAGTGTCTACTTTTCAAAATCCTTAGTGTAATGGGGCTGACCAGTGTTGTGCTAATAGAACATTTCTGTTTGTAAGGAACTCTTACAGTCTTATAAATATTTTATGTCCCTTAACACTTCTAATGTAGCAAATCAGGATGCTGTCAGATCCAGTTTGAATATAATTAATTATTGACCTCAAAGGTACTGTTATGCATTAGAGGAGAGAAAAGGCTTGTGCTAACTTTGCTTCAGAACAATAGTGCTCTTTTAAAAAAAGACAACAGCATGTTTTCTTTGCTTCTGATTCTTCATCGGTAAAATGGAACTTATATTATTCTGTTTGCATTACACTAGTCCCACAAAGGATAGGAAGTAGTCAGATTGTTGGGTATGATATACATATTTAAAATAAAGAAGATTGTCAGCAGTAAAAAAGATGTAACTGACAGCTATTCCAGGGGGAAAAAAAAAAATCTTTGTGTGTTGAAAAGGACCCCCAAAAAAAAGCAAATATTAGTGCTCTCTTGATGTACTTGGTGAAATAAATATAGAAGAACAAAGTGGTATTGCCCCCAAATGGCAAAATGCTGGGCAGTTATTTTCATGTAACATATTGGCTTTATTGCTGTAAATTGGTACAACAGAGCAAAATTCATTGCTGATATGTTTTGGTGCATGTGTCTGCAGCTAATGTTGATATTTTGCTAACCAAGTGTTTTAGAGACTTTTGGGAGGAACACATCCTTATTTCAAAGCTTTTCTGGATTCCTTGCCCTTTATTTTATTTTCTAGGGTATTTTACCCTATTTATTTAAGTATCTAGGGTATTTCCCAGTAGTTTTACTGAAGTAGCTATGAAACTGAAAACGTTTTCTAAAAGCAGAGCCCTTTCTCCGTGTAAATGTGCATCACCTTCCATATCTACAGCTGAAGTCGTTCCCCGAATGAGGCAAGAGGATGATTTAGGTAGAATCCCCAGTAGAAACTGTGGGGTCTAGCTTTGAGCAGAGATGAGAGTAGATGACCTTCTGTAGGTTGTCCCTAAAATTGGTTGTTTGAGAGCAACACGTACCACATTTCATTAGCAAGGGATTGGCAAGTATGGCCTGAGCTGCTTTTTCCCCTTGCCTCCCTTATGGAGATAATGCTAGTGTCTGGGCTGAGCAGTTACTCATTCTTTTGATATCTACTCCTTTCTTTTACAATTAATATCCTTGTCATTATACAGGTGAATTTTAAATCTCTGCAACCCTGGAAGTGAATCATTCTTCAGTAGGCTTGTGTGGATGGAGTTAGCAGAGTGCCAGCAAACCTCTCAGCAGTGGTCTTACTTGCCTGGGTGAACATGGTTCTTGACTTCCCGTTGGGAAATAGTAATAAAAGGGAGTGCTTGCTGAGAAGCACCCAACAACTTGTAGTTATGGAAACCCTGACTGATAATACAGTATTCAAAAAATTTGCAGCTCAGAGAGTTACCGTAGTCACTTTCAGGACTAGGGTAAGAAGGTGAAACTCTGCTGATTCCTCACAATTATGCAAGTGGCCATAGCGGTGGAATTAGTTCGTAATGTACTGAGTATTTATCGGCTTAAGTGCAAACCTGTAGTCTACATCACATTCGTGGACAAAGCAGTATTGACTAGTGGGACTGTTGAAGTGACTGATACTAACCTGATGCAGTTTATTTTGTCTAAATTAATCTAATGACCTTCCAAGTAGATGGAAGCTGTCATGGCATTTTGAGGAGTGCTGCTTTCTAGTGCACTGTTGTAATCATTCTCTCAAGCTCAGCAGTTGCGTTAACCTTATAAATGGTGACTAACATCCTTGTAGTTGATATCATTACAGAAAATGATATTAGGAGAATTGTGAATGAAATAATAAAACATTTGCTGAAGCAAAGCCAACTTTGAGATCAGCTCTATGTTATGACTCATTCAGTAAGCCAGAGCTCTTTAAACAGACATAAATGTTATCTGTTCAATGTCTGACTTCAGTTAGAAACTACAAAAAAATTCTACTTTCCAACAGTAACTTACAAACTATGAATTGCAGACAAGACAAGATAGTATTTTTGATTGATRTAATGTACTGGTCTTTGGGGTTTTTTGTGTTTTTCATTACTATTCACTTCCCTTTTTTTTAAGAGAAGCAAAAGCATTCTGAAACTTGAATAGCCACAGTAAGGTAGTCACACAGGCTCTATGCCAAAAGTATATCCATAGAAAAACCATGTTCTGAGGATGATTGTCTAGACTTCTCAATTTTGTCTTACTTTGCTTTCTTGTATTCTCTCACAATTGTTGTTTTTCAGAATTTGAGAGGGGGGTCAATGGAAAGGAAGTGGAACAAAAAGTACCAGAAGCCAACCTAAAAATTCTGAAATAACTTTTGAGGGATGCATTTGAAATGATCTAAATCTTATGCTTCTGTGGAATATTAAAAACCTGAATCAAAAGATCATTTAACATGGAAGGGTACTTAGAGGTGCTATAAGGGATATATTAACTTTGCATACAAGCTCTCTACCCTAATAGCATTTTTTTGGGAACACCCTATATCCATCATCTCAGCAGATTTGTGGAACAGACTTTACAGCATCTCTTTGGGTAATTGCATCTCTCATTTTTTTGGGTAATCTCGTCTCTTATTTTGCAGTTCTTCTGTAGGAGAATAAAAGCTCTGTGTGATTGCTTTGGTAGCTTTGCTTTAGTTGAACTTTCCATTTATGTGGCCATGCTAGAAGGATGGCAAGCATAGGAAATACAGGAAGGAAGCATATTGTTGCTTGTATTTTTGTTTCTGTTGTAACAAGAGTGGTTAAACATTGGAACAGGCTGCCCAGGGAAGCGGTGGAGTCACCATCCCTGGAAGTATTTAAAAGACGTGTAGATGAGGCATTTAGGGACATGGTTTAGTGGGCATGGTGGTGTTGGGTTGACGGTTGGACTCGATGATCTTAGAGGTCTTTTCCAACCTTAATGATTCTATGAAGAAGAAAAAGTTTTGCTTGTGCATCAGGATCCAAAAGCTTGTATTTTTTCTGTATGGATTTTTCTTCTTTTAGAATTMCCTGATTCTTAGATTTGAAAGGAACCTTTAAGATATCTGGGCTAATATTTTTATTACTGTGCAGAAAGAATGATTTTGGCAGCCGAGATAATATGCATACTCGTTTTCTCAGGAAACTTTTTGCTCCCAGTTATGGAGAGATGAAGTATGTCTCATTAATGAAATTAGTATGTTTTGATCTGAACTCTGTTTAATAGGAGCTAATTCAATATTTAGTGGCAGGGAGGTGACATGGCCATTGTATCTTGCGTGTATAATTTATATGGGAATATAGCACTTTATGTAATATACTTATGGATGTGATGGTAGGATGAAATATTAGTGTTCCATACTTTAGGTAGGAGTCATCTCATAGACTTTATGTAGAATGGCAGGCATTTCCTAGCTATAGTGTGGTATGAGCAGCAAAACTTTTGTATGTACAGAAAGTATGATATGGTGTTCTCATGTAAAAATGGTGGGATTTTCATAAAAATCGGACATAATGGAATTACAGTCTCCTAAGAGCTGTTTCCTGTGACTGGAAAACAGAACAACAGTAAATGACTAATTAAGAGGTGTTTCAATTACTGCTTGTGCTCATTGAAGGCTGGGAACTACCACACTACTTTTCAGGTTGTCCTCTGGTTTACCATACTACATGGCTATCGATTCCAAGGGGGTCATCTCAAAAAACTTCTTCACGCTCATTTTGTGTTTATAATGGCTTTTACTGGATCAAAATATTATCACCTCCCAAAGAGGTTCCTCTGGGAACACTTTTTGCTTTACTCATTTGTGCTTCTTATTGTCTCAGAGTTCATTAGTCCGTACTTGGGTAGCATTTCTATTCACTAAGAAAGGAATCAGAAGCGAGTGTACATTTCAAAACCTTAGTTTCACTATGCTGTATACATTTTCTTAAACGCAACAGGTCTTCTCGTGGGAACATTAGATGCGGTGTTGGATTCTACATCGAAAGTCGCCCCATTTCGCATTCTGCATCAGACACCAGACTCTCAAGTCTACTGGTCCATTGCATGCGGTATGTACTATGATTTAGAAGCTAACTGAGTTTATAAAGTGAAAAATGAGGGTACAAAGTATGGGATCCTTTTTTGGGTTAATCCTCTCACATCATTATTCATTCCCGTGACCTCTAAATGGTTTAAAATTATTTGCAAACCTGTGATTGACAGTAGTGTATGGTTCCAGTTTTTCAGAATATATCCATGGACTCTTCATATTACAACTTCCCATTGCCTGCTTTCTGCAGTAATCCATCAGGTAGTAAAGCCTTGGTGCTCTCTTAGAATAACAGAGGCACAATCTTTTCTTCTGTAAGCTGCAAGCGTAACTTGGCGCAGTTCAGGATGATAGGGATAAGTTGACCTTTGGGAGTACTAAGTGTGCTGTAGATAGGAATAACAGGAGCTGCTTATCCTAATGTTTTTTTCTACTTTATCTTTGCTTGTTAAAGTGAGCCAGGTTCCCAGTCATGGTCAGAGCTGAATACTTCCTCATATCTGTTGCTCTCGTAGTGTAAGGAGTTCTTTCTCTTTCTCATGTTGCGTTATTAATCAGTAGGAAATGGAAAAGAAAATGGACCTTGGGAGTGGAGTATGTGATTTTTACTAGAGCATGCTTTTTGATAGCGTGCATGGGTTTATTTTGTTGTGGGTTTTTTTAATTTTTATTTTAAGTTTTGCAGATTCTCCTGAAAATAAAGTCTTAATTCCTTTATACAGGCTGCTTAACTATTGGGTGTCCAAAGAGACCTCCATTCCAAAAGCTGAGAGGACTCTTATTCTTTACATGCATCATTGGTTTTTCTTCTGAGGCATGGTCTTGTCTTTATATGGAAATTAATTAATATTGTCATGTCGTCTAATGCTAAAAGTCACTGTTGTGGAATTAATCTAATTCTTAGGCTTATTGAAAACTCTGAAAACATCTATAATTACAGTGAAAAAGAACCATATATTTTAGTTGTTTTTTTTTTTTTAGTTAGTAGTGTTCTTTAAAGAAACAAGACTCCATCTAGACTTGTCTGGGCTCCAGGCCTTCCTTTTAGTTGCCCATGGCAAAAGATGAGCTTTGCAGGAAATACACCATTCTGCAAACGCTTACATGCATGAGTAATTCCACTAGTCAGTGCTATGCTGTTGTTACATTGGATTTTGCTGTTATCGCTTTATTATGAATCTTCATTGCTTCACCTTAAATGAAAAATTGTGCCTCTTGCTGTCTTTTCTATACAGTTAGCTACGTTCAAAATACAGATTTGTTCTTTTAGATGTATAGTTAATAGTTTACACATTTCATGCTGTAATGCTAATCTGCTCCTGTTCACGTTCTGCAAGGACTTCTCTGAAGGGCAGTAGTGAGTGAGAGAACTGTTTAATAACAATTTAATGTAATTCATTACATGTCACTTTAAAAGGGCAGCCTTATAAAGTTGATAGAATTTGAACAGTCTGTGAATTGGCAGTAAATAAAATTTTAGGGCTACTTCTGAAGAAGTTGGAACTGATGGTGACAGGCTATCAAAAAGGTAGTTTGATAAGTATGTTGGAAATACGCTCTGGGGAATTCGAATGCCATCAGGTCAGCCCTTGGGAAAATCCAAAGGGTAATCTTCACCTTAGGACTGAATTTATATCAATTCTGTGCTGCGTAAGTATACTTTACATCAAAAGGCTATGTAATGTAGTTGTACTTTGTGTTAGAAAACACATTGTTCCTTCTGTGAAGTGAAGAAATTGAGGAGGCTACATTTTGTTCCTGCTATTACATATCAAGGATCTGAAACAGTGCTCCTAAATCATTTAATTATTTATTAAAAAGTTTCACCTTTACTGTGTCACATCTGTGCCTCTGATTCACACTGTGACTCAAATAATTGGTCTACATGTGTAGTCTGAGAAAAATAATTAGTTTGCGATTTAATTGCTATGTTAATTACTCTTCATATAATTTTTTAAAGTGTTGTTGCAAATCCATCCTGTGTAGTGCAGTCTAACTATTTAACCATATTTAGATCAATTTCTATTCATTCCCAAGGCAACTTTAACTAATTCTGTGGAGTCCATTGAAAGTTGTTTAATTAGTCTTTACAAAGTAAATGGAGAAAAAAGGAATTGTTAAAGGTGTGTTCTTGCTTAGGAGTATTGATAGTATGTGATTACACTGACTAATTTTATTTGTGAGCATTCCTGTGGAGGATGAAACTGCCAATTAATTTGTATTCTAGAATCCCTTTATTCAAACCTGTGTAAATTCTTTCCCTCTCTTTCCCTCTCGCTGTCTCCCACCATCTGATGGGGAACCACCTGTCTTTAAAGAACTGACTCAGTATTGAATTTGCTGGACTTCTACTGTTGTTTCACTAGTATCATCTCTGCTTATTACCTATTACCACTTGCATAATTTTTAATTAAGTATGTGAAAAGAATAAGATGAATTATCTTAAGCATTTTGAAGTTGGCCTACCACATTTCTCTGATTATAAAAGTAGCTAGCGGGTAAGAGTGTTCCTTTGTATTTAAAGTAAACCAGTAATCTAAACATATTTCTGGAAAGTTCAGGTGAGAGAGGTTTTTCTTTGCTATAAAGTTGCAGTGACATTCACCATATAGTAGGTGATTGCTCTCTGAAACCTAGACTAAAAAGCAGTGTAAAGTAAATAAAATAACAAGGTTGGCTTTTCTCTAAGCTGTTTGAAGATGCAGTATTTATATTTTTGGAACATTGAATTTTATCTTGGCTCTATGGTTTCTACATTCCTTATGGTTACTGATAACAGTTTTTTTAAGTTACTCCTCCTTTTGCACATATGTAATGAAGGGAAAGAAAACAATCCTTATTCCCATGTGTTTGAGTCCTAGAGGGTCCAGAAGAAAAAAATACTAATTCTGGTCGTGCCAAACATTGTTTCAAGGATCGTTCAGCTTGTGTGAATCAGTGAGCCTTTTCTCCTGCATCAGGAGTTAGTTCTGGTATATGTTTTCCATATGGGGTGCAGCTGTGCTTCTTTCCTCTTATATACGCCTGCAACAGCATGAAAACAATGCGTTGTTTGGAATTACAACGTAAGCAGAACTTTATTGTAGGTAGGATGACATTGTTTCCTGAATGGTGGTTGCCTAAGGTTTAGCGTGGTTAGAAATACAGTTAAAATGTGACTTGATAGAGAATGAGATAAAACCATGACCTATACTGAACACAAGTAAGTAGCAATTGTTTAATTGTTGTAAGCAGCATAAATGGTTGTTTCAAGTATCCAAAGAGAAATCTTTGATACCTTCCTGGTTACGGTGATGTATTCTTTACATCGTTACACGTTAGAAGGGATTTTGCACAGCAGGTCTAAATCTTGGAGTTCTACCCTGGAAACTGTTGTGGACCAGTGATCACAGCTGAGGATATCAAAGGCCCRGATTTCATTTTCTTCTTAGTCTCATGAATTTGATTGCGCATTTCCCACCTTCTAGACTATTAGACTGGGAGAGTCCTAGTGATGCTCTGCCATCTGTGTTGGGGAGGTACTGCTGAGCTGAAGGAACTGTCAGTCCAAGTCAGGCTTCAGCACTGAGCCACACAATGTTGACAAAGCTGAGATACTTCTGGATGTAAAGGCTAGAAATATAGCTGCATAAAAGGCTTGAAAGATAAAAACACAGCAGTGCACATTTTTAACGTACACCAAATAAATTTTTAGTGTACACAAGAGTTGGACAATAAATTTGAGACTTGTGATTTGGACTTGTGTATCTAAATTACTCTGTGAATCGGGAATTTGCTGAGAATTCTCTTGATTAATATTTTCGGTGAAATGATATATGTCTGTTCTAATTTTAAGTAGTACTAACTTTCTCTTTCAATCAGGATCCAGCAGAGAAGAAATAACAGAACACTGGGACTGGTTAGAACACAATGTTATGAAGACTTTATCAGTATTTGATTCAAATGAAGATATTACGAGCTTTGTCCAGGGAAAGATAAGAGTAAGTAACAGGCACATGACATAATTGGGAAAAGCTAAGTATTTTTTTCCTCTAAACATACATGAATGATACATCCCCTTTAGAATATCAAAGGACAGCATTGTAATGCTACATACTTCTGATTGAGTAGTATGTGGCTGTTTACATCAACACACTCCATTGTTCCTGTTTATCTGCCCCACAGTTAAGTAAGGTTGTTTGACATAAACTCTTCTTGGTAAATGATACACCAGATGCCTTTAGATAGTGGTCTAAAACTGTTGATAAATTATTTCACAATAATTTTAATAATGCCTGGGAAGTATATGGTATATTTTTGTGAAGGTGCAACAGTTCACTTTATATATGCTAAATATTTAGCACAGGAATTCTTGTGATTAAGTGAGGAAAATATATCTTATTTCAGAAGAGGAGACCTGGGAATGTGTGTCTTGCCTAAGTTGTGTGGGAAAATTGGTGGATGAGTCTGAAATAGCACATTTGATTTGTGACCTGTGTTTTGATCCTCATACTATTCTTCCTGTTCTAAAACTTACTTTCCTGTTAGGAGAATGCTATGCTGTATGTATGCAGGTGCATATATGACACCCACCCACATGGATGCATATATAAAGTAACTGGTTCTTTTGTTTTAGGGTTTGATTGCTGAGGAGGGAAAAGGTTCTTTTGTAAAAGAAGAAGATCCTGAGAAGTTTCGTGAAGGTCTTATGAAGTTTGAAAAGTGTTTTGGGTTGCCGGAGCAGGAGAAGTTGGTTACCTATTACTCATGCAGTTATTGGAAGGGCAGAGTGCCCTGTCAAGGATGGCTTTATCTTAGTACCAACTTCCTTAGCTTTTACTCATTTTTGTTGGGAGCAGAAAGTAAGTAAGCCTTGATACTAAGGCTAGTCCCTTCACATTTTACTGTTTATCTTTCAGATTTGGAAGAATACTTCCTATGTCCTAAGGGAGCTATTTTGCCATGTGAGCAGATGTCAACACAGAATAGAAAAAACTGCAAACATAAAATACTTTATGGAAATGAACACATTTGTGTAACTTACTACACAATGTCCATTAGTTTTCTTTCTCTATATAAGCTTCAGAGAGAAGGCAGACCTGTTGCAGTTGACTGTAACTGAAAGTTGTCTGTCATCTTTAGTTCATGCTGTGTATTAATTCAGTCTRTGTGGATTACAGTTATTTCTTCACACACAGACTTAATATTTCACATGGGTGCACTACRCACTGGTGATAATTGCACATATCTTCTTTCTCCTGTGTAACATTAGTTTGAAATGCCCAAAAAAATGCCTCTAATAGTGTGAGCTGTATATGTATTTATGTGAAAATTAGAAAGCATAAAGAAAGTAGGATCCTTTCTAAGCTAATTTTCATTTGTATTGGGAAATGTCATAGCTAATGGGCATGGTTCCTCTAAATGCCAATACATGATTGATTTACTTTAAGAAGCCCTATTGGTAAACTGTTGAAGTGGGGTAGCTTATATGATGGTGTTTGTTTGCAATTTGCCGTTTCATATGAGAGCGAAGAAAAGATGATGTAAGCTTGTGGTGTGTCTTTAATGTTTTTCTTTCTATAAAATTCTTTCTAATGGAATTATTTTATAGGAATTGTGAAGAGAGTGGTTTTTGTGCTTGTGAGTTTGTAGCCCTTTCCAAGTGTGTTATCATTTAACTATATCACTTAATTATATTTTATTAGTGCTGTTGACTACTACTTTTCTTTTTTTAATATGAGGGTAGCAGCTAACGAGAAGTTACTCACATCTGCTTGTATTTGTATTTTCAGTAAAACTTATTATCTCCTGGGATGAAATATCAAAACTTGAGAAGACTTCCAATGTGATTCTGACAGAGAGCATTCATGTGTGCTCCCGTGGGGAAGATCACTATTTTTCCATGTTTTTGCACATTAGTGAAACGTTCCTTCTCATGGAGCAGCTGGCAAACTATGCTGTTAGGAGACTTTTTGACAAGGAGACATTTGAAAATGACCTAGTCCTTCATGACCCCCTGCAGATCACCAAGAGGTAATATATTACTTAGGGTCTATCTACTCTGGGCCCAGTACTTTTTTAGGCAAAGGGGAAGAGAATCCTTGTCTCAAGGAGATAGGTGTCAGCAAAGCTTGTGTTCTCTTAAACAAGTGTCTCATTAAAATTTGGGATCAAAGCGATGTGAGGCATTGTAATTTATTGTTACTTTGCAGTATCAAAAGTCTATGTGAAGGCAGGAAGTGATCAAACCTTCAGAGCTGGTCTTCAACTATAGGGTTGATAGGAGTTCGAAATTTTAAAAGGCATTCCAGCAGCATTTAGGATTAAAAAATTAAGAATGAAGCTGCAGTGTCTCCAAAGAGACCTGATGAAGAAGGATAAGGTGGAGAATAAATCATTTAATAAATATGTGTAAATAATAACTGCGCCGCTGGAGATGGGTGATAGAATCAATGAGTTGCACATGGGTGCATGGCTTTCCTTATTTATGACAGTATTTTAGGCAGTGGGAAAGATGTGTATGTAAGTAACCTGATAGTTAGGGTCCTTCCTTCTCAGGGAAGGTGTGTGATTATTCCTTGTAGTAAATTTTATGGTTTCTCTTCAGTTCTGGTTTCTGTTGAAGAAAATGTTGCCTGTTCCTCAGAGAGCTGTCCAAATTCTCACACAGATGTTCAGGTTTTGACCTGTGGACCACAGCTATTTACTGTGAAAAGTAACCAGGAAAAGCAAGTCTGTTGTTAGGTAATTTAAATTCACATAAAGGGACCAAATCTTTGTTGGAAAATGTTACCGATCTGCAAATCAGAAATTATGATAAAATATTTTTCTAATAATTGTTCCTACTTAAAGCTCCATGCACCTATGATTTAAGAAAAAAAAAAGCTATTTAGTTTTATAGTACACTGATAATAAAACCTGTTTTAGGTTGTATTTCCTGGGTAATTGATACCTCAGTTTGGTAGCAATGCTGGAGAGGGATGTTGCTCTACAACCAAAACATTGTTTCTGGCTGCAGTTACCTGTGTTACCTGCCCATGGCAGATGTTTACAACATGTGCTACATTTCTAGCTAATTAACCCTCTGTCAAGCCAAAACTTGTTTTAGGTTTAAATGGTCTATTCTGATGGGTGGGGAAAGAGGGCAGATTAGGCTATTAGTATGTTTTTCTGCACTACCCGTAGGCCCTGATTCAGCAAAGTGCTTTAGTGTGTAAGAACATGCTTGAATCTATTCCTGTTTAGTGAAGCATTTAAGTGTTTTGTTAAGTGGGTGTATGTAAATAGGTGTTGTCCTGCCCTTTGTTGCCTCTTCAAGCAAAACATTGAACCCTCCAGATCAACCCCATGGATTATGGGAGAACATGATGTTTTACTGTCTTTTCCCAAGGTATTTTTAACTTTTGTATTTGTAAAGACATTTTAAACTCATTTAATTTTTCTTTTCTCTCTCCTACCCTGTTTTTTGTTTTGTTTTTAATCTAGAGGCCTAGAGAGCCGTGCCCACAGTGAACAGTTTAGTGCATTCTTCAGGCTACCCAAAGAAGAGACCATGAAGGAAGTTCATGAGTGCTTCTTATGGGTTCCTTTCAGTCATTGCAACACCCATGGGAAAATGTGCATTTCAGAAAACTACATCTGCTTTGCTAGCCAGGATGGCAGCCTGTGCAGTGTAATCATTCCATTAAGAGAGGTAATGCAAACTGCAAGTCAGAGCCAGTTGTACCAGAAGTTTTGCACTTGTGTAGTTTAATGCCAGTTTAGCAGATTTTCATTAGAATCTGCTTACTTTACATGATGTCATACATTTCCCCCTACCTTGGATACTGTGTGTAGGAATTCTTTTTGTAGGTTTATAGAACTGCTTTGATATTTCAGCTTTGTTCCCTGTATCCTCTTTCCCTTTTCTATTTACTCTGATTTCTGTAGCTGGTTACAGAATCCAAGTTTTTTAATACTTTTTTTTTTTTAAATGAAAAAGCTTATGTTTAATTCTTGAAGTTGAGTTAATGAGAGATTCTCAAGATAAAAAGTAAAGAATTGGAGAGTGTAGAGGATCTTGAAGATTAGTAATCGCTCTGCCGTGTTTTTTTCTTAGGTCAGTAGTGCAATTCTTTTTGCAGCAGTTGAGCAGGGCTGTCTGTTTAAAAGTCTATAGGAAAMTCCATTGACAGTTGTCAGTGAACAAGTATCAATGCCATTACAGCTGACAGTCTCAACAGACTGAATAAGGACCGTATTGTAAAGGACACAGCATTCATATTTCTGTAGAGTACTATAGCTAGACTGTGGAATAACTTCTGGGAAAAAAAAACCCTTCTCCATCCCTCTCTTGACTTCATGTGATCTGGGACATTGCCACATTTCAGTCTTCCAGTGTTAAAAGCTTTTCATCAGCACCCAGACATATTTTACAATAGCCTAAAAATTAACCAGGTTCTGTAATTGCCCTACATACTCTGTGTACATACTGCCTGATATAAGACACCTGACAGGGGGGTGAGCTGAGCTAATTTCAGCAATACACTTTGTGTTCCCTGCCCAGATAAAGCAATTTATTTGATTGTCTAAAAATAGTCCTGCAAACAATAGAGATTTCCATAACCTGTGAAAAACAAGACGAGGCTGTGTTAAAGGAGCTGACTCTAAATTTATTCTTGTGGATTGTCAGGCCCTCACTATTTGTTCTACAGTACTGCAGAGTTACTTTATTTCAGTGGTCTTTCATTCTTTACCTATAACAATGTAAAAGCATCAGCAATGGCAGTCAGTCTAGCTATTCATGATTGTCTCACTTGTACTTGCGTTATTAAAGTGTATTAACTGCTGTAATCTGTAACTGTTCCATCATGGCAATTAAAAACAGCTCCAGCTGTCATGTGTTATGACAGCTGTCTTTGAAAGGGTATTCTCAGTGGAAATTCATTCTTGTGAAATCTGTTTCATTAGATTACTTGCAAAAACCGTGTTTTGTATGCTTTCAGGTGTTAAGGAAAAAAAGTAACAGCTTCAGCAGGTAGAAGGAGGCAAGATTTTCAAATAAGCTCAGCACTCACAGCTGGGAAAACCTTTTCAAAGATTTTTGGTACTCTGTTGAAAATTTATCGCATAATACTTACTACCTTGTGCTAAAATAGCTCCAGACCACCGGGCTTTAAAAGTAGTGAGTTTGTTTACTTGCGTTACTAATTCTGCTTGTGTGGTGCTTCATACTACTGTTTTATGTACATATGTATTTTTAACAGGTTTTCTCTTTTAGAAGCAAGCTGGTAAAATTTCTTGCCTAATTTATGTATCCTTGCTTCTGTAGGTCACTGGGGTGGATAAGGCAGATCCAGCCAACAGAGGAGTCAGCATTAGTACCAAAGGAAAAACAGCTTTTCGTTTCACGGAGGTTAGAGATTTTGAACAGCTTGTGGCAAAGCTCAGAATAAAATGCAATGCAACTTCAAGTCCACAACACATCATAAGTACAGAGGTAACTGCTCTGCTAATTCTAATTTCTTAGTACCTGTTCCTAGGTATAAGGTTGTGTAGTCTTACTAAGAGTTTACGTATTTTTGTCAGTGTTTTGCTGTGTAATGCAATACATTTATATTTAAGCCTGAATCTAGAAACAAGATGGATAACAAGGTCTGCTGTACCTCTAGATTTCAAGTTGTCTAAATCTTTTTTCTTTTTTCCCTCTTTAAAAAATCATGTTCCCATCTCTTGCCTTTACCCTTCACATTAAAAAGTCCACCAGTCTGATATAAAATTATGTGTAGCTGTGTTGCTTTTTGCCAGCTGACTATTTGAGTCAGGAAGCTGATGGAATGATTGTAAGGTTGTTTCTAGATGTGAAGAAATCTGTATGTGTAGTTTCATGCATGAGAAATAAGAAAGCAATGACAAAACAAGCATTACTTATTATAGTTGCTGTATCTCTATCCTGAAGATTTTCCCCTGAAAAAAAATTGAATAGAATCAGCTGGAGTAGCCTCTAAACTGACAGTTGTAAGAGTGGAGAAGCGTACAAATTAAATGCCTTTTGGTAGAAAATAATCAGTGTATCAGCAAAATCTCTACCTTGAGATTTTGATTCTTAAGGGTTAAAAGGCAAAAATGAGTAATAAAAGCAAGATAGTTTGATATCAGCAGAAATGCACAGCCCTGGGAGACCTGAGTGGTAAGGTCTGCTGCTCAAGGGCATTCCCTTTTAGATTACCTTATTTCGGGTTATATCTGCATTATATTGACATACCATGCTAAGTCATGTACCTGTGGTTTTAAGGTGTGGAAAAATAAATAACTCTGTGCCCATATGAAAGAGAATGTGTTAAACAATGGTGCTACTGTGAATGCATTCTGTTTTGGGTTCTTTTACTTTGTTTTCCATCAGGTTTTGAAAAACAATCCAGGTTCTAATGCTGGTTTTTAAATGCTCTCAGCATTTCTGTATAGTTTGGTATATGGCTCCATTTAATTTAATGTTTTTCTTTTGACTTCAGTGGTGATGGACGGTCAGGCCTCCCTATCTATTACAGTTCTCATTATGAATATTTGTCCTTTCGTAATTAAGTTTTTGGCTGTAGAGATGGATTTTTTTCAAGTGCAGCCTCCTGAAAGCCCAGCTGTGCAGAGCAGGCATTGCTGTTTTTCATTTATTTTGGAAGTCTGTATCTGGTACCTGTAACGTAATATCATAAACAACGATGGTCTAGAAGCAAAGCGTTTTTTTGGTATCAGTGCTGCTTCTTGAAGGATTGTTTGGCATTTATAACTACCACTGTTAATTTTTTTTTCAAGGTTGCAGCTAGTTCTGCCTCTGACAGTGCAAAGGATTTTGATGCGGGACCGTCAAAGATGGCTCAGAGAGATAACAGCAAAACTGTCAGTACAGAAGCCCTAATGACTGTCTACCATCCTCAGGATGCTGAGAATCTAGACTCTAAAATGGTAAGGGATAAAATGGCCAACAGTTTTTGGAATCTAATTGGAAAGGACTGAAGTATATTCAAAAGGTATTCCAGCAAGGCTGCTGATTTCCTCTGGGGCTTTGCCAATCTTCTTTCATCTGCATTTTCTGTATTTGGAGTCCACAGGGTGCTTCTTCATGGCTCCATTCAATTTTCTGCTCATCTTATTTAATAATGATATGCCTTATCTTCATGGAGCTAATTCCTCCTGCTCTTCCACCCCTCAGGGAAGAGTTGGCTGTTTGTTTTATGATAGCGAACATGTTTCATATCTATCTGAATTGTCAAGATACAAAGTCACTACAAACTCTTTGGGAGCAAGGAGAATTTTATCAAGAAATTGACTTAATTTCTTCCTTGATTCATTCTTTTGCACTTCTGTCTGACAATGTTATGCTCTGGAGAATGTTTCTTTAATTGTTTTTGCAGTAAGACATCCTATTTTTGCTTCTCCATAGTGTGTGCAAGAAGACAGAAAGGTTTTATTTTAAAATTAAGTCTTTCAGCAGAACTGGGTAAATTAAGATATGGAATTTTTGATATTAGAAATATCAGAAAATAAACACCCTTTGGGCAGGAGAAAAGGGAATCCAGATTTTTAAGTTCTGCTTTTTATAGTACGTTGAACAAAAGTGGACAAAACCCACTTTTCCTTTCAGCACCTCTAATTGCTTTAACAATGTTAAATCTTACTGCTGCATGCACAGAAAATGTAGTGGCAATGTTCACCCTGTCTCAGCCCTGGAGCCTTGCATGAGCTGGAGCCCCTGATCATCAGTTGCTTTGCTTCAGAGAAATTGAATTGCGTTTTAGGTGCATAATCAATAGTTTATTAGTAATCTTGTACTTTACAAAGGATCTATTTCACTGTTTCTACTATCTCCGCCTCCTTCTACTCTGCAGGTAAAATGCTTGTAACTTCAATTTTGTCTGAATGGGGAATTTTTGCCAGTTKTCATTCTGTGAAGCACGTTTTACTCACATGGCTGGTCCCACTGAAGTTCAGATGCATACACTGTTGTCTTCTATGTTGACAGAAATTGCTAGTTTGTAAATACGTTCTATCTGATGGATAAACATTTGATTAAATGTAAAACCTATACGGGCATAAGTGTTTTCAGCTATTAGTTCCCCTCCTTAATCCAACTAGACTTCATTCTCCTGCAAATTTGCCTTATTATTGATTCTCTCCTAGTGCTATTTGGAGCTTATGTGAATAAACTGAGGAAAGATTGAGAAACTGAGGGAGAATAATGACACTGATGTCATGCCAAAGCTCTGTGTGCTTTCCACCATTTGTAGGCCATTCTGTTCCAAATCTGTCAACTAATATAATGCAACAAAGCATGATGAATCAAAAAAAGGAAGCAACCTGTTTTGCCTGTTGAGTTTCTGTGGGATATTATTCCATCTGTAACAGAGTTAGTACATTTTTATTGCTGTTAGCAAAGAACAGTTCATAGATATGTTAAAATCGATATATGTTAATTTATCAGAATAATTAAGCAGGTATCTGTGACGGTGAGTTGACTTTGCAAATAATCACTTGCTTGATTTCATTGCACCATCATGGCTGAATACTTTTTCTCATTGTTTGTTAGAGCTCTCAAATTAGCACAGAGAAACCTGCCACCGCACATAAGCAGTCTGAACCTTCTCTTTACCCTGTTTTTCCTGTTGTCTTTTCTACTGCTTTCATTCAATTTCATCTTTTTTCTTTCTTCTATTGATTTACCCTTTACCAAGAAAATGTTACACTGTTTATCACAAAGCGGCACCAAAAAAATGGGATGTTTTAAAATTGGCCCAAGTTACAATAAGCAGATTTGTTTATATATATGTATGTATCACACAAACGTATATAAATTTACAGGGAAATAGCTGAAAAAGAATCTTACAAGAGGAAGTTTTAATGTACCTCTAATTTTTTGCCATAGGTATTACATCAAATGTTGAATTTTCTTATCCATATGCTGGCAATGCATTTTTGGAATGCCTCAGGAGAACTATGATGGCAGAATTCGTCTGCACAGTTGCACCTTGCACTGATTAGCTGTCTTACTGCTTTATCACTGTTCATTCACTCCCTTTAAGTCCCTAGTACTTCGTGGTCATTTGATAATAATGTAGTTTTTGCTGATGTGGTGTCAAAGCTGCAAGTGGCTCAATCTAGAGGTAACAAATAGGGCTGTCTACCTATTGATTTTAAAAAAAAAAAATAAGTTTAGCAGAATAGTGAACAATAAAACATAACAAATAGATGGTGATGACTTCATTTAAAATGAAAATCCAGCTTGCATAGTTATTGCTGTTTACGGGTTGGAATCATTCTCGAGCGGGAAGTAAGGAAAACGTTGAACTTAGGAGTGGCTTGAAAAAGGTGAAAAGGAATGTCTTAATACAGTAACAAGGGGGCTTCAGGTGAAGTTAGAAGGCGGCAGGTTTGTCTGGGTTCAGAAAGCAATTTGCAGAGAAAAATCTGCTGTGTGTTGTTAAATTCAGAGAGATTGCCTCTGCTGAGGAGGTGCCTGTGCTTCTATTTGCTGGAGGATGGAGGAGGATTTTGCAGATGTTTGCTTGACYTTACTGTCCTGTGGCACTTGCTGTCGGTTTCTGTCAGATGGGATACTGGATTAGATTTACCCTTTGTCTGATCTGGTATAGACATTCTTGTAATAATATACTTCAAAGAATAGTAGGACATGAAGGAGATTGCATTGTATGCCAAACTTATACTATGCACAGGTTAGATTTTGCTCTGATTTGCATCAGCGTTCATTTCACATATCAATATGGATGCCAATGCTGTCATTTCAGTTATATATCAGTATAACTGAGAGCAAAATTTGGTTCTGTTCTCTGAAACGTGAGGAAAATCTTCCAGTATATTTAATGCTTGTTGTCTTCTGCTTTTCATAGTTGAAAGAAAAAATGAAAGAACAGTCCTGGAACATCCTCTTTGTCGAACGTGGACATGGTGTCAGTATGTTTCGAACAATGAAGACTCGAGACCTAGTTGTAAGAGGGATCCCGGAGGCATTAAGAGGAGAGCTCTGGCTACTCTTCTCAGGTATTGCATAGCAAGTATAATTGATTCATTTTGTGGACTCTACTGTATGGATGTTCTAGTTACTGACTGAACGTAGTCTGACGGCAAATGCTTTTACCTCTGGCAATTTATCCAAATCTTTCTGAAGAAAGACACTTCAAAATGATGAACAGGATAATTTTATCTATTATTTTGTTCTGCGTTGATTCAAACTAAACCTGCATCTGCTTCTTTTGTAACAAACTCAATTGAAAAATAATGATGATAATACATGCTGTTCCAGGGGACAGTCAGTTTCAGCAAAGCCTCTTTACTTGCTAAAAAGAAAAGCATGTTTGTGGGACTGTGTTTCAATTGTTTTGATTTAAGCTTTCTGAGAGGAT
Source organism: Phoebastria nigripes (assembly GCA_035582835.1). Lineage (NCBI taxonomy): Eukaryota > Metazoa > Chordata > Aves > Procellariiformes > Diomedeidae > Phoebastria > Phoebastria nigripes. Next base: position 5,303,401 of record JAYKAV010002220.1, read on the forward strand.
AGCGTTACCAGACACACACAAAAAAATGGCAGAGAATTTGGCCCSAGTTATTGGCAGCTCTTTGCTATATGCTGTTGCTTGGTTTAAAGAGTGAGATGTACAGGAATTGTGGACTTTCTTACACGTATAGGTACTCTTGCCAAAGCTCTGAATGTGCTTTTGTGGCTTTCTTCTGTAGAACACACCTGTGTCAGAGCACTTATGAGGAAATGGAGGCCCAGGGAATTAAGACACTGCTTTACAACACCTCTGTGCGCTTTCTATTCCCGTTCACTGAAACACTTAGAAAAGCAGCAGCCGCTGACTTGATCAGGGTCATACAGGAAACCTGTGTCAGATTCAGAAAATGAGCTGCAGATTTTGAGGAGCCACCCAGGACCTTATCTGTTAGCTGTACTCACTGTGTTCCCCTGGGCAGAGCTTTCTGCTGTTCCAGAGGATCTGTTTATTGTAACAAATGCATTTTATACTCTTCATTCAGCCTACTAGAAGTTCCTTTTGAGGACATGTGAACATGGATTTATCTTTGCTAGTGTTCTTTGAGAGTTTACATAGGCATTTATGCTTCTGTTACCAAACTGATATCTCTGTCTTGGAAGRTGTTGACATAAAAGTTATGGAATTAATTAGGTAAATATCAGTCCTTTGCCTAGTTTTTCTGATCTGTTCCCAGCTCTACACACAGAAAGGTATTGTGTTTGCCAGAAAATTTGGGCAAAATTGTAGGTGAAAGGAAGCTCCCCCCCCAATGAAACAAAAAAGTAAGTCAAAATCACCTTTATAATGGAAAGTGACTTAGATTTCCTCCAAGCCTTATTTTATTTCGCTTTTCTGTTTTCATTTCAGAGTAATTCCATTAATTTCAGTAGAATTACTCTAATACATTACTGCAGTAACATCTGGAGATTCATGAGGTACCTCAGTGGTCACCAAAAATTTTTATACAAATTGCAGACAGTCATGTAGATACTTTACTGTTGTCCTCTAATACTGTGCAATACAATGTATTGGCAGGTGCTGTAAATGATATGGCATCGAACCCTGGTTATTACACTGAGTTGGTGGAAAAGTCCTTAGGAACGTGCACTTTAGCTACAGATGAAATTGAACGAGATTTACGTCGCTCCTTACCTGAGCATCCTGCTTTTCAAAGTGACACAGGAATTTCTGCACTCAGGAGAGTTCTTACAGCTTATGCATACAGGAATCCCCAAATTGGATATTGTCAGGTACAGCAGTTTTGAGACTCTTGGTGTTGGTTGTCTAAATATTAGCTCATGAGGGCAGTATAGTGGCACCTCATAAAATGAATCACATAAATATGTCATGATTTCTTGCTCAGTGTTTCACTTACTTTGCTTATTTCATCCCACTATGTAACATGAGTTTTTACATTGTACTTGAATTTGTTGATAAATGCTGTCATGTCCACTTCATATATGCCTTTGCATTCTTACTAGACTTTTAGCACTTAAAAATATTTGTATGTAGTTTAAATGCTATGCTTTGTGTTTAATAGGATAGAGGTAGAAGTCTTATACTGGATACGGCTGTAGGTTATCCTAGCACTCTAAAAATGTGCTGTAAAGTGCTTTCAGAAATATAAATTTTAGCAAATGACAACAGTTGTGTTTTCACCATCTTTCCTTGTAAATGCTTCCTTTCCTGTTTAAAATGTTATAGGCAATGAATATTTTGACATCAGTACTTCTGCTGTATGCTAAAGAGGAGGAAGCATTCTGGCTTTTGGTTGCTGTGTGTGAAAGGATGCTACCTGATTATTTCAATCGTCGAATCATTGGTAACACCTGTCTGTCTTTTTATCTATCTAGAATTGAATGTAAATGATCATTCATTAAGAACAAATGTAAGGAATGGGCTGAAGGCTGAACAGTGGAGAGAAACTGTTGCATTTGGTTCAGTATTGTGAAGTAGAAAATGGAGGTTACAGACAATGTCCCAAGACTCCTCCTTAAGCAGGAGTGGATATGATTTTCAGATTTTGTCATTACTCTAGGCGTAACTTCTCAGGGAGTAGTAAATTAGACTATTATACTGTTCTTTTGGAATTATATCTGCAATTCATACTATTTATTTGAAACTTAGTCAGCTTAAATAAAGGAAAAAGAGTTACTCCAGGTCCAGACTTAGTCTTTGATCTCATACTCAGTACTTGCAAGTGTATATGCTAGAAGAAAACTGGATGTGAAGTTTCTCTCTAATTGCAGAGAGGGTGTATCGGCTGTCAGGAGAATCATTGGAAGTAGCCACGCACCCACAGAAGTGTGAATACACTTTACAGCATGCAGCAAGGCTCTGCACCCATGCATAGAGTGCATAGCTTCCAGCATAGGGAACGAGGCCAATGGTTCCATGCAGCTAAACCTGTGTTTGCTTTTACAACAAAGTTGCATTAGGACAGGGGCTTTATTTCTGGCCGGTGCTCTGAGAAAAGTATGCTTCTCTGTATTAAGATTTGGGCGGTGGTTTTGTTATCCTTTCCCTGCAGGTGCCTTGGTAGATCAGGCAGTGTTTGAGGAGCTCATCAGGGTTCATCTGCCTCAGTTGACAGACCACATGACGGACATGACTTTTTTCTCCTCGGTCTCTCTCTCCTGGTTCCTTACCCTTTTTATCAGTGTGCTGCCTATTGAAAGTGCAGTCAATGTGGTCGACTGTTTCTTCTATGATGGAATAAAGGCAATCTTGCAGCTGGGTCTTGCAGTGCTGGAATACAACATGGAGAAGTTGCTGGCTTGTAAGGATGATGCAGAAGCAGTCACTGTTCTTAACAGGTATCAGTGTAACTGTTATTCTTACGGGCTGTGTAGCAGCTGCTATAATTGCAAATAGATAAGTGATTCTGGGGCAGCTGAGAAGACATCTGGCCAACACTTCCAAAGGCTTCAAAGGAATTAAGTCATTAATTTTGGGCCAAAATTCTGGAAGGGGTGGCTGGAAGGTGTGCCTGGATCCTCTGAAAATCCCATCCTCCATTAAAGTTCTTCTAAAACCATTGCCATTTTGTGTATTTTAAAGTAAAAGCAATGTGGTTTTTGCCTGGAATTTATATCACTTATAGAAGGTGGCTTTCGTTAATTAAGGAGGTAATCTAGAGCACACTAAGACTGTTCCAGACAGTTTGGGCATCAACTTACTGACAACATACTCTACAGCTCAGTTCTTGTAGGTTAGGCTATTGGCTGCTCTGCTGCTAATGGCTTAAAATAGAAATAAAAAAAATTAGATGGGGACAATCATGACCAGATATTTGTTCTATATTAGCATTTGAAGAATAAATTCAAATATGCAACATAAAGTGCATTTTAAACTGATGTATTGCAAGAAAACTTGCACAGTTTTTGCTTCACTACCTACCTAAATTCTGTTGTTGCTGCTGTGATTGTGTATCATGGAGTATTAAAACAGCAAAGTGACAGTGCTATAGGAGTCACCAAGTTATGACTGTTAAGAACTGATAATAAGAATTTCCTTTTAGTGAGACTTTTAAATGTTGCATGTTTGAATAGGGTAGGAGCTACAGAATTAATGAGGAAAATGTAATTTTTATTATAAGACACCATGCAGCCTGGTATTTATTGTAAAACCTAGCTGTACTCATTTAAATATTTAACACTTAAAAAACCTAACAGTAAGAGCACATTCACCTGGTTTAAATATATTAAAATTTAAAATCTAGAAGTGTGGTGAAATTTTAATTTTCACTTGAAGCAAAGAAGCTGCTGTTTTCCACTTGACACCCAAGATTTTGGTGATTATTATGAATTCCTTTTGAACTCTTGCTTTCAACATTTTATCTGGCTGTAACACTTTGTTAATCCAGCCTGCAGCATGCTGGTATATTTAAAAAATGATTACAGTAGTTTGCCTCTCCTCAAGAAAAAGGAAGTTATCAGTCCGTAGATATGTGTTCCTCGATGTTGGCAAAGGAATTGGCCAGCCTCCATAATGGATCTGGTTAGGCTGGTTATGTGGTTATGTGTGTGATGAATAGGTGCAGATCAGGCATGTCTTCGCTTATGCATCTGAGGGAATTAAGATTTGCCTCAGTCACAGTTCAGGACAAGCCTCTTTTCCTCTCTCCCAGTTGTGTAGTAAAACCTTGCTAGATGGATTAGAGAACCAGGGGAATGCCGAGTGTAAGGGACCTTGGCAAGTCTCTAGTCCAGCTTCCCACTCAAAAGAGGTTTACTGCTAGCACTAGATCACATCAGCCATGTTACTGTCTAGCTGGGTCTTAAAAACTCCAAAACTCCAAGGCTAGTAGCTCTACAATGTTCTCTGGGTAGCCAGTTCCCATGTTTGTATATCTTTGTTACTATTACAGCATATTTGTGCTACTCATGCTGATATTCTTTGCTATTTCCCATTCTCTGCGCACTTTTTCTTCAGTAGATGCTGATGTTTTCATTTTGTTGTGATAAACTGGTTCCTGCTGATTTCTTGTGTGTTTGCTTTGTGCAGATTTTTTGACAGTGTCACTAACAAAGACAGTCCTTTGCCTCCAGCTGTGCAGCAGGGCTCCAACCTCAGTGATACAAAGAGTGACCATCCAAAAGTGGACATTACTGATTTGATCCGAGAGTCAAATGAAGTATGTGTTCTTGTGGGTATGTTTTTGCATCCCGTGCAGTGTTTACGTTGCATGGGCTACCTTAAAAATAGTGGAGCTGCATTGTACAAACAGTAGAAAATCTGTCTAGATTGGTAGAAATTGGGCTCTGTATTTTGTTGAGCCTCACTGAAAACCTTATAGGTTATGGGATAAGTTTGTTTTTGTATTGTTTTGGTTTTGTAACTGTCTGGAATGTGCTTGCTAGGCTGTCCTGAGTGGAGTTCCCTAGGTCCATCACAGGTCATGTATTGCCATCCCTCATTCACTTTATTAGTATGTCAACTAAATGACAAAGTACAGCAGAAACGGCCCTTGCATTTACTAATTTGAGACTGATTACTGCACATTGCAGATAGTGGTAACATTTCACATAACAGCCCGTGCAGGAAACCGTGTACTTGAGTAGTTCATTGTGTGGATTAAATGACTGTTTAGAGATGTGTTGGGTGAGGAAGACCAGTTATGATCTTTTAGCACTTTCTTTCAATTTGCAAGTTTGATTTTTGCAGCTCTGCATTGGGGAGGAAATAGGTCTAGCTTCTCCCTCTCCTTTTGTCCTCAGATTTTCATGAGGTGTTTCCTTCCTTGGCATGATTTGTATCGGTATTTTTGTCGATAGGTTTCTGCTCAGCTCACCTGAAGTGAAAGGCAAGCTGAGAGAAAAGATTTGTTCACATTTTGTTTTTTCTATAAGCTGGTTCCTTTTATCTATATGATACTTTTTTTTTTTTTTTTCTTTTCTGATTCTTAGTCATATGTTTCTAGTGAAAGATCCGCAAGACATCTCTTTTGGAAAAATGTCCTTGCCTTGACTCAGAGAAGATTGACTAACTGTAATTTGTATAATTTAGGAACTGTCGTTTTTGATTTTTACTGAGAAGAGGGCTTTGCCTTTAGTGGGGTGAACAAAGACAAGAATCAGAAATTCAAGTTCTCTTGAAGTGTCTTTATAGCATTGGGCTAATCATAGAAGTCGTCTGTGCTTCTGCTATCAGTATTGTTTCACAAGAAAGTTATACTGAAGAATCATGTTTGTAAAACGCTCTAAGATTCTTCTAAGAAGAGTTGCAAACTGTTATGGGTCTTTCTTGTCATGGTGAGATCTCATAGTGAGGATGAATACTTGCAGAATAAAGAAGGTAAATAATGAAGTGCTGTATATTGCATTCTGAAGTGTAAGCTGAAGCTTTCACAGAGATGGAATCATTACTGAAAGACAAAGCAAAAGAAACTCCCTTTCTTCTTCCCCTGCCTTTGCAGGCAGGTGACTGGACCAAAGCAATAGCCTCTGATTTGGTATGGCTTTTGAACATTGATTTGGGCAGATCCTTGAACCTGAATCATAGAATCATAGAATCATTAAGGTTGGAAGAGACCTCTAAGATCATCGAGTCCAACTGTCAACCCAACACCACCATGCCCACTAAACCATGTCCCTAAGCACCTCATCTACACGTCTTTTAAATACTTCCAGGGGTGGTGACTCCACCACTTCCCTAGGCAGCCTGTTCCAATGTTTAACCACTCTTGCAGTAAAGAAATTTTTCCTAATGTCCAATCTAAACCTCCCCTGGCGCAACTTGAGGCCATTTCCTCTCGTCCCACTTCCAAGCTGACATCCCTGTTCCTAGGCCCGTGTCCCCATTTCTATCTCATAGCCCCTTTTTTGGACGCAAATTTTTATCTTCAGTTGAAACTGAATTTCTTCAGTGCTGGTAAGTGTCACAACCTCTTGTTTGAGAACTGCTGATACAAAGTGAGAGTCAATTTCCTGCTTCCCATTTTGACCAGACAGTTGATTTCAACACAGCTCTGTTCTGGTGAAGGGTTTTATTTTCATATCACTGTGGAAATAAAATAAAGCAAATTTCGAAATGGGAAGATTGCTGCAATGGAGAGTTGTCATTCTGCGGATAGGTCTAGTTACAAATCATGAATAAGTGAACAGAGATGTTCTTTGTGATACTGTTGCTTTGCATGGATGTTCACAAGATAAATGAGATTAAGTGAAAAGATATGGAGTTGAATTTTAAAATGATGTTCAGTTTCATGCCTTTATGACTCAAGCACAAATGCAAGACTCATTCTTTGGCAGTCTAATCGGGTATGAAGAAGTCATGTTTAACTAGTGAATGGAAGAACGTGTAACGTTTTATCACATCACACTAATTCAGAGTTAGGTTATATATCTTGTTTATATTCTTACTGAGGCCATTGCACAATATCAGTGCCCAGAAGCCAGACCAGTGAATGAGTTATGATTCAGAGATGCAATTTCTCTCTGCTTCCTCTTTGTTCCAAGTCAGAAGTATGCTGGTAGTGGTCTTCACAGGAACATAGAAATACAGTTCTGGAAGAGAACTCCACAGGTCATCCAGTTCAGCTCCCTGTCCAACATACACCCAGATCATCCTTGAAAAATGTCTGATGTTGTTAAAACTCTTCAACAAAAGAGAATCTGCAAAAACTTCAGCCCATTTCAGTAGGGTTTCTCGGCCCTTGTCAGAAAATATCCTAATATCGAGTATAGCTCCTCCTGGATGCTCATAAAGTGCTATTGAGGATAGTCAATTGCAGTTTTCTCTGCAATTCCTTGTTGCTGTTAGGTTGTTGTTGTTCATCACTTACCCTTTCAACTCTGATCTTTTCTTTTTCTAGATTCAACACAACCAGTTCCTCTAACCTTTCCTCAAAGCTTAGGTGCTCAGACTCTTTATGACTGTGTTGCAGTTTTTTGTATCTTGTTTAAAGTGCAGTGCTGAAAATGGGAACAAAACACACTGCAGAAAAACTTCTGAAAGTCCTGCCTAGTTTGGTCGTTTATCACTCATTTGTTCTCAAAGTTTGGTATTAGAACCAGTTGTGTACATGGTGCATGGTGATCGTGGTTAGGCCATGTCTTCTTGGTTGCATGTGTTGCTGAAGAGTGTCAAAAACCTTGCAGAAGTAAAGATGTATCCTATCCGCTGTTTCAGTTCTACACACTAGACTGAATTTCCTCATGAGGAAATTAAATTAATTTCACATGATCTTGACAAAGAATGTTGGCCCGTTTTGATTTATCTTACCTGTTTGTATTTAGATTTTAATTGTTTAATAATTTGTTCCATGATTTCTCTGGGAATTTGTTTCTAGCTTTTGCCTGCTATCCCGCTTTTCTTTAAAGGTAAATGTATTTATTCTACTCCAATGTAGGGACCTTCCCTGTCCTTCAGAAATTCCTGAGGTAGCTAGGAACGGTTCAGAAATTACTTCAGCTGATTTCTAAAGTTCAGCAGAGTGAACTTCAAGCCCTGACAACATAACGCATCTTAGACTTTGCTACCCTGCAGTAGTAGACACCATGTGATAGCAGAGTTGGATATAGAGCCGACACACGGTAAAATCCCTTCCTTTGTCTTCCCACACAGTGAACTACTCCAGTTTCTTCTTTCTCCATCACTCTTTGAAACACCTGCCCTTTAATAAGTTATACTGTTTAGGGAGAATATTAGTGCTCTAATAAATGATTTTTTGCTCAGAGTTTCTGGGATCTTCCTTTGTGTCCATACCTGTATTGTACTTAGATGCAAGAAAGACAAAAATATCTGCTTAGATGTGTCTAGCAACAGTTGATTTCATGGAATGATGCTTTTCTTAGAGATATGGCGATATTCGATATGAGGATGTTGAGAGCATGCGCTGCAGGAACAGGCTTTATGTGATCCAGACGTTAGAAGCTACAACCAAGCAGAATGTGGTGAGTGACTTGGAAGAGCTAAACCCTTCCCTCTGATAAAATTCGTTCCCTTTTGGAAAATTCTGAGACGAGCTACATTTTCCAGGGCCAAATATATAATTTCATATGCTGAAATCCCTCTCATCTGCAGGGTGTCTGTTAACTGAGGTTTGGCTCGTGACGTTTTCAGTCTGTGAATCACAGCATGACCTTCTGGTCTTGTTACAAGTAACACCATCACAGACAACTTCTAAAGGCTGGCGTATCTCTGACACTTTGCATTGATTGGAACAGGCTGACCTATATTTCTATCTGCTGTTGTTAAATTGTTAATGCATTTCTCTTAGAGGCATAGAGCACTGTAAAATGTCCACAGTGCTATGGTAAAACAATTAATCACCTGCATTTTTACTCTGGGAAGCAATCCCAAATGTCACTGAAGAGGTTATTGTACAGCATTCAACAAGGGTTGCTTTTTGTCTGTGGTGTGTGTGGATGTCCGGTAATGCGTGCATGGTGTGGTAGCTCTTCGGCTGCCAATATCATCCTTTAAGTTCAGACTTCTGAATGAAGGTGGAGGTTGCGAGGTGCTTCCTTTGTTTGCCTGTTATCTTCAGTGGCTTATTTTCAATAACTGATGATAATAGTAGTCTATTTAACAAGCAGTGCTTCTTTCTGTAGTAAATGTGGCTTTTAGCAACTGATACTAAATGCTGTTGGTTGTGCTAAGATGATAACTGTTGTATTTCRTTTTACAAAACATACATATTGTGAAGATGGAACCTGGTCTTGTAGCTAACTTTGTTTTAAAAAGCTGTGAACAATTTTTTTTTTTTTTTTAAATTAAAAAAATGAGGATTCAGCTTCACTGTTGAGAGCTGAACACGCATTTGCCCATTATAAAGGAAGCTATATGTTATATCATTCTAAATAATTGAGTTCTATCTCCTGGCTTTCATAGTGTAGGCTCCATGTATGCAAGTAATGTGACTAGCTTTAAGCTCCCTTTTTTTGGGAGAAATTATTTCTTTCAGTCTATAATCTTCTGATTGCTTTTAAAAAGAAGTTCTATTCTTACTCCTAATTGTAACATGCCAAAACCTGGAATATTCAAACAGTGTCTTTTAATGTAAAGTTAAGTCTCCCATAACTTTATTCTACAGGTTTATTCCAAAGAGGAAATACTCATTAATTAATTTTCTCTTAATTTTGTTTCAGCTACGTGTTGTGTCCCAGGATGTAAAATTCAGTCCTAGTGATCTTGAAGAGCTTTATGAATTATTCAAGGTAATGTGCCGTTTTTCTCACTCACCAAACATCCATCTTAATGGTGGACTGTGTTATGGGCGTGAAACAGTTTTAACAAATAGAGGTAAAAGCTAGATTCAACATATGTTTAACATGTCAGCTTTAAATCAAATTACATAGTTAACTTCCCACATCTTTCACCCAGAGAGAGTTGTTGTTTCAGAAAATCTAACATTTTATCTTTCCTTTGCAGAAGGAGCACTTTCTATCCTGTTACTGGAATGTAAATAGTCCTGTCTTGCAACATCACGATGCCAGTCTGCCGTATCTTGACCAGTATCGGATTGATTGCCAGCAATTCAGGGTTCTCTGTCATCTCTTGAGCCCCTGGTCACACTGTGCAAACAGAGACTCACTTGCATTGTGGACATTCAGACTGATGGATGAGAGCTCTGATTGCCTTATAAACTTCAAACAATTTGCCTGTGTTCTTGGTATGAGAACAACACATATAGGTAGCACATTCACAAGGGAACTCCATTTTGGGAGTAGTCCTGGAGGGTATCACCTTCCATACACTATATAAAGAGCTTAAGGAGACTAGCCTCTTAACTTAGGGTCAAATAGTCTGATTTTTATCATGTGACATTAAATGCAAAGACTGTTGAAATGGCAAGCCCAATGCTCAAAATATATTTATAAGCTTGAGAGTGGGAGCTACACTATTTAGGTGAATGATAAAGGCTTTAAGTTACAGAACTGTGCTCTCGTTTTCTTGTCTGTATTTCACCATGAAATAGCTAACACAAGACTTTACAAACCAGTAACTTTTCTGAGACGTTAATCCCCTGGAGAATAATCTCCTATTTGAGATTAAATTTAAATATGGCTTTACCATCAAAATATCAGAAAATTAGGAAGTGGTATGATCTCATTGCCCAGCCTGTTTGGTTGATGATAAATGCTTCCTCACACTAAGCCATCTCATACACAGATCGTGCAAGATGACCAATGCCTTATATCTCTGGGGAACTGAAAGTTTTCTTGACTTACTACCCTGTTCCTTTCATCTTGTTTTCAAAGTGGTATTGTTCAGGAAACAAAAATTTAAGGGAAAATGCTGAGAAGACATTAGTGCTATATTTCTTTGGTGCTGTGGTTTCATTTTACTAAGTCATAGACATTATTAGTGTTCTTTCCTCAGTGTAGGCAAACCCCAGGCTCAGCTGCAGGTGATACTGCCTTCCTTAAGCTTCATCTCTAATTATACTCCATTTAAGATAGGACACATGTCCAGTTCCAACCTCCCTGGGTTGTATTTGTTGAGGTTAAGAGGGTGTTTTAAAGTTTGGTCCAGTTGAACAGACTGTCTTGCCTCTTTCCTCTAACAGATACCATGTATAATGGAAGTTTCACTGACAAACTCAAGCTTCTTTTTAAGTTGCACATCCCTCCAGGTAAGTGAGAGGCAGTGGCATTTGGGGAGGGCTGTTGCTGGCTTTTATCATCTTTGCATGTTTCTTTTTCTTAGCTTTACTTTTCTTCCGGTTGTCACCAGTCCTGGCTACAGTACAGTCCGATAGCTGTAATACAGATGTGTATTTCTTCCAGAGTGGTGTATTCTTTGGGAAGGACTTAATCTGCTCCAACACCATTTCTCTTCATAGGGACCATTTGTCTGTACAAAGCTTTTGCTTTTTATCACTGCTTTGGTAATGCTTGGGAGCCCCAAAACCACTTTATTCATTTATTTATTGCAGCTTTTACTGAAGTAGAATCTCTAAGCCCTTCCAAAGGTGGTGATCTTTCAAAAGAAGAACTGATCCAATTCAGCCAACTCAGTGGTAAGCTCCAGAGTGTGAGGCTTTGCCTACAGAATATTAGAAGGAATCTATTAATTATCTCATGGTGAAAAATGGGGAGCTCTCTTCTGAAAACTAGTAAATCCAGTAAATCATATCACTGTTAACAAGAATCCTCTGCAAAGATCTTCTGTAGATAGTTACATTTTCATAAAGTAGTGTAGAATTTGTGGATAGCTAGTCTGATGATTGAATTCAAAGGCCACGGGTGTTTACATGGGAATAGGGGAGTGTATTTGGTCAGCATATTTTTCAGCATAGTAGGCAGCCTGTTGCAGTGGTTGTTGAAGTGATGGCCGTTTCATTTTTGCATTCAAGGCATAAAGGGATGATATTTCCTACCTCAAGAAATAAAATATCCAAATCCATAATTATTTTGAGGCACATAAGCAAGCGTTTCAAAATCCTTTGCTTCCATTTTAAACGAAGTAAGCTGAAAAAAGTTTTGTGGGGTCTAAGTTTATGGAGTTGATAAAATATTCTGTTTGGAAAGCTGTGCGGTTTTACTTCTTTGGAAGACAGATCCTTTTTGGTTTTTAAAAACTATCCAAAAGTACCTTATCTGTAATATACGGGTACTATTCTCACCACTGTTCAAGACATGAACTGTGAACATTATGAAGATTATTTGCTTGATATAACTGATTGCAGTTTCTTTTGTGATTTCTAGCCTCGTGGTGGCTTCTATTTTTATAGAAAGTATACAAATCTCACCATGTGGTTTCTTCACGCCTAAGCTGTGTTGAGAACATAGGGGTCGGTGAGGGTCTTGCTCCTTAAGGAAGGAAGGAATTTTTGATAAAAGGAAATGAACCATTGGTCCTCCTTTCTCAAATAACTCACTCTTTCTTCTTTTTCTCCTCCTAAACTGTAGTTTCATCTGTTGGGGATGGTCTTGAAAGTGATTCTTTGAAGAGCAGCCCAGAAAAAGGTAAAGAATCCTGGAAACACATTTGGTAACTGTGTCTTTTGGGGGAGCAGAGCTGGGGAAGTGCATGGTGACAAAGTATAGTGAGTAACCTCATCTCTAGCGTAGTGCTAACATTATATCCACTTTTAAAAGTATAGTCCTGGGGGGGCGAGAGGGTAATGTAAACTCTGATCCTGTTTAGTCCTTGGCCCCACCACTCTCTTGAGGAGGAATGMCATTGAGGATGCCAGTTCTTTCACTCATCATCCCTCATGGGAAGCTCTTAGTTCTTGTTTGTTCACTTTTTTTTTTTTCCTTCTCTTTTTTCTTTTTGTCAAGTAGGGAAGGGGAAGGCAGATATTCAGGCATATCTGAAGCAATGGCAAGATGAACTTCTTAAAAAAGAAGAAAACATTAAGGATTTACCAAGAATGAATCAGGTAAACTGTCTCTCTGAGTCTTATTTTACACCTATTTTTGACTGCTGTTTATCCTTTAAGTCCTGTTAATAGTTTTCTAAAGGATTTGTAGGATCCCTTAAATTTCAGACCTTCTCATTAATCAATAGACTGTGTTTTTTGTAAACTTCTGTAACTGTAAGCTTATGAAGAGCGGGACTTTCAGACACACTTAGGTTTATTAGGGCTGGTCCACGCCCATATTGTCATTAGAGCAGTTGTTGTACCAGGTGCCTAGCAGCAGAAGGCACTGGATTGAGATCACAATGTGTAATGAAACAGGACAGTTGTGTTGCTGTTCTCTGAATAGTCTCCTCTGTATTTCTCTGTAGTCTCAGTTCATCCAGTTCTCAAAAACTCTGTACAATCTGTTCCATGGGGATCCCGAGGAGGAACTGTTATATCGGGCTATAGCGGTGGTTACCAGCCTCCTGCTGAAAATGGAAGAAGTTGGGAGAAGACTGCAGAGTCCCACATCACCAGTCAAAAGTCCAGTTGCCGTTATGGAGGTGCCTGCTGAAATCCCCAGAAAAGGGCAGGAGGAAAGCAGCTCTGAGCAGACTGAAGGCAGTAGAGCTCAGAGTTTGAGAGGGAACCATGAATGGTCTTTTGCCTTTGAACAGATTCTGGCATCCTTATTAAATGAACCAGCCTTTGTGAGATTTTTTGAGAAACCTCATGACATAAAAGTTAAAATAGAGTGTGCTAAAAATTTACAACTTAAAGCAAGAACCAGAGTGTAATTTTCTTTACCTTTGACTCTGAATTAACCACATAAAGCGCTTACAAATGAAGGTTGTTACTATGGAAATCTGGAGTCTGGTGTTTACACAGGGACTGGAGTTTGAAGAGTTAGCTTTAAATATCAGATTACTGGTATGTAATGTAAATAAAAATAGTTTGAAGCACAATCACTTTCTTGCATTGTTCATAAGTTTCACTCCAAAAAAAGGACTGAATAATAAACTGTCTTTACCATGTTATTAAAATATGCAACATTGCTTGGAAATACTGGATGTGACCTATTGCAAACCTATCTGAATGACAGCTGTTACAGTGTGTGCTCTCCAGGTTCATTTCTATTACTGTGATAAAAGGAATGACTTCCAGCCATTTTCACTTAAAAGGAGTATCGACAGCTTAGAGGTTATCTTCCAGGTCAGTTTAATTAGTTATTTCCAAACTTGCATATGGACTGGGATCAAAGCAGGGTGAAGACTAAGAATAGAGGCTATGGTAGGCACAAGAGCGTGAGGTTAGAGAAGAAAGTTGCCCTGCTCTGAATTCCTCTGCTTTGGTGTTACTGATGGTCCTGGACTCATGCAGATTCCAGCCCCTCGTCAGCAGTTTGCAGACTGCATTCTCCCAGCCCACGTCTCAGTTTTTGCAGCAAACAACTGGTTTCCTGCTTTTCTAGCTCAGTCTGTATGTGAGTTCTCCTTCCCATTTTCATACCAATCCTCCTACAATACAGGTGAAAAGGATGGAAGCTCGTTTGGTCATCCAGGCTGCACACGGATGCAAAAGCTAGTATAGATTGTTGAAATCAAGGGAAAGCAGTGGCTACATCTGTCTGACCACGTGGTGGTTGTCATTCATCTTGCAAGAGGAGCCTTGTTGGCTTCTTAGGAACATATTGATGAAATGTATAGTTTTGCTTGTGTTTGGAAAGCCCAAGCACAGACCATCTTTAGCTTCTTCATAGTTAGCCGAATGCTGACTATTGAACTGCTAGGGACAGGTTGCAGTTGCTCCTTTGCCTACTCTGAGTCAACACCTCAACCTAGTAATTATTCTTTCTTTTCTATAGCGCTCTGGATTATTGCTGCTGTAATATTTTCTATCTGCCAGGATTCATGGCAACAAGAAAATCCTCTGAAATTTGACTTGAAATTTTTATTATATAAAAAATGAAACAGTAAAGATCCTGTGGAGGCAAGCTCTGCCAGTGTTAATGCTGATAAATGTTGACCTTCGGTAGCTGGTGCTAGGATGGGTTTAGAGAAAGAGGGGAAGAGCTTGTATTTTAACAACAACAACAACAAAGTAAACTGGGACTCTCTGCTAAACTAGTTAAAAATGCCTGTTTCTAAAGCCTATATGACAATCTTTCTCTGCAGAGCAGCATTGTTTTTATACTGTGCATGTTTTTTGTAAAGAAGCAGAATGGGGATGATATCATTCACTGAGGCTTTTCTTGCAATACTAATATGAATGAAGAATAAAATGAAATTCTGACTTGTGTTACAAGCACTTGGTGAAATACTATCATTGCAATTGGTGTTAAAGTTCCCATGCTGCTTCTAAAGAATACAGTTTTGATCAGGAGCAATGAATTTATGAATTATTTCTTCTACTCTCCCCCATATTCTCAGGTATTAATGTAAAATAAAGTTTTACTGAATGAACAGTAACTCCAAAAACTATATCATGTATGTGAGAAATGAGGAAGCTTTTTTCAGAAGCCTTCACAAAGTAATTACACGATACAATATGATACTGATTTGTATTTTTATGTGTAAAATATAAAAACTAATTTATCCATTCATATGGATGTGTTTCTGAGGCAAAGTAGGGCAACACTGTGTTATTTTTAAAATGTATTTACTCACTGTTTTCCTAATGTTGTTTTAGAAATACAGAGCAGATGATATTGTTGTTCTAGTCCAGGACGTACTCAGATAAGGTTTGCTCAGTGAGTAATTCTTCTGCAAATAGCTGTGCTGAAATTAATGGAGCCCCATGAAAATAGATGCAGCTGTCCATCCGAAAAGCTTTTGTAGGTTTATGATGGATATTGTTAATTTCAAGAAGTAGTCAAAGCTATGAACTATTTGCTAAGCAAGGTAGCACAGAGATATGAAAGTCTTAAAACTCAATGCCATTTTTTGGTTGAGAGCCAAGATGTTAAGATCTAAGTACAGAAGACTGTACTGAAGGAATCTGCAAAATACAACAGCCTTGTGACATTACTTGGTTTGGTTATGCAAAACTGAGCACCTTTTTAAAATACCATTTTCTATTAGTGTCAGTCCAAGAGACTGTAGAGCCATTACCAATTATGTAGTAGCTCTAGTCAGCTATGTATAAAGAGAGATTACCAGCATATATATATATATATATATGTATATATATATATAAAAAAAAGATTTAAGGTGAAAAGTTAGGATATGTAGGGGAACACTAACTTTTATTAACTGCATGGATTTTCTGTTCAGTTTGTTTGTATTTTTTCCCAAAAAGGGTAATGTCTTTAAATCGTTCCTGTAGTACATCTGCAGGTTGATCCAGCGAGACTAGTCAGAGTGGCCAGGCAGCCAGCCTCAGCAGGACGGAAGGTGGAGCAAGGTCGCTTCCAGCGGGCTGGCAGCACTCAGGCAACTGTCTAACTGCCAGGTTCTTCCTTTTGGAGCCTGTGGATCACGGGCTGATCCTTTGGGGAGATCTACATGTAGCAAATGCCAGCTGTTTCCAAGGAGCRTGACCCAGAGGTGTGTTTGCTGGGCTGCTTCCGCAGTGTGCCATAACATTGAGGAACACTTGTGCTTTGCCTGTGACAGGGTAACTCTGGAGTTAGTGGCTAGCTCCTTTCCTTCCCTTTCCTATTCTGGAGATAGGCTGGCTAACAAATACATGCAGGCTTAGTTGGGATTGGGGGAGCTAGAGCAATAGAAGCTCTTTCCCTCTCTTCAGTCCCAAAGGGTGATGCCTTGACTTTAAAGCCCTGCATAGTCAGGGACAGAGATCCCCATAYGATACAGCTTTTTGGCCATCTGAAGTTTTTGGCATGCAAAGATGAACCCAGATTCACACCRCATTGCATTAGGACGCTGTGGGTGTGCACGCTTCTGTTGCAGGAGGTCAGCTGCCACACGTAGCTGGGAATTAAGCAGAAGTGCTAGCAAGGAGTCTGGCAGTTGCAGAGAATCTGACCCAGAATTACTCAGCTGCTTCCTAAGGGGGGACTTTCCATTCAAATTGTAACTTGGACGTTTTTAGAAGTGTTTTTGAACTTTGAACAGTTCATTCACCAACAGGAAGCAGCGTGGTTAAGCGAGTACTGATGTGTCATTTCATTTATCCATGTTATATTTTCTGTAACAGTTTTCATGAAGTTATCTGTCTTTTTATTTTTTTGGTTCAGTCATAGGAAATAAATGAATGTGCATCATTCAGTACAAAATAGACTGTTGTAGGTAGGATATAGATTGCTAAAACTAGTGATGCTGTTGATACAGTTTTAAAATTGCACTACCTGCTGCAGTGTCACCAGTGTGACTTGGGAGCTATGCCATGGTTATTTACCCTGAAACATTCTCAGTGGCTGTTAGCGTACGCTGCACAGGCCTTTCTAGTGGCTGGGTCATTATTCTTGTAGCTACGCACATAAGATGCTTTTTGTCAAACGTAATCATTAGCCCAGGGGGATGGCCAGCAGAGCTGTGATGTTCCCTCAGTCTTGCAATACAGAGTGTGCTGCTCGGGGAGCCTGTCGCCGTTCCCTGCACTCCAGGTGGATGGTGGCAGCCCTGACCAACACGAGGAGCTGGCTGCTTGACCTCTTCGTGCGCCGAGTTCAGGGCTTGAACACACGAGGTGAGGGAATAGCTCAACTGATATTAGTAAAAATATGAGCCCTTTCCACCATGGGGGAGAACTGCTTGTAATTCAACCGGTAGCATTTCCCGGGACATGGAAATGGTTGCTGCCGTGTGATTCAGAAAGAGCACTCTGTGTTTCCGTCCATTCCTAAAACAAGCCACTTGTTCACCACTCTAATGGCTAGATAATAATGTATTTTTAGAAGAGTTTGGTACCATAGTGACTAAGAAATAGCTGTGTGTTGATTTTATTAGAAGTTTCTCATCCAGTTGTACCATACAAGGTTCTTGGTTGCGATTGCAGTTGTTATATCTGGACTAAACCAGAAAGAAATATTCCAATTTGTTTCCAGAAAAATAGGCTATTTTGGTTTTTTTGCTATAGCTTTGTCACTTTACCAAGAAGGCAACACATGTTTGTGTTGGCAGGTTGGCTTTTTATACAATGTATTGTATGCAGAAGTACTGTAAGAGAAATGGGGTGTTAAATAAAAATTTGTTTCACTTAAGAAAAAAAAAAAATCTCTGTTTGAGGCACTATTATTTCTCATAATGGACTGTTTCAGAAGTTCCTTCAAGAGCATTGGTCATGTTAAAGCCACGTTTAGTCAGTGCTTTCCAAAGCAAGGACCAAGCCAAAAACCATGCTAGGACGCCAACCTCCCCAGAAGTGGAGGGAAAATGAGGAGGAGACCCAGATTTCGAAGCCTGGGCCTAGTTGAGCCTTGAACTTGCTTCAGTGCCGAGATGGCAAGTGAGTTAGCCCAGGAAGAGTACTGTTACTCATTTTTTTGCATCCAAATTAAAACATTTACAGTGTGCAGACATGTCTACACTGGCTCTGATGCCTTGTTCTTTCTAATCTATGTGTTGCCCCTGTTCCTTCTGGCACTGGTCATGGAAATCCCAGTCTCCGTCTTGAGCCCCATCCCTTCAGCTGTTTATACACAGGTATATGCGATGGCTTCTGCTCTTGTGCCTCCTGGAGAGCAAGGAGCAGATTCTGATCCCCAACGGACCCATACCACCCAGGGAATAACAACAGCATGTATTGTATAAGAGGTCTGACAAGTATTATTTTATTTCTTCCTTGTTTTTTTTTTTGTTTTTTTTTTTTTTTTTAATGGAGCTGTGCATGGACATAGATTCAAGACAAGAATAAAATCTTTACTGTTCATCTTCATAAGACACTTCCTTTTTCCCATTACAAAATACTTTTAAGAATAGTAACATTTATAAATGTATCTATATTCAACATCATATAAAATAAACCAAGATTTATACTCAGACTAAGATTTTTTCTTAATTTCTCTTTTTTTTTTACATGGAGTATATACAATATGTACAGTAACTTTTCACTGTGTTTGTCAAACCAGCCTGATTATACCCACCAGGCTTTAGCTTATATGTACAAATATGCTAAAAGTGCAAGACTTTATTAACTAAAGCTGCCTGTGTTTTCAGAGGTCTGGAATTGTGTGGCCTATATATATTTTTATATATAGATATACACATACGTACATATATATGTATATTAAAAATACATATATCTGTATATCTATATATATAGAGAGAGAGATAGTATATAGGTGCTTGTGTACTAGAAAGCCTCAGAACATTAATGACTAATARGTCAACACCGACACTGGAGCCCAACCCCAACGCAGGCGGCATCGGTCATGTTCCTACCCTCTGCCTGTCACCAATGAATCACGCTTGGGTTTTCTTGTAAGCACCCAGGGGCGTGCGACCCAAACCCACCAACAACCCTCAATTCCAAATGGGTCCCAAAAACACAGGTCATAGCTAACACCGAGGTAATGAAATACAAATCAACCTGAATAAAGAGATTTAGTTATTCATGTATTTTTTGAGAGTGAGTGACATTATAAGGCAAAAATCCCGTGGCCCTGACTCAGCCTTCCCCCAGCCTGGAGGCAGACCGAGCAGGGACCAAGCAAGCCCCAAAAAGGGACTGTGGGATTTTGTCCTTTGGAGCATGTCTGGAAAACACGGCCCTACCTGCGAGGCAGCGCCTGGGCCCGCACAGCCACCCGCCGCCCGCCCGCAGCTAGGCTAGCGGCTGGGGGGACACTGGGAATAAAGGAGGGGGGGGGGGCACATGATAAAGTGCAGTTTAGGTCTCTTGTTTTAGCAAGGCCAATCTAACATGTAAACATCCTTGCAAACCTCCTGTGCTCCTCGCTGAGAGGCTGTGAGCAGGGGCGGCAGTGCCACCCCCCCACCCCTGCCCTCCCCGCCTGTGCAGCCCAGCACTGCCATCAGAAGGGCTGTGTCCATGGCGCAGCCCCGTCCGGCACACCCAC
>JAYKAV010002220.1:5327567-5381631 GCA_035582835.1 Phoebastria nigripes
AAAAGCACGCTTTGCTTGGATTCAACAGAGGTTACGAACTAACCTGTCCCTAAACCTTGCTCTGACTGCCAGATGGAACTTTGCTGCTAGATGGACCTGGTCCTAACTAACCATTTTCTTGCAAAGCTTATAGTAATGGCCTAACCCATCATCTCCTACATTTGGGCTCTAACAGTGCCCAAAGTTAGTACTCAGCTACTAACGCCTCAAAAATGTACATCTTCATTTTTCCTTTGGAAAGACACAAACAGTAGGGACACTTAACTATACACCCACTGAGGAATAAACTGGTTTTTCAATTCATAAATATAAACTTATAGTTAAAAAGTGACAATTTACAAAAATACAATTTATTGCTGACCCTACGGGCTTGTAACATCGCTTCTGTCATTGTGATCATACGTTTCAGGTTTGCCAAATTGAAACATGACCTAGCAAAACCACAAAGTTTGCCATCATATGCTGTTCTATGCTTGTTTGTTTGTTTTCATGTATAGAAACATATACAACTACAACACTTGAAACACAACAACCAAAAAAAGAACGAGTAAGGATTCTTTGTCTGTAACCTGAAAAAATATTCGGCTACAGGGAGTAAAAACCATATAAATTTATCTGCACTTGTTAACCAAAATAAAACATGACAAATACCTCACTGGCTGCGATGTGAGCTGGTATAACAACAGTAAGAAATTCAGGCAAAAGTGGTGTTATGTAAATTAGCAGCATTATCCAATCTCCTGGAAAACAAAAAATTGCGGGACTGAGGTATAGAAAAAAGGAAAAAAAAAATCCACAGTGGACCTACTACAGCAAAATGAGTTATGTACATTGTAATCCAACGGCGTCGTGCAGACCGGTGCAGTCTGTGTATGTGCTCCAAACGCTGGGCTTAAATTCACAGTGACTTTCAGCATTGAAGTCCTGAATGGAAAAGGGTTTTCTCCATTGCAAAGCAATCTTTGTGGCGACCTGATAAATAACCTCCCTGCAGCCAGAAAGCCATCGCCTTCCAGTTGTACCACTGTGCTGGTCRAGAGCACATACGGCTGCCAGAGCAGCATCACGGACCAGCTGCATGGAAATCCCAGCCGACGAGGTGCCCCCGGAGCCGTCCGTCCCTGGCGGGGACCGTCCCTCCAGCCACTACCTTCCCCACGGGGCCCGACCTCACCCGTCCCGTGCTCTGACGGCGTCGTCCTCCCCTCTGTGTGCGGCCGGGGTGCTGAGCGGCTGCTGCCAAGATGGTCCCTGCCTCCCGGACCCGGCATTCAGGGCAACTGCATCTCGGGCAGGTCCGGCAGGTTGCACGCCTGGCCCTGCGCGTGGCGGCTCTGCTGCTGCGGGTGGAGGAAGTAGCTCAGGGGGTTCTGCTGCGGAGGGTGGAGGGGCTGGAAAATTCGCTGTGTTGGACCCCCAGGCACCGGCTCAGGACCTTGCATCTGTCAGGAGACATAAAGCCGACAAGTCAGACCTGCCCTATTGCCCATCCGCTCCCTCTCTTGATGCAGGGCTGATGCTGAGGCTCGTACCCAGGAGTGTGAGTACCAGCTCCTAGAGGTAAGCTCTACCCATTGAGGGTACAAGCTGGGGACAAGCAGCTTGGGATGCTGGTGCTATCAGCATGACTAACAGTGCCTGGAGAGTACGGAGCGGAAGCAGGACCCATCCGTCCTACCAGCCCCACGGGGAGCCCAGCAGGAATGGAGACCTTCAAAAGCTGCTTGGACACGAGGTAAAATCTGCAGGACATGCAACTTCCATCTTCCATGGGAAGGATCGTCAGGCAACCGATGAAGAGGTTGTAGAGTGACCTTGTCCATGTACCTCCCTGTGGCTGGTACCCCAAAGACTGGACTTGCTGGTTCACCCCCCATTAAAGGCACTGTGGCACCAAAGCCTGGTTTTCTGTTGCCCTGGAGCTATTTACCTCCCCCAGCATCATCATTCTGCTGTCCATATTGCAAGTCCTCAGGACCTCAGTGCAGCCCGTGAGCACATGTAGCCAAAGGGGGACGGCTCATGTCCACATTTGCTGACAACGATTCATTTCTTACTCTAAATCCAGTCCTGCTGCATGGCTACTTTCAGCTGTACCTACTCCTCCTGTTTTGTTTTCTACCATCTTTGCCTGGAGGACCGTAACTTACCTCTGCCAACCAGGCAAGTCTTGGAGAGTGTAGCACTCTATAATTAATTATAGCACTAATAATTAATTATTAGTTTCCACAACCCCCTCTCCTTGGCAGCATCATTGGTTTGGCACGCACTGATGAAGCTGTGCTTTGAAAAACCAAAATCACCTTTTCCAGGGATTTGTGTTGTGAAACACCAATTTATTAAAAGAAAGCAGTGACGGCAGCTGATAAAACCCTTGCTATGCTGAGACATAACCGCAGGAGGCATGTTTTCAAAAGAGCTTATCCCTCATCATGTTTCACGTCTACAGCAAGATTCCCACCAGAGCTCCTCTGGATGACAAGCTGTGTTTGAAAAACTGGGTATTTCTTCGGGACACTAAGTGATAACTGAGTTTGTTGGAAAGTAAGGCCTTGAACGGGTGCAGAGCCAGCCTGGAAAGGCTGAGCACTTGGGTACATGCAGATACAACGGGCATGGAGGACGTGCGAGTGCACTGACCAGGTTTGATTAGCCAGGTAAGCCCCATTTCTTCAAAAAACCCAACCCAACCCCAAAGCCATCCCTGTGTATCCTCACAAACCTGTTCCAGCTCCATTACCTGAAGGTAGAGACGGTGCTGCTGAACCTGTTGCTGTGGCCACTGGTGGAGATGAACCGGTGTGTTTGCCTGGTGGGACGTGAAGCTGGTGTGTGGGATCATCAGAGATGGGGAGAAAACGGGTGACGGGGCTGGAGGTCGGACAGTGCTACAGGTAATGGGTTGCATCTGTATTGGGGGAGGCAAGATCTGCTGCTCTGCAACGAATCTGCCACGAGGAGGAAAATAAGGTGTGAGAACCCAAACCCAGACCCACCACCGGAGCAGGCCCTGGGGAGCCCAAGTGCTGCAGGAACCAGACTGGAGCAGGGTTTGTCAAACCACGCAGAGCATGGTGAAAGCAGGCCCCAGATTTCCCCCTCCCCATCAAGCATGGACTGGAACTGCAGACAATTAAGGTTTTTAAGGCTGTACATCTCCTCCATGACTTGATTAGGCATTTTAAGCTTTGCAAAAGCCAGAAAATRGTTTAAAAAAATTTTTTTTCAAAGCATTTTAGTTATCATAAAGTTCTTTGTAATTAAAAAACATTCTCATTACTTTTTCTCCTAACCAGCTGAGCTTTTGTTTCTTTTAAGACTGAGACTGTTTGTGTTTGCATGATCACGTACAAGTTTTCCGAAGTAATTTTCAGCACCAGAAAGTGCCCTGCTAAAACACTGCATGAAAACAAGGGCCAGCAAAGACTCACTTTCCTTGCTGCCTGCTGGCACTGCTCTGTGTGGACTGGCCACTGCCGTTGGTGGTGGGCATCATGGCTTGGATAGACTGATCCAACAGCATCCTGTGGTGGARGAAAAACAGGACGGTCAGGGAAGGGAGAGGTCCAAACTCCTGACTGTCAGTCTCTAGAAACAAATCCCTGAAAGCATGCAAACCATCACCCTGAAAAAAGCTAATGAAATAGGATGCTTATTATCAGCTTGTCTAATGCACTCACAGAGGTGAGCTGAAACTTGCTACATCTTTCATGTAAGAAATACGTTTTATAGATGGTGAGACCTCTATAAAACCAAAGGTTTATCTTTCCTTACACAGTATTTTGAAACGGCTGGATCCTGGAGGCAGTGTCTGCAGATACCTCCCTGAAAGGTGGTTGAATAGTTTGGGGCAGTTGTATATGTTTTATACGTTTCCAGCATTGTATAAAAGAAAAATGGCTTTGCCATAGTACTTGTCCTGGCTGGAGAAAAGACACTCTGGAGTTTCAGAGCAAGCAGGCACAGGTTTGGGAAAGGCTGGCCCTGCTAGTTTTTCCTGTTCACTCCCTCTGACAGCAGCAGATGTCCAAGGGTACTGATCTACATGGACAATTTATGGAAATCTGGAAAGAAAAGGATTTCAGGCCTCCAGAGCACACTGAGCTCACCACTAACCCAGATCTCTRCAGGAGGGAACATCCCTACGCCCCTGCTGTGGCACCCAGAGATCATCACCCCCCCTGAGCCCAGGTGTGCCTGCCCTCCCTGCTGCCCAGGTATTGCTATTTTCTGTCACCGCCATCAGGATGGTCCCAGCAGGGCTGCGTTCCTACCTGAGGCTCCTGTCCTGGCTGTAGTCAGACTGCGGTTGCCTTTCGCTGCTGTCAATCGGCATCTGTGCAGCCACTGTAATGGGATGCGTTTGCGAAAACACCATGGGGTTGTTGTAGAGGGGCACTGAAATGCCCGTCTGCCCTGGCAGACATGTTTGCTGGGCTTGGTTTCCTCTCATTAGGTGCTGCTGCTGCTGCTGTACCTGAAGTGAAGACATAGATACCCACATAAGTTTCTAAAGCTCCCTAATAGAAGGCTAAAATAACTGCTTCCAGTATGCAGATGGGAAAAGGAGAAGGAACAGCAGGATATTCTCCCTGAACACAGCAGTAGGAACAGTGTATCTATTCAGGACAACCAACCTGTTTGCATTTATTGCCCCTGCACGGCAGGTGCTGGGATCCCCAGCAGTAGGAGCAGATGGTCTCTTGAGAAATCAGAGTACAAGGGTAAGGGCACGCAAGGCTCAAGGGAGAAGAGACCAGCTTAAGAGGGGAGGAGGAGTGCAAATCTGAAGTCCCCAAGGAAAGCATCTCATCCTTCCTTTAAAGCAGTAGTTTTGGTCTTTTTTGCTTTTGGACACCTCAATTCTTTCCCAAGGAGATGTGACCATCTATATAGTGGATTTAGGTCTAGTGATGACAAACTTGTTTTTCAAAGCTGCCTTCCAAGACTTCTCAGGCAGAAGAAAATTAATCTTTTAGAATTATGCCTACTTCTCCATGTTACAAAGTCACAACTCTCACTGGCTATGAATGAGCATCATGTTGCAATCGCAAACAGAAGCAAATGAGAGCCCAAACCTCCCACTCAGTTCCTCTCCAGTCACCAGGATGGCTCCAGCAGTCCCCAGGGTTTAGTGCTTTTAGGCTACCTGGCTTTTATTTTTACAGTTGAATGACACCATTCACAACTGACTCTCGACACAAGTTTTGTAATGCCAGCTACGGAGTAAAACCAGCACAGAGGAGATGTGTGGGACCACGGGGAGGGGACACACGGCAGACAAGTATTTAAAAGCCAGGAAAGGGGTCGATGAAGACAACGAAGCAGCTAGCAACCTGGGTGGCCGTGCCGCAGGGGTCCCTGAGGAATTGGCGCGGTGACGGCAGGTGGGTGCCGCAGTAGTGCTTCGTCCCCATAAGGCCTTGCTGTTGTGACTTCTTGGCTGTGGTCTGCCTGGGCGTCCCCGGCGGCAGCGGCCTCCTCGGGCTCGGGTGCTGCACGTTGTTAAAGATGACGGGGATCGGCTGCTGCATCAGCATCTTTAAATAAAAGAGACACGTAAGCTGTCGCAGCTCATACGGTGGTTGTACTGCCTGGGAGATACCATCTCCRGCTCCCTGGCTGTCTCTATCAACATATATAACACTGCAGCAGCAACATCTCTAAATCCAGGGGCAAAGTGACCCATGAATAATAGAAAATCAAATGTTAGCTTGTGCCCAAATATTTATTCAGAGCCACGACTGTTGCAGGAATGGCACTGGGGATCCAGCAGCACTAACCAGCCACCGAACTGCCGAGCTTTTTCTGCAGGGGGTACTTCGGATTAGCTTGGGATTGTTTTTTTCTAAATCATGAAAGTTACTGATTCAATACTTAAGCAGATACTGATGCCACTCATCTCTCAGGAGACACTACTCCCACATCTGAGACCAAACTACCAATTTATCCAGAGCTCATTTCAAAATGCTTTTGCCACTGACAATTTTGTTACCGATCTGCATGCTCAAAGGAAAACCAAATGGTTTGTGGGTTTGGGAAACCACCCGGGGGCAGTGGGTACCTGCAGGTTGGAGTCCTGCACTAGCTGGAGCTGCTCCTTGATGACATGGAGCTCTTCTTGCTGCGTCTTGATGTCAGCTTGCAGTATGCGTGTCCTCTCCTCCAGCTGCTCTTTCAGCTGATGCATCATCCCCAGCTGGGTCGGGAAATGGTACACTGGCTGCGGAGAACAGAGAACAAGATCACAGGGTAGGACCAGTCCTGCTACTCACATTCATAGTGATGCTGGCTTCAGAAAAAAGACTGGTTTTCAGCTTTTGCCATAGAAAATATGATGCTGACAAAAAATGGCAATTGCATATTTAACCAAAGTACCACTGTACTCCCAGAGCAGCAGCACAACTGGCTCATACTCAGTGCCTCACTCCAGATCTTGGTCTGTTAAATTTCTGTGCAGATGTAGCGTCTGTGCACAGGACTCCCCTGTCCCTTCAGTGTGACACCCTGCTGATTTCGGACCACTTGTGCTTTGTGGCAGACACTGCATGCTAACCCTTGCCACACCTCCAGGCTGGGCTTTCAGTTGTGTTGCTGATTATATTTGCCAAAGGCCAGGCCCAAGTTAGGTTGTAATCCCACCCTGGGACCCATCCTTCACACCTACGTTGGCTGTCCAATCCGTGTATTACAGTCTGAATGTTTACTACACTGACCTCAAAGCTCTGTGAGGACGGGCCTCATAGTTACAGTTTATGACTCCCAAATTTTTCTTGTGGTTTTTTTTTTTTTYTTTTTCTGGCCTAACTCAAACCTTCCATGACATGCCTTTCCTCTACCAGCGCAAGAAAACTCTTCAGCCTGCAGCCAGCAATTCAGAGATGAGCCTTCAGCAGCCCCCAGTGGTTTTGACAAGCGTAAACCTTCTTCTAAGCTATTTCCTTGGGTGTCCTACCTGCTCTGTCTCCTCGCTGAAATAAGTGGTTGCAATAATTTGGTTGCAGGTAAATCTCAGTAACAGCAACAGAAAGGGCACTGAAACCTTGCCCCCACACTGGGACCAGCCAGCAAAGAGGTAAGAGCAGTGAACCGGAGCCAGCGAGTCTGCCCCGCTAACTGGCCATACCAGTGCGTTTAACAAAAATAAACCACGTACCATCACAGCGTGCTGAGAGGGGACTGCCGGCTGAGCCATGGAATGCTGAGGGAGGTGTTCACCAGGGGCTTGAGGAGTTGCTATGGCCTAGAAATGAAAACTTTGCTTTACTGTAGGTCCATAGCACCTCTAGTGCAGAGTTGGTACGATACCAGCTCATACCAGTGATGAACAAGTGCAGGGAATTAGACAACTCCACGTGGAGATCTGAGGATGAGTCTGAAGGGAGAACTTAAGCTCCTGCATGCCCCCTGCTAATTGCAAATCCTCAGTGTCAGCATCCATTTTTGGATAAAGGCCACTTCATGTGTACAAACCCCAAGAAAAGCGGGCTCGCAGTGTGAGAAGGCGTTTGGCCTTGGAGGAGCAAACTGAATCCCGAAAGGAGGCAGCAGAGGAGCCTCTAGCAACTCTCCACCGGCTCTGCCGGCCAGCAGCATTCCCCACAGCCCCGGGAAATCCCATGCTCAGGCCCAGCACACTCAGAGGTGGGGATCCAGCCTCTCTGAGGGTGAGATCAAGGTTTGTCAAGCTCATTTCTTTACAGCATCAGAAAGGCTTTTGCTTGCAGGAACCACCAACCTGAGCGCTTCCAGCTGATGCCAGCCGTAGGGCTGCCTTCTCCACTTGCCCCCCTGGCACCGATGGCCGGGTGGGCGTGCTGGTGTCCGTGTGTCGCATGGACGACGTGGCTGGAAAAGAGACGTTTTACTGTGATACGGCAGACCCGTGCCTGGGTACCGTGGCTAAGCCTGAACTCCACGTACGCAAATGAGCAGTGACCCAAACACTGCCAAACTGGGTCCCCAAACTGCCCCTCTGTGGTCCCTCTGGCTCTCCGCCTGACTCGTGGGGTTCCCTTCTGATGCTAACGCCCTGTTTCAGCCTTCCCTCCATGGGTGTCTCCAGATGAGCCTTCCCACTCTCCCCCAGCAAGTATTTAGAAAAGCCCCCTGAGTTTTGTCAGTGAGGTTTGGGGCTTCAGCTCAGCGAGTCACCTCCCGTCCCCGGAGCCACAGCAAACAACCACAACCCTTAGGTGGTAGCAAACGGGGGGAAAGCTGCTCTCACCTTGGCAGTAGGCTGAGGGAGGAGGCAGCATGTGGCCTTGGTTCTGCTGCTGTACCATAACTTATTACAGCACAGTACATCGGTCCCGGTGCTGAGCACGCCCCTCCCGCCCTGACTTGGTCACTCCCAGCCGAACCCCAGTATTCTGGAGGCTGCTCTGCCCTCCAGCCCGCTCCTCGCCCCTGTGCTGGGCTATCCCCGGCGGTGGTGGCACCTACACGCAGAGTCGGAGAGGGCGGTGTGTGAGGAGCGCCGGGAGCTGTGGGACGACAGTGACACTCCCTCCCGGCTGGCATCTTGGCTGCTGCCGCACTGCCCCACGTCCAGGTAGCTGCTGTGGCTCTGCGGGGAGCAAAGCACAAGCGGTGAGACGGTCAGCAGGAGAGGATGGTGCCAGAGGGGACCTCCACCTCCCTGACCGCTTGTTCGCAGAGAAAAATAACAGACTGGGTGCATATAGGACCAGCACTGCACCACCACACCGCCAAACCCTGGTGCAGTATTCGGTCTGCCCCTCAATGTTCACCCTAAAGCCTTCAGGTATCCCCGTGCAGACAGGACCCTCAGGATCACACCCCAGGCACCCTGGCTTTGGGGCGATGCCACGTATTTCTGTCCCAGGACACCCGTCTGATGGCAGCAAGCGGCAGTGGGGGGAATGCACCGCACGTCAGGCGAATGCCGTGGGGATTGCTGCCCGTGCCCCGCGCTCTGGCGTGCCACCCGCCTGCTCTCCTGCCTGCGGAGCTCTGTGCAAATGGAAATATGCTTTTATAATTAGCTTCCTTCTGCCCGATTTCTTCAGGGATGTCACGGTTCGTTGGCCGTGGCACGCTGGGGAGTGGTGGCAGAGGTAACGAATGACGGGGGCAGGAGGGGTTGGCTGGGGAATGGTTTTATTCATGGCAGAGACAGAGAGAGATGGCTGGGAGGGGACATGGAGCAGTGGCACGGGCACATCAGCTGCAGCCCTAGGAGAACCTACAGCAAATGGCTCCTGCAGGGGACAGGTACTGGGCGATGCTGAGAGCTGCAACCCCGCTCACTGCTCCCTGTGGAGCAGTCGTTCCCGGCAGGCTGTTCTAGGCAGGAACCTGGCAGCACATCTGCAGAGGGGT
This sequence comes from Phoebastria nigripes, assembly GCA_035582835.1. NCBI lineage: Eukaryota > Metazoa > Chordata > Aves > Procellariiformes > Diomedeidae > Phoebastria > Phoebastria nigripes. The sequence continues at coordinate 5,336,913 of JAYKAV010002220.1, forward strand.
ACAGCCTAAGCTAGTGAATATTAACGGTTTTGGAGCTGTCACACCAAAACAACAGATGCCACCTGGCAGATGGTTTATGGCAAACAGCCCGTAACTGTTGGGTAGCAGGAGACTGTTCCACCTGCAGACGTGGGTGACCACGTGGGCCGTGCCATCATCCTCCCCATGCCTCCCAGGGAGCTCCCCAGCTTCCTACTCTCCTCCAGCAGATCAAGCAATGGGAGTGATCACTCTGCCTCTCCTCCAGCTGCCTTACATCAACAGATGCAGCTTAAGGTCTGCAGAAAAATATCTCAGCTATCACATGGAAAGGGGAAAAAGACACAGAACTGTGCTGTGGTGACAGTGAAGCAGCTGTTTGCAAGATGGTCCTTGCTCAAGTGCAAAAGGTCTCTGGGACAGCTTCCCCTATACATCCCATAAATGGCTTCTATACAATAATGTCTGAAGAGCAATGAGGCTAATGGAATGATAATTACACAACAATCCACTTGAAATTACTTTGATTACTGGTCTTACTTGTAAACTACTGAGAGGAAGAACTTAAAATGACCTTGTTAATTGGGCAGGTGTGTTGGGATGCCAGACTGATTCAAGCCATGGAAGTTATTGCTCTGGTCACAATCCTACACTTGATGCGATCCTGCCCAATGGTGTAAACAGAGCTGAAATCTGGAGTAAGAATAAGTGTTTTCCCTTCACTTCCAATCTTCGTCTGATCAGTGACGAGCTGGCATTAACAAAATATGTGGTACTGCCCTGCGCTCAGATCCTCTGCGCCTTACAAACGGTGACAGGTACAGCAATCTAGCCTCCAGCTCCAGCTCTACTTTTCTGCTTCTGAACTGAGGTGGTTTAACCTATCGTTTGCGTAACGGTCTCAGAAAGATAACGAATAGCAGAACAGCAGCAATGCAACTGCTGAATTTGCAGTTATATGCCTGAACCAAGACGGGCAGTTTAGAGCCATGCAGTGGAAAACTTCTCAGGGTCTGCCCGAGTCATAACTCAACTGAAGGCTTGGAAGGAGATGGAAGTAAAGGAGAAGGAGAAGAAAGAACAGATATTTTCCTAAGATTGGTAAGCGATTACTCAGTTTGGTTTAAACACCTACTCATTCAACTGTGAAGGGACATGGTACCTTTAGAGAAGAGGATGCCAGTTCAATTGATGACTCTTCAAGGCCAAGATCTCGCCTTCTTTCAGCTCGAACTTCTGCATAACTGAAAAAAGAAAAAAAAATTAAAATCCAGTTTTTCAGTCTGGATATTGTTTACTGTATAGTAACTACCTGCCATACAGGTCACTATGGAGTTTTCATGTTGAGTCACAAGCTTTGCACAGCACACACACACACTCTCTCATACAAAAGGTGTTTAGAGGAACATCATCATACAGACTTGCAATCTGTGAATAACTGCGCATGCTGAATATCCACAGATTAGAAACAACAGGGCAGTGTCCCAGTCCCACTGCACCCAGGATTGCAGAGCCTATATGATTAATTGCACTCATTCCAAGCACAAACGTAGACACTCCTTTGCAAATTTTGGCCCTGGATGCCTTCAAGCAAAACTAATCTAAAAGCAAAGTGCACTTAGTTATTGAAGACAAAATGGGTGTCTTTGTCCTCAGTACAATTTTCCTAATGAAGGAGATTCCCATTTTCCATAATCAGGCAGAAAAATGATCCTACAGCTTCTGTGCAGGTAAACTGCCATAGCAAATGTACATTTATTTTCTAACCTGCTGATGATCAAGAATCAATTCTTTGCATGTTGTATGGTAGCTCAGTGAGACCTAAGCCAGTGCCTTAGGGGCGAGGAGGTCAGGTCCCCTCTTTCTGAGGGCGCACACAGCGCCGTGCGGCATGCTACATCAGCGTTAACATCCCTCGCTCCAGTGGAAGCTCCGAATACAAACCAATGGCTGCCCAGGTGCAATGCGAGGTGCAGGAATCCCCAGGAATGTGCCTCTAAAAGTGTATATTTGCTTTCCTTACTATTTTTTCTCTTAAATAATAAAATATTTACACTAAACAATGCCACATGATTCACCATTGGGATAAATTGGAGAGGATGTTTTAAAGACTCTCTGAGTGCTTGTGGATCGTGGGCACTGAAAGGTGCCAGAATTTAGGGTGCTGAAATATTAATAGGCCATAACCTTTGTAGGAGGCAAAAGAAGTTGCTGAACTGAACTCACTTATATCATTGCAGGCAATGAATTTTCCTGAAATCACGTTTTAACTTGTGTGTTTCAATAATATATTCTAAACCTTACCTATATGAGACAGAATTGAATTTCAAAATCTATTTAGGACTGTATCACTAGGTTTAAGAGGCACTGGAAGCAGAAAGAAGAAACAAGTTCACGCACAATAAATTCAGAGCTTAAAGTGAAGCCGAATTCCCTGAAGGACGGCAGAAGCAACACAACTCAGAAGCAACCCCTCTGTCTAACACTTGCTTACGATAACACTTGACATGTACTTTATATCAGCACACACAGCTCTAATCACTTACACCTGTTTAGTGGTGTAAGGTGTTCTCAGTCTGTGTTTCAGAACATCCCAGTTTACTAGTGTTTTTTCTTCCAGATGTTTGACAAGAAAAAGGGGGACCAGAAAAAAATTCACAAATTGATTCCTGACAGTAAAGACACAGTGAGCAATACGTTTACTCAAGTTAATAGAGCAAACCAGTATGTCACTATTTATCAAGCCCTTCAGTAAATATATTCTCAGTCTTAACACAATCTTTTTTGAGATGACAGTGGTAATCAAGCAGATTCCCCTCCAGAAGKTGCGTATCACAGAGCATCCCACCCGCGCACCGCCTTCCAGCACGGGTTTGCAACCCAGCAGAAGCAGCTTCCCACTAGGGGGGGATCCTGGGCTGAATTTCAGGTGAGGAATAAGACTAGCAGGACAGCAGTTAACTTCAAGTCATAAATATTTAAAGCTCTGATCAAAAGGTTTTGTAGGAGATGTATGATCCCACTTACACCCATAAAGCCGTCTGATTCTTAACAGCTTTAATTCTTCCTACGGCCGTGTCATCACTAGGGATAGAAGGGGAATGTAACACACTGATAGACTTGGCCAAGAGTGGCTTCCAGGCTTTTGGTCTGGTTGCCAAAAAAAAGAGAGTAATGAAAACACATTACGCTTTTCCCCATGTTCTCTGTCATAATAGTTTTATAGAATCACACACCATCTTAGCGTGTCAATATGCACAGCAAGTATTTGGCTAACACAAAACAGAACTAGAAAAAATAATGGATGAGCACATGGGACATACATTGTGAAGTGTTTGGTGCTTGCTCCTACCTAACTACCAGGTGTGTGCAAACGATGAACTCAGGTTTGGAATTCCACTGGTGGTAGGTGATGTAGTAGTGTGTCTGCAGCCATATCCACTGCTGGCCTTTGGTCAGGAACCGATAGTAACAGGACTTTCCTTTTCCAAACTGCATCACTGTTAAACAAAAAAGAAAGCAATTTATAGCAAACAGAAATGTCATGGTGCAAAGGCGATTAGAAAAACCACTCAGTCCCATACCCCTCTTGCAGTCTACTACTGCATTAAAATGGCTCTTGCGACAGGTGATACACAACCACGTACTGAGCTTTTATTTGGGTTCTTTTCTGCTACTGATTTTCAAGAGTGCGCTTTGCTATTTTGAGATTTTTCTTATAACTAATAATTGGTATAACTATGTAACTAGCTATATTCTTATAACTTATTCGTGGGCTCCTCTGGAATAAGCATAAATAACATTAATTAAACAAAGTATTGGCCTTTCACAAGTACATGAGAATGCATTTCAGAGACTGAGGGCTTGAAGTCAGGATCCTAATAATGGCACAAAACAATAAGATAGTGGAGTTTTAGCAGTTTAACTGAGAGTTTTCTTCTGAGAGATGACATAAAAACACCAGACCTGGTACGTATTATCAGGGTATGTCCAGGAAAATCTCAAGTGGTGTAATACAACTGGAACATAATGAGGGGAACTACATTAAATAACCACATTAATTGTTCCCGGACTGCTGGGAATACAAAATGAAACATGCTCACTTAAAATACCCATAATTAATGCAAAGTAAAATACAAATGTGGTTTAAGCAAACCCATTTCACTTCACAGTAGGCAAGATGCCTGCCCAGAGCGGTCAACCTGATGAACGGGAACTTACCAAGCCACGCTAACCCAAGTATTTTTACTCACCTGCACACCTCTACTTTGCTAAATATCAGGACTAACTTCCTTAGCGATCCCATTAACAGTGATGAGCTTTAGATGAAGCACTTACTTAGCGAAGGTCTTCTGGCTAACATGCCATGCTGGGGATCACTCAGCTCCTAGTCCTGGCAGAGATTTCCTGAAGCAACTTCTATAAGTCACTTTGCCAGCACCTTACTTTGTCCCCCTGCACAGTAAGATTAAAAGATCCTTTCCTTCAGGTGTGTTGTGCAAATACTCTTTTAATGTGTAAGAGGGAATCCGTGGCTAGTAGAGATGTAGAACATAAATCACTAAATAGATACTCTGCTGAATGATCTGACCCCACTCTCAATATAGTTAGCGTCTACATCAAACTGCATGCACATATATTACCAAAAGGACATTGTCTGGTTAAGTAGCTCACTTCTGTCTGAATGGTCTTTTAAGCAAACAGCAACAAAAAGTACTGTACTTGAGAACAATTAAAATATTCTTTTAATATTCCCATCTACACGCTTGCTGCACTTGACACAACTTGCGTCTAGCCCCTTTCACAGCTTCCTTCGGGTGCTCAGCCGGGCAACCCGCTTCCCCGCCGCCTGTTTTGTACCAGCACTTTGCCTTGACAGGCTAGAAAAGCTGGCAGGAAAGTGGAGTGGGGAAACTTGACATTCAGAGAAGTAATCTTCTCCATTCTCTACTAGGTCCTTTAGCATCTTACACGTGTAAGTGGTAGAGGGTACGTGGTAGGGACGGGGGTGGCTTGCAACTCAGAGATGAAGCAGCTTGTCTAGCTCCAGCATGCTGGGGGGCTGTGGAGTTGCTTGGAGTCCCTGCGTTGCGCTGCTCTGCATCTCAGAGCAAGTACAGCATCCCACTTTCTCCACTCTCTGGGGTGTCCCTGTTTCCTTTTGACAAAACACTCTCCTTTCAAATGGAGATAGCAGAGAGACAAACAGATAGAGAGTTTGCCCAATAGGAAACCTATAAGTAAAATTTCTTGGCAAAATATCTGATTACCTAGATGCACTTTACAAAGTGCACAGTTACTTTTCATTACAGTGCTTGGCAATGCAAACCAGCTGGAGGACAGACCTAATTCTGGCTCAGTATCTCAGTCTGAAGTGCATGTAACAAAACAGAAAATTACAGTCTCAGGGATAAAACATCTCAGATGCTCATCTGGTAGGAGAAGCACACTGATTAATAGTAGACCACGTCTGCTGCCACCTTTTGCCCTTCCTCAGATCCGCTCCAGCCTTCAGGAGGACATGGTGCTTCAGCAGTGGGCTGCACCGCCGCAGTATTCGGGCTAAGTGCTCCTTCTGACCTGGCTCCTCCTGGGCTCCTGCAGGTCAGATGAACTTCACGGACATTCTCTGGTGTTCACACATCAGCCTGAACTGGACTTTTCTGCTTTCTGCTTTACTTTCAGGTCGACCAAAAATGAGCCATCTTCACCCACAGGGAATCTGTATTCGGTACTTTTATATTTAAAAAAGAGTCTGAATCTCCAGAAGCATTTTACTAATAGTTAAGTGAGGTTCACAACGTCTAATTGCACAGGCAGACAATCCAAATGCTGCTTTCAGAAGGCATTTTGGCGAGCTGAGCCTCCTGGCTGACTTGGGAGCCCAGGGGAACAGCAAGACCCCATGAACTGTGACAATCAACAAAACTCCCAGGGTTTGGGGCTGCCCTCCCAAACTGGGGGCAAGAGGGTGTAAAGTTCTGACTTCCCATCTATTAATCTCTTTTCACTCTCAGACAATCTGTACTCAAACAGGGTATCTGCCACTTTGGGAAACCTGCACAAAGAGTTCCTGATCTGAGTGAATTCTGCAGGGCTTCAACCTCCCAAGTAAGCGTCAGCTATGACAGTCTGTCATGGGAAGAGAGAATTCCCTCGTGCCCCAGATAAAGATGCCTTTTGCGATGACAGTAAAAGGTTTTGCATGAGTGACAAATGAGATCAAAGACAGGCATGCTGCAGAGAGAGAGGAACTTACAGTGTTCATGGCACCTAGCAAGAAGCTCCAGGTCATCTGCGTGGTAGTAATCATACCCTGATGTTCCCAGAACCTCAAAGGGTAAATATCCTATAATAGGCGGAGCCCTAGAAGGGAAGCAAAGGGCACGGAGTGAGCACAAAACCTGACACTTAGACATCCTGGCAGATATGCTGCGATACTAGTGACCAACACCATCTCGTACGTTCACTCGGCAGGGAAATCAGGAGTGGATTTTCATATACACAATGATGTATTTTCATACACAAGCAAAAAAAAACAGCGAGGGAGAGGTAAAAATTGAGAAAATGAAAAGGTGTGTGTTTACTGTTTCATAGCCTATTCATTATGTGGGTGTAGAGAAAGGCATGTACGTATGCAAGTGACTCAATTCATTAAGCACACTTGAGACACACAGCTTGAGAAACGCTATGGCTGTTCGTGTGCATAATAACTTGGAGCTCGAGTAATATTATCCAGTAGGTTGGATGTAAATGTCATCTGGGTAGTAACTGTAGAAGAAAGAGTAAGTGGGAAGCTGCAATGTGTGTCAGGACCAGCTTGGGTAAAAGAAAAAGTAATTGTTCCCATGGAAAAGCTTGGGAAATTATAACCAGCAAAAAATGTTTCTATGCTGGTAGTAAAGATAAGAATAGGCACGGGGCTGATTTTAGGGACTTATTTCTATGGCAGGTAGAGAAGGAATCGAGGAAGTATTTAGATGGGCACATTGCAATGACTTACCTGACTATTCTGCTGTCAATTCTAGATTTTCCATTTTCTAGGCAAAATATGAGATTTTTTTCTAAGCAGGTGTCCTAACAACACTGAGCTTATGCACAGCCTTCACCAGAGCCTGCTAGCTTATGATTATGAAACAACACTGAAATGGGAGGAGAAGCCCACTATTTTTGCCTCTACTCTCTATATCAGCATGCCACCTTCCGTCCCCTAACGCTCAAGTACACTCCTGCTTGCACCAATTCAAGCACGGCACTTACTTGGTGAGGCAGGACTTGCGCTAATTTGGCTCCACCTATTTGTTTTGGCTGCTGGATGTGCTGATAGCATGAGGCTCACCTGCCAAGTTCAGCATGTTCTTCAGGAATAAGGCGGCGGTGTGTTAGCGAAACGGTTAAAGATTCAAAACCGGGGCAGTCTGAAGGTGTCACTCCCTATCAAACGTGCCTCTCCCACTACCCTTCTCTTGGTGTGTCGAGTGACCCTCTTAAGGAAGGTGAATGCCATAAAGTGGCCAAGAATATGAGCAAAAAATTATTTCAGTGTAAGTACATTTGGGTTTGGATGGATCAATCCTGAGTTTTCTGGATATTAATGTGGGAAGTTCTGCTGTCCTGGCTGAGCAACGCAGCTCCACATTTGTACTCTTGAGAGACATGGTGGGCGTAGATTATTCAACTAAAGAGAGTCCAGACAGGTCTATAACCTCTCTCTTCCCCACAACTGCAGGCAGTCTGGCACCAAATGGGAAACAGGGGAAAAGGAAGCACAGCYGGGGATCCGCTCAACCGCAGCCCCAGGAGGATCAAGGTCTCAGCAAGAGCTCCCGAGTCCCAGCACAAGGGGTTGGCTGGCAGAGCCAGTCCTCCACAGCCTCTGATGGCAAATCTCTTGAAAAACAGTGGTCTCCCCCACAATACAGCTTTATTTATTCAAATAACTTTTCAGAGAGCACTGTGTTCCTTTTCCTCATGTGACCCAGATTTCTGTTAAGGATGATAATATGTGTATTTATTAAAGTGTTCTTCCTTGCTGTCTCTTTGGCAGAACGTGCCAGTGTCTCTCCTATCTCTAATGACATGCTTATTTTCAAGACAATAATGCCTTTCAGATGCACATCAGATAAACATTTAAGCTGATCAGGAAAGTATTATGCTTTCCTGACTTTCGCCAGAATTCTTTAAATGAGAAAGCAACCACAAAATGCTCCTCATCTGTCATTTCACAAGGAGCTGCCTTGCTTGTGGAACAATTTTAAAAAGTGTCTTGTTAGCTTAAGTTCCAGCCTTAAGGCCTGCAACTCGCTGTGCAAATGGATATGCAGAGCCTTCAGAGAACCTTTCAAGTGCAGTCTTTTAATAAATGAAGGGAAAAGGAGGAGAGGACCACAGTGCAGAAGAGAAATAGATCATTATCAAAGTTGACAGGTTTTCTTCCTTTACACATATTTACATGTAGACCCAGAATACAAATTTTTCCTAGTTTTCTAATGTTTATGCAGATCTATGGAGTGCTTTCTGCATTATCTATCTTTACTCCAATTTATGTTGTTGTCATGATAGCAAAGGTCATGATTCCAACTCATGCTGGGTACTCTCTGCCCCTACTGATGGCATAYGTCAGCGTCAGGTGGCATGAGTTGACGCAAATAAGCAAGAAACAACAAAATACCCAACAACATTTCACAGCGTCCTGCAGACTGTACTGGAGAGAGGTTTGAATCGGTGACCAAATGAGACAACCCACACGATCCCCTGCTCGTTCTTGGGTCTGGGCTCACTGCTTGCATCCYGGGCTGTCACAAACTCTGTCTCAGCATCTGCATCAGCTTAATTTACTCTCAGTAACAATGGTTTCCTCACTGGGGATATCAGTGGGACCGGAGTGGCTGCAAGCACCCGGTGCAGAGAGATTCCTCTCTGAGTCATAACCCAGATTCATCAAAAGACTCTTTGATAGGTTTCGGAGCAGCTCCTGCTCGCCTTATTCACAGGAGCTGCTGGGACGCAGCCCTTTGGAAAACCAACTCACTTCATCAGACAGTGAAATAAGGGGCTTAGGGCTCTTTTACGAATCTTAACATTAATCACCTGATTCTGAAAATGTGCATTATTGGACAGGCCAATTAAAGTCTAACAAAGTCACTCCAGCAAGATCTCAACAACAAGAATAATAAGCCGACTGTCCCAAACCACACAGCATGAACCATAGGGCTGTTGCAGGGTCAGTTCCTCCATGCTTCAGGGTATGACGCATGAGGTACACATTTTTTTTACTATATAAATGCAAGTTATTATTCATTTATATTTGCTCTCTCTCTTTCTTACTTTAAATGTGCAGGTAATATTTAGGTTTTTTTCCTCCCAAATATTTTCTTTTCCCTACAGCCTTATTTACTAGTCTTCTATTTCTAGTAATGACTACCTTTGCACAGCTTGCAAAGGGAGGGATAATGGAAAGGGTAGGATTTTGCAATGTGCTTATGCACACATGTCAAATACAGAGAAGTAAAAGAATGAACAAAAACATCCAGCTTCTTTTGAAGAAAATGAATCCTATATTAATCAGCTTAATAAAGTGGTTCCAGTCTGTTTCATTCACCAAGCTGAATCCTAGCCCACTGTATGGCATTGTCAAAAACAAATCTGCAATTAAATCATCTAATCCACTGCTTTTTCTTTTATTTTTATAAATTCCATCATTTCTCTTCAATCAAAAGTTTATTGACACAGCAAAAGATTTAGAAGGATTCCTGGAAGCTGTAGCTGGAAAACAGAGGAGCTAAACCAATACAGGGAACAGGACCCACACTGCTCAGTTTTAATGACCTAATACCTTGGTGAAGTTAGACGTTTTTCTAGACATTTTCCCACCATTTTATATGGTTCCTTACCTGCCTAAAATATGGAAAAGAGCAAAGAATTTAAGAATGCCTAATAAGTAAGTTCAGAGTATTATTACTTACTCAGTTGCATTTAATTAGAGCTACTCTACTTGGCAACTCRGGCAATAGCTACACGAAGTCTTTTATTTTTAAACTACAGTTTGTTTWTTCTTCAGTGACTAAAACCAAATCTCTTACCTGTGGTCCAAGAATAAAAACTTCCATTCCAAACTATGCCTCGACGTAAATTCTTCACAGGGCTCTTCAACATTGCAGAGCTCCTGCAAAACAGTTGGCACATTCAGACATTTAATTCTATGAAATGACAAAAGGAGCCCTCTATCAAGACCAAGGATGCATCTTCTTGGTATAACAAACCCTGCAAAATACAATGCTTTTAAAGCACTTATTTTCCTCTAACGTATAAACCTTGTTTTATAGATGCGTAAACTGATGAAAAGTGGCTGAATAGTTTGCCCTGGGCTGAATTTCAGAGCTAGGATGAATAGTCCAAGGGCCTCATCTTGCAGTCTGTAGGCAAAATTCCCCAGCTTTTTGTAAATATCAGTATCTGAAGATGGATGACAGCACCAGGTTCAGCCTCAAACCGAGCTGGCTAACRCTCTCTTGAGCAAGAAGCGCCTACGGTCGTTATCCCTGTCATCACTGCACTGCGCCACAGGACACTTACAGACCAGCAGAAAGAGTCCATGAAACACGGTGTTCACAGTGTTTCAAGATGCGGGTGGCCTTCTTACACATAGGAGCGGTGGGATGTATTTCTTGAAAGGCTGCAACTTTTCAAGTGGTTTAGCTGGTCACCTTGTATTGGTCCTTCCCAGGCTGACTGCTCTGAGACACCCCATCACACGACTGCCTCTTCTCAAAAGCAGCTCCCACTTTATGTCTCATCATTCCAAAATACATACTTATGTCGTCTCCCACTCACAAACGCAGTGGTGTCCTCTCTCATTTACCAACCCTCTGCACAAACAGTCTGTGATGCTGAACATCACGGTCTTTGAAAGGCTGCTGCAACACAGCTCCCCTCGCAACAGCCGAGCACACAGCTCGTGGTACCAGCAGCAGCTCTGCTGCTGAGCACCGGCCGATCCCTGCGCGAAAGGAAAGACGCAGTCGCAGAGCTCTCACCTTTAAGAACTGTGGTGTGACAAGACGAACAGTTGCTACGAGGCAAATCTGCTCCTCCGTGGCTGACCTGAAAGCTCGTGCAATAGCTGACTCAAAGCCATTACAGGAGGGTGTAGGCACTAGACACAACCAGACAATTTATTTAAGAAGAAGAGGAAGGAGAGCTTTCTTTTCATGTTAAGACAGGTACAATGACTGATGAAACCCAAGCAACAAACTCCTCCTACCCACAAGGCGATGCCACACTGATACACGCTGATGTTATTTAAAGCATGACCCTTTAGGCTCTGAGTTACACAGTTGTAACCGCCTACTCCTGGCTTGCAGGGAAGCTTCATAAGACAGCTCTGACCAGCTCACAGTGTGAGCTCTACAGTCTCCTTGTCAGCCTTTCTCCAGCTCAGCATTTGCAAGATTCAAGATTTTACAGGCTTCTCAAACTATTTAATCTTTAAAAACTGTCATTTGATTGCCACAAGTGAAACAGAATAGCATGTTTTACTGGTTATTTGAATAAGTAGGCTGCTTTACAATTGGCAGTGGGTCAAATGGAGGTAGGATCAGTCTGGTATCACTTCTTTAAGCACAGCATGCAGAAGAGTGCACTCTTCTGACCAACAGCCTCCCCACCACTTTTTATGAAAAGTATCCCCGACATATCCACAGCTCATTCCATCCCTGCCGATTACAGGGCATTATCAGCTGAAACAAGGCCTTTAGGAGGCTACTGATCAACACACAATTTAAAGGAGAGAGGGAGAGTGGTAAAGGTAGGCTGGAGCAGTAACTTACCATGAGTAAAATATTTAAAATCCACTACAAATTTCACATATTCATACATCAGGGGTTCATTTGGATCTAAGCTGCCTCTTGCTAAATGGCAGCAAAACTCTATTTGTTTTTCCACTGAAATGAGAGAAAGAGAGGGAGACATACACAATGTTACTAGCAGTCTGCACTTTAGCAGACTCCATATATCCAATCTATCCAGGTGTTTGTACCAACCCTGCTGCTGTGCTATCTGAGCACACCCTGCTGGGATGCTCTTGATACCCGTAAGTAAATATRTAACTACTAGGAGCAATGATCAGCTGGTTCTGCTTAAGGAAATGTATTCTCACCCTTTCTCCCATGGCTTTACAGCCACCCTGCTATACTGGGCATGAAGCCCTGGCAATATCGGTCAGCGGTATTCTCCCCTGACTTCATGCATGCATGATTTCATGCAAAGCTGTTAAGTGATATTGCAGTACTCTGCTCTGGCACTGCTCAGTAGGACCCAGATCCAAAGGGCACTGAAGTCACCCTAAGCCTTTCCATTAATGGTGGGGGGCACCGTGCCAAGCTCTTATTCAGTTTTCTGCCCGAGGTCTGAACTCCATGGATTAGGCCATGCGGTCTCCAGCTGGAGGGACACCAACCCCAGGGCAGAGCACCAGCACGAGGGCTGCCCAGCTCCCACTGATGCTTACGGGGCAGCAGAGAGGGGAGGCTAGCACTGCCCGGCCACGGCAGACCCACCGGAAAGGGGGCTCCCAACACAGGCTTGGTGAAACGTGRCTGTTAGGAAGACGCTGCTGCCCGCTCTGGTGCTGGGGACGTTTTCTGGGGGAAAGGGACATTCTGGGGGTGGGACAACAACCAGCAGTAGAGATCCGGATGGACTGTTCAGATAGGAAGGCTGTTGCTTAAATTACACGTAGGGTTTCTCAGGTGTCCTGAGACATGCAAGCTTCCTAAGGAACAAAGACTCTGCCAAAACCCTTTGGGTTTTCTCCTACCATTTTCCTTCCCCCAAGCCCCTCACTCCTTTCACAGGCTCAGTCCAGCATCCCGCCCTGGCAAAAATATCTAATGAGGGCAACTTCGCTGTCCTATGATGCAAAGCAGACAGTAAAACAAAGACTGTCCAAATCAAAGACCAAGTACTGGGAGCACGTAGGAACATTAGATGATGTGCTGCATTAAAACCCAGAAATATTAACTGCAGCAAAACAGAAGTGGCAGGCAGGAGAATTAAATAGCTGGAGAGCCCTGTGCAGACTCCCCTGGGAGCCGTTTGCCTTTGGCAAATTTCCCTGACCGACAGACAAGAGCAGAGCTTACCGTTTAGAAAATCAGCTGCAACAGGATCTGTCATGAGCACATGTGGAGAAAGGAGCTTGTACACCTCGCTCTGCTCCCGCTCAGGCAGAAAGTTTAATATATTTTGGTCCACCAAATCTGACTGATACAAAAGAATGCTTTGTCATGTTCAGCAGCACAGCCTGACACAACCACACACCTTTTCATCCCACAGCAGAGCACAGATGCTGCTGGTCTAGCGTGGATGCTTAAGACAAGGAAGCCCAGTCAATCTGCAGGTGGATCTAGGGCAGAAACCCTTAGGTTATTTTACCCTGGGGTTGCTATCTATTAGTAAAATGTTGAACGGGTCCCAGAGGTTGCCCTTCAGTTCAGCCAGATGCAAGCTGGAGAAGAATCCCTGGTACCACAGGAATACAACACGATGAGAAATATCGTATCAAAATGAAAATTTTAAACATTTCCCTTTGGAAGCACAAGACAGAAGTGGGAGAGCTCCTCCTCACATCCTCCATTTGTCTTCTACGCTGAACATCTGGCAAAATCAGCTCGACCTGCAAGTGTTTCAGTGCTGATAAACCCACACATCCTGACTAAAGGGGTTCTACCAAAATGTCAGCACGTATTTGTTTCTTTGCACAGCAGGACATTCAGCCAGGTTAACTGTGTGCTCAAATTTGCCCTCACATAGCGTCACTGGTGCCTCATGCTTGGCACCAGATAAAAATAAAAAATGTTTTTGAGGGGCCAGCAGAAACTTCCGTCCCCAACAGCTAACTGATGTCTAGAAATTCTCCCAGAAAACTCTGAGGCCACATATTTGTAACCAAAGATCATGGGCTCAAAGCAGAAAAAAGCAATGACATTAGAAGAGCATACATTCAGTCCTGAAATCATCTTTAAATTATCTGAGAAGAGCTTCAGCACACACAGATTTCACAAGCATGAGATTTTCCATATACCTGGTGGGATAAACACCACCCAGACCCTCCTTTGGACGTGCTGYCAAGTGGTGAGCTACGAGGACAGTGATTTTGCATAGGGTTTTTTTTAGCTAACTCGCAGACCCTGACAGAGAATCTGTTATTCACAGGAGCTTGAGAAACTCCCTAAGAGTTTGTTGGTTTATCCCCCACCCGCAGTCAGTTGCCTCTTTGGACAAAACCAAGCCCCAGCCCTGCAGTGACGGGGCTGCGTTAAGGCAGGGGGATTATTCTTCAACATATTGCGTTGTCAGAACTTACCGGTAAGTGTCCAAGCAGAGACGAGACACTATCAGATACATAAATAATAATCCCATCAGTGGTAAGAGCAATGAGAAAGCCATCTAGTGCCTAAYGATAAAAGGCAGGCAAAAAGAAAAAAATAAAAAGAATTATGCAAGGGAACAACTTACAATATAATAGGCTAATTTATTCTTTGGTGATGCTTCTAACAGCCTAAAACTAACAAACATAAATCAATTATGGAAATGATAATTTAATGCGGAAAAATAAAAATTACACATGCTGTCTAATTCAACATTCTTCTTATATTCTTATTTGCTCATTAATATTAAATTGACTTGTGTTTTTCAGTATTTATTTAACATGAAGAAAGACAGTGGTGGTTAAAATTTCTACACCCACACAATCCTGGTTACTTCAGTCACTTCATTATGTGTTCTGAATTACACAACATTTAACCAATTCGGTGCGTAAGGAGATGTTAGATATCATCACGGCAAACCCAGCATTGTGGATAGATGGATGGATGGATGGATGGATAAGCAGAGACAGAAAAATTATACAATGCTGTATTTTTAGCAATTTATGGACAATATGGACATGATCTAAAGCCTTATTTATTTTGCTTAAAGCACTCATTTGTTAGGCTAGTGACAGAACACTTTTAAAATTTGTTTTGTTTCCCCTTTCTTATTCACAATGGTTTCTGTCCYGGAGTCAAAGTTCTCTGTCCCTTTTAAGTCACTGCATGTGCTTTCCTCTTTGGGTGTTCTCCCTATTCTTCACAACATCTTCTTGTACCATTGACCCAGTGTCTGTCCCTATTTTTCTCTAACGCTTACCAAGGTCTGGGAGGTTTAATCTCTGGTCAGCACCGTGCACAAAGCCAACTCTTCTAAAGACACTGTTAGGCTGCTCTGCAGCTTAGCTACAGGGAGCCAAAGATGCAGCATTCACCGTCTTCCCCCACGGCCAGTTATTCCCCACCTCACTGTCATACTCTGCCTTTGCTGAAAATAAGCCCTCTCTGGAAAAAAACACTGATTTTAAGTAAACTGGTCAACAGTCTAACATAGTCCAGCAAGCCAACAGTTACTAAACGGCTCGCTCTCCCCCGCCATTTCTAAGGGGGGAATTTGTTTTGATTCAGCTGGAACAAACTAGCTTGTTTGGTGAGAGAAATTCCCAGAAAGAATGAACAGACTTTTCCAGGGAGGTGAGTCATGACGTCCTGATGAAAAGGAATAACTAAGACACTGCAGCACCTCCCAGCTCAGCCCAGCATACACCCTTATTTTGGTGGGGCAAAGAGCAACAGCTGCCGACGCAGGGTAGGAGATGTCCTCGCCAGAGGAGCATGCAGCACAAAGCCAAAGCAGCATCCTTAAGAAAAGAAAAAACGTAGGCTTATGGGGTGTTTCTAGATCAGCTAAGCATTTTATAGGTGAGAGTATCAGAGCTGTTCTCCCGAATGCACTTAAAGGCAATCCAAGCAAAAGATAGAGCTCACATCACAAGTACAGCACCGCACAGCTAGCAGCAGCAAAGGCAGCAAAGTAAACGCTGCCTGGCTAATGGGATGTGGGAGGAAGAGAGCTGCTCTGTTTTTTTCAGGTCCTTCCAAGTTTTTGCTAAAACTGCTAGCTCTAGCAGCTCTTCTGAGAAGGGAAATTCTCTTTTTCCTCTCTCACCAGGCCAAATTTGAGCCAAACTGGTCTTCATTCCTAAATGAAAAGCTGTTTATCTTTAAGGGGAAGCAATCATATTTTTGATTCTGTGCCTGCAAAGCATTTAGCACAACATTGGTCTCTGTCAGGTTTGGATTATATGTGCCAGCAGAGTAGAAATCATTAACATCAACATTGGGACCTACAGGTGAAAAGGAACTATATCTCTGAACTACTCCACTGAACTGATTACTTCTCACTAATCTATGCAGCTTTAATTTCTTCTTACCTCTAACATCAACTGGGTGAACTCCTCGTTGCTAAGAAATGAAGGCTTCCAGTCTTGTCTAATCTCACAGGCTTCTGTCTGTGCTGTGATTTCTTAAAGAGAAAACATCAAAAAAGCAACATGACTCATGCTAGTTGGAATTTTTTTTTCATTTTCAAGTAACACTAGATTTCTTTTAAGAGGCTTTCAGAGGAATCATCCTCAGATCATTCTCCACACAAAGCCTTCTTGTATGCAACAGTCATTTTCCACACCATCACGACACAAATGCATTAGAAATCAAGAAAAGGAAGAGGAGACATTTTGGGTGGTCTGAAGAAATCCTTAAAAAATTAAGGTCAATGGGCTAATTTCAGAGTAGCTGAGCATCACCGTGAGCAGAGGGTGTCTGCGACTCTGGAGCTCTGTCAGGAAGGCTCACGGGAGTGCCCAGGCAGCAGGACAGGCTGCACCCAGCCATGTCCTACCCCAGGAGACCTGGGAACAGGGCACAGAAACCCCTTTCCCCTGGCTTTTGTAGCGCGTGCTGTTCCTCAGCTCTTCCTGCCTCGTGCTCTGTTTGAGAGCGTACAAAGCGTGCCAGGGCGTGCGGAGGCCAGCGAGGGAAATGGAGYGATGTCACTACATTAAAAAGCATACAGCACTGCAACTTTTCAAGTATATCTATGTTTAACTGGTCAGCACTGTATTCAAACCTAGCCGATTTCCTGAGGCCAACTGCTATGCCTTATTCTGCCCCTCACTTAGGTTCATGTCTTCTCTGGAGGTCTTAGATGCTTGGAAAAAACAGTTTTCAGCTTCTGAGTGGAAGCTGGCTGCTGGGCAGATGCAGAGCCAGTGCCTTCAATGGGAGCAGGCCAGTGCCCTCCTGTACCTTTCTGTTTCTGCAAGAAGTCGATGGTCCTCTGCAGTATTGTGGACTTGTCCATCTTGAGAGGGTGGCCGTGACCCTGCAGCATCGTGCAAAGCTCTTTAATGAGGACATTGAACTGGTCTCTCCTCTTCTTTTCAGATTTGTTGCGTGATGCCCTGGGTGACAGAAACATAAATGCCACTAAGTAAGATGAAGGACCTACAGCTCGACCCAGGGAGAGGTAAATGGCCCTGCCTCAGCAAAACACTTTAAATACAAGAATCTAAACTCTGCCAGGACTGCTCATTTGTTTAAAATTAGGCTGGGGCGTAAGCGCCTTGCTGGCRTTTAAAGCCTTGCAGCAGGGCTGAGCTCACCGTCAGCAAGGAACGCCTGGAGGTAACAAACATGATTTACATTCATTTGAGCAAGACTGTATCCTTACATACATTTCAGCAGCAGTTCCCATTGTTTCAAAAGCAGCGATAATGAGGTGAAGGTGTTATGGGCGAAATTTCTCCAGTAAGAGAAGTCCTGGCATCTACATGCTCACGTTTTGCCCACCTCATTTTTATGAACTTTTGTTTTGCAGTTAGTACACACACCTACAAAGGTCAAAATGTGAAGGATTCCTTATTCCCTGACTTGTACTTGCAAAAGTAGCTCATAGACAGACAATGCTGTGCAGTGACATCTCAACTGCAGAATGAAGTTAAGCACATGCTCTTGTACCTGGTTTTGAAAATCTGCTGCCACGATATATGAAACTGGGAATGTTAAGAGTCTGGCTGCAGAAACCACAGACAAGTTTCCAGCTTGCATTAATACAATTTAAGGATGTTTTGTTAGGCTTTTCCCCTCCATTAAAAACAATAAAGGAGAAAGGAAATCCATTCAGTTTCTTCCAAAATGTTCTTTCCAATGCTTATATCTGAGATAACCCTATTTTCAAACAACCTCTTCCAGTAGTAATTAATTTTCTTTACAAGCGTATTCATGATGATACATGCTTCCTGTGATCTAGACCGAGTGTGGTATGCAGAAAGCATTTCCATTCATATTCAGGTTGGCATTTGGAGGTTCTCAGATCCAGCATTTACGTCCACAGCCATCTCTGTTTTGGCACTCGTGTATGATGACTAATTAGAACTGAGCCAAATGCTTCTCTGAAGGGAGACTAACTCATACCTGTGCTAAAGCAGGACTGCTCTCTAAGTTTCACAGGGAACTCTACCCCAGGGTGGGCAGCACTGCATGGTGTCAGTAAAATCACAGGTCAGGAGTCCTGCATCAAGATAATAAATAGCCATGGGATAACACAAGATTCTGAGGGCATGACAATGTAATTTAAGGACCACTCAGTTGATTAACCCATTGTAGGGGTGGTCAACCACACTATGAGAAGCTCGAAAATGGTGACTTAATTATGCTGTTTGTGGTCCGCTCTACACAGCCTGTAAACTTGCATGGGGATTTTGCCTCTGACATCAGTGGTCCCAAGTACTTTTTCAAGCATCGGACAACACAACATTTACAATTCTCCCCCGAGAGAGCTTCCACTCTCAGTGCTCTGTGCATCCCTTCATACCTCTTTGCCCTGTCCTTCTCATCTTCATCCATCAGTTCGTTTACACAACACAGGGCTCTGGAAGGAAAAGACAGAAGACTTACTGAGACATATTCCCTGATCTTGTTGAGGATGTCAGAATATGGAGCTTACTGGTTTGTACTTTATGACCTCCTGGATGTTTCAATATTCACTCTCCCAAACTCCACTCTTGTTATGTAGTTTCTTGCTTGTTCTGTCAGCTACTGAGGCTTGAGAAGTGAAACTGTTGCTATACGCCCAAACACACAGCTACAATAAGCATGAGAGGGAAAGAGCTAAGAGCCAGCAGCCCCTCAGCCTGCCTTTGCACTCCCCTCTGCCACAGGATGGGGAACCCTGCCRAAGCACGGAACTCAGCACAGGAATCAGCATCTCCCCTGCAAATGTGAGAGCCAATTTGACTCTGATGTCTGTACCAGGCAGCACTGCGCCTTGTCCTGTTTTGGGAAATCAAGCAGGCTGCTGGTTGATTTCAAGCATTGCAATGCTTGAAAAGCATCTGAGATTTCTTTCCCAGTGGAAGGGCATAGGACAAAGAAGGAAACTGTGCTAATCCCCCAAAGGATTAGTATTAGGCAACAGCAGGGTACTATCAGGACATCTAAGAGATGATATGATAGACAGGTTCATCCAAAGCACCCTGCAGCTAATGACTGCTGCTTGCGCTGGTGGACTTCCACCACATCATGAGCTGYGTCCTACCACTGGGATTCATACCCAAGACTTCAAGTTAAAACTTCCTCACCTGGCACTAACCAGTGAAAAGAAGGGAATGACCTGGGTTCCCTGGGTTCTATATGTCCCTGCACCAGAACAGTCATTGTGGGCTGCTGTCTTTACTTTATCTTAACTGTTCCTGCAGCACAGGTAAGGAGAACAGGTGGCAACAACTCCCAGTAAAGACACGGTACTCTCAAGCCCCATGAAATGATGGAAAATTCATCACGAGGGTAACTTCTTCACTGGTGACTTGCTTTCTGTGACTCAGATGGGCTAAGTCCGAGGGACGGGGAGCCAGGCAGATGCAGGCAAGCCAGCTGCCATCACTCCACGCCGCGTCGCCCGGGTCAGCTCTGCTGGGTTGCACCCCCCTCAGACACCTCCAAAGAGGAGATCGCACCCGTCTCCGGCATCAGCACCAATCTGCCTCCATCTCTAGCAAGCACTTTCACTGGCAAAACCCTCCCACCCTGCCCAGCACCCAAAGGGCATTTTTCAGTAGATACATCCAAATGTTTCTCCCTGCTTTGAGACTACTCCAAGCCCAAACAACTCGGTGGCTATAAAAGTAACAYGAAATAAACCCACCTACAACTGATAGGAAGTCAAAGATGCTGCTCACAGCAAAAGCTACAAAAATTTACCCTCCCTTTCCTGCTCCAGGGCAAGGATCTCCCTCCCTGCAGATGACCTGGGCAGAAGAAACTATATGATTTCTTTTGTCCCAAAATAGGAATGCACTCCATGGGGAGGGAGTGGTTCTCACTGCCTGAGTCACTGAAAGCTATGAGCAAAATTAGAGATTACCTGTTTTATTCCTCAGATTCATCAGTCCAGACTGATGGGAGTGGGATTAGCACTTCTTATCACCATGTAAATARAGATGGCGAAAAATTAATCCTGGAAGGAAAAGCAAATCCAGTTAAAACACAGTGGCAGGCAAGACGTATCCTAGAGAGCAGCAATCACTTCAAAGCTGAAAAAGTCTACCACCGTAAATTAGAAACATGCTCAAGTACAACTGGTGAAAGCTCAGCAAAGCCTCCAGGAACAGGAGCTGGACCATGTTCTGGGGCTCCTGGCTCTGTGTGCACCACCTTCTGCTGCAGAAGCAGCCTGGGAAGGCCAGCTTGACCTCTCGTGTCCAAAAAGCTATGTGGCCCAGCAGGGTGGAGGAATGGCCACTGAGGATCGATCGGAGTCCTTCCAAAATATGACAGTTTACCTGGCACGCGTGCTATGAAAACCAGCGAGTATGATCCATACTTCATCTATCCAATCTTGCAACCAAAAACCTCCTTCAGGATGAACATGATCACCTAAAGTCAGCGCAAGCCACAACCACCCACCTGTGGGTGGATTTAAGGCCTCCCACTAAGATTTGCTACTGATGGGACACGCACATCTCCTTTTTGTTTGCGATTTAAATGGTTGCTAATGAACACCCTGAACTCTCGACTATACCCACACCACAGTGCCCATCTCTCTGAAACCGTCGCTGTTGAAATTTGTTTGGCTTCAGATGAGCCTCATTCTCAGGAAGGATACGGATGCAACCAGACTGTCCATGACTGACAGTAATATCTTCAACAACAGCCAAATGCTGGGCTTCCAAATTTAACAAACTCTTAATGCCCTTGAAGTGACCTCCCTGCTTTGAGCCCAGGGTCATGGCTGTTTCTCCCGTTACCATTAGTTCCAGCATCAGCTCAAGCCACTGCGAAAAACTCGCTGCCACTACCAGGGACTACATATTTGTAACCACGGCGAACAAGCAACCATACCCCCACATTTTTGATCATCTAAAGGACTTGCAAGAGCTTGTTCATTTCTCCAACTCGTGAAAACACCTCAAAGGGAAGGAAAGACAAGAAGGTGGCTGAAGAACCACTGCAAGAGACACACGTCAGGCACGCACGCTGCAAAGGGCAGCTGGGACGGGGTAGGGGCTGACAATGTGGGGCCGCTGCTAAACACCACGAGCAACACAGATCCTGACCAGAGATACGGTGAGAGTGCTTTGAGGGGAGGTTTATGTGAGTAACGTGAGACAAGAGGCCAAATTCCTGCTCATTGCAGCTAAATGAAATTATGTCAGTCCATTTGCTCAAAAAAATTGGCTCAGATAAAGTGTGATAGGGTGGTTGTAAATGTAATATGGAAGATACCTGCAAGAGGCTTGAACCTCCTGACACAACAGAAGTACAGGAGTAACTTATAAAATACCTAACGTATTTCAGCGGTAAGTGATTCAGTAAAAAATGCAGTTGGGATGAAGTGATCATTTCCAGTTTGGAACATGAACTTCCAGGGAGAATCTCATGCGACTCCCAATATCACCAGTGAAGCTACAACTGAAAACAACACCTACGTAACAAGTTTAAACACAGTGGATCTGCTATGCTTCTGTTCTCACAGTCATCGTACGCTGGTCAAGTTACAAGCTTTTATCCTAGTTCAAAAGGAGCGTGTGATCTTATTTGTTACCCTACTGAGCTATCATAGACCTGAGGTGCTTGTCTTAGTCACTGCTGCTCATGGGCCAGTGCTGTTTTATCAAAATCATACAGTTGTTTCTCCTCTAGAAGAATGACCCATACAGAAGTTTTGCTAACTCGTAGTAATTTCGGAGATACGTAGGTATAAAGAAAATTCTTTTTAAAGCAATGGGTTAAATTATAAAAAACGCTTGTGAATACACAAACAGATCTATCACAATTTTTCAGGAAACATTTTTTCTATACGGGCTTAAGTATGCAAAAATTCAGCCAAACAAAAGGATTCTTCCCGAGCTTTGAGTGCAAAGCTTTATGCAGAAACCTCCACGCTGCCTTGCCCATAGGTTGTCTAACAACAGAAAACTCCCGGGAAGCCTGACAGGTTTTCTGCCTTGTATGCGCGGTTGCCCTCCCAGCCAGCTTGAATAGCAGTAAGTTGAGGGAAGCTGCTTGGTCACTGAGAGAGACAACAGTCCAGTTAATGCTCACCGAGTCTAAATTAGGAAACGAAGCCCAGATTCTCCAGTCTCTAGCCGCAGCTATTGCATCCCGCTGCCGTACGGCTGATGTGAACTGCAAGGGGCAGAGGAATGAGGCTTCCCAGGTCAGTCCCAGTGGGACACCCCCAATGAATGTGAGAGATGTTCTCAGTCAACACCAGACTTTGAGGCTCTAACAGAATAAATGGCCATAAAAGAATTCACAGGCCCAAACACACAGAGAAGCTTTTTGCATGATGCAGCAGGATGGTGAGCTACAAAAAGTCTTAGTAGAAGACACCTAAGGACAAAATATTCTTAACCGGATTAAGCACTTCAGGACTACATTTAGCTAAGTGCTTTTTGTCTTGTTATGAGCCAGAGCTAAATATAGTAACCAGAATACTTAAGAATAGTTTCATAAGGGTTGTATACACTCCTCAGCAAGATAAGGCACTTAGCACTACTGACAGCAGTGTGTCTGCATGTTAAGAGTATTTTAAATAGCTCCAGATAGAATCTCTTTGACCTTAACTGTATTAACCAGAGGGATCAAAATTTATTTATTGCCTCCTGAAAATCCTCTCCTGCAACACTTGGAGAGAAGGATTCCTGAACTCTGTGGGCAGGTAAAGAGAGAAGACACTTGTCAGTGCTGCTTGCATCATTTTTCACCCCAACCTACAATAGGTGAGGATCAGCTTTCTCACAAAGAAATGCACATCCGTCATTGCTTAATGCCCTCTGTAAAGTGAAAAGATTTTTTCTTCCCTTGTACAGGGAGTCTGAAAAAACACTCATAGCATTTTAAGGGCAAGTTATATTTTAGACTTTTCAAATATCACAGTATTTAAAGTTGTTTCCAGGGTTACAGAAAGGGTAATGTAGTATGACAGCCTTAACAAGACAAATGGACTTCTCAGACACACAGCTAATAGTTAAAGCACTATGCCATGCTATCTGCAATATTCTGGCACATTTTTTAATGAAGAAAGAATGGGAGAGGGAATTTTTTAAAAAATTCTTTGTTTTGCAGAACTGTCTGACTTCAGGAGCTATCTAAAACTGCAAACTTTTGACTAAAGAAAATGTTTGTTTATTGGCTTGCTGCAAATCATCAAAATATTAACATTACCTTAGGATAACTCTTAATGGAACATCACATTAGTAAGAATTATCCCTTGAAACCAACAGTTCCTATGAATGCTTCATTATAGCTTTAATTTTAATTATTTGGTTATGTCACTGATGGCAAGGCAAAGATCACTCTATGAGTGTAATGCTGCACATGTCTTTGTGATCAGCAACAAATAAAGCTTTCATCGGTCACCTAAAGAGAGTCCCTGAACCCAGCTAATTTGATTGCTTTTCCCAACTATATCAACTGCTCTAATTAAAAATATTCTCTATGCATAAAAACTTTGTTGTGCTTGTATTTAAATTTTCATAAAATTTTGCATTTAAGTAATGTACGGCAGTCAGGGAGTCTTCAAATCTCTACTGCAGGAAATATTTTAATTATGGAAATGTGCTGTGCTAATAATTTCCACAGATTTTACATGCAACGAATTCAGCAGAGAGCCCTCAATTACAAGATGCAGCACTTTGTGGCACAATGCAGTCATAAATAAGAGAGTTAATGCATTCTCCGGCAATACGATTTATATGTCAATATGCCAATATTTCATTCTTCTTGAGGCAACAGGAGGGCATGACTGTGGTTGACAGCTAAACAGCTGATTTAATTTTTAAAAGGCAGAATTTAACCTTTTCAGTAAAGTGCTACTGATTCAATTATAAGATGCTAATGTAAATGACATTTGAAAAACCAAACAGCACCACTGCATCTTTATGGCAGTTAGCACAGAAGTGATCACCGGTTCACGCACCGGAGCGCCGAGGCCCTGCCGCCTGTCCTGTGCCGCCCGCCGCTGAGCTGCCTGGACGTTCACCCCTCACGCAGAGCACGGAGGAAAGCCACGGCAGCGGCTCTCACAGCCCTCCGCTGCAAAGGTCTTTCTCTTATAGTGAGCAGACTCGACGACAAACTTACCCACCTTTGGGACAAATGTTTCTGGACAGGCTGTGTCCCAGCGCTACAGCAAGCGGGCAATAGCAGCAGTAGCTGCTCTGTACGGCTACGGCATTACGCTCTGCCGGAGCCCCCCATACGGCACTGCCTCGCCGCTGCCGTGTCACAGCTCAGCGTGAAAGCACGACGCGGAAATGCAAAGACTGAAACAGGTGTGGCAAAGGAGTTGCATCTCTGTGTTATTTGACCTGCTTGCTTAATTTTTTTCTGCTTGCATTTTACCCTCTCCTTTCCTTGCCATGCCTTGCCTTCTGTTGTTCTTCACTCTTTCCTGCTCTTCTTTCACTTATCCCCCTTAATTAACATCCATTGGTTTGCAATTCAGAGAATTGGATCTTTCTTGAATGTGGTTTCTCTCCATCTTGTTGTTTCTTC
Organism: Phoebastria nigripes; assembly: GCA_035582835.1. Lineage (NCBI taxonomy): Eukaryota > Metazoa > Chordata > Aves > Procellariiformes > Diomedeidae > Phoebastria > Phoebastria nigripes. The sequence continues at coordinate 5,361,821 of JAYKAV010002220.1, forward strand.
TGTCATATGCCTTCATCTTTCCATTGCTTTTTCTTCTCCGTGTTCTTCACTTTCCTCTTCTCAAAAGAGAAAAAAATGTTATAACGATCTCAGTATTGACAATCAATCAGCCATTTAACTGTGGGAACTCTTGGCTTGCCCAGGTCTGAGGCATGCACGACTGCCAAATTCTGTTTAGGGACACACTGCCTTGGGGATCATGCTGGTGGGGATCAGATGGGTGCCTTCAACACGGTTGGCTCCCACACCACCTTGGTCCAGGTCCAGAAGCACTGGGTCCTGTCCTGCCCGATAGCTCCTAATTCCAGGACCCTTTGCCTCTTTGGAGGAACTGGGATCCCCCTCAGTTCAGTGGTAGAGCTGTGCAGCGCCATCCTTTACAGAAACACCACCCCACCTCTCCACTGCGGGACGGCCGAGGGAAACCGTCCCGTACGGCACACTCATCCGTGGCAGCTAACACACACCTTCACCCTTTGGGGGTGTGAAGGCAGGGTGATGTGCCATGACTGTACCTGTATTTTCACACAGCATCTTTGTTTACTGGAACATGGGTAATGGTGGTGAATTGGTGAGGGAACCAAATATTCTGTCCTCTTTTGTTAATCTGTCTGAAGTGGACTTCTTGTGCCACTGTTGTAACTATTGCATCTCAATGCACTCACTTATCTACAGCATACCTTCCCCTGGTTTACTGAGCTCTAAATTTAGCTTGTTACCTGTGACAGATTTATGACTACATTCATTATAGCACTAACAGCTTCAGACAGAAGCTAAGAGGTGCCCAAAGAAAATGGATTATACAAAACAATTACACCATAAAAAAGGCTGTATCAGAACACTGTGATTCAGCACAGAAATGAAATGAAAGACACAGGGAAGAACAATGGTGGTGCGCTGGGTTTTTTGGTTTTTTTTTTTTAACTAGGATATGCTGTTTTCTGACAAAAGAAAGGGGGAAAAGGATTAAAAACTAACAGACACTTGAAAAGAAAAGATGATTACTGGAACATTTTGTTCTCTAGGATTTTTGAGAAAATAGCTGGCCAAGTTTGTTCTGTTCCAGCAAATTACTGAACCTTGCAGGTACAAGATACAACATTGTAGAATATTATTTAAAATGTCTCCAGGATTTCTGTAACAAGAAGGGCATGCATTTAATTAATTCCATCAATTTGTCTAATAGCCCCTTAAAATTCTCAAAACATGGCAAAAGGCAGAACTGCTGATTCACAACCCTAAGTAGTACAAAACTATACTTTGACTGGCACAAGCAGGGTAGGATAAAAATGCATATATGCATAAATGCAAATGATACTTCTTCTGCAGTCTTGGAAGAATACCTGTGTTCATTTGTAGCCGTTCAGTTACTACAGGAAAGGTAAATGTGTGTTGTAGTATGAAATGATGATAGCTAACCTATAAACAATTCTTTAACACACCTGACTCAGTCAGACATAAAGCCAAATAATCCTCAAGTAATAACATAGTTTTCCCTCGCGTAGGATGGGAGCAAAGGCAGTTGTCCATAGTTAATCCTTCAGCAGAAATTGAGATGTGTGTTTTCATGGGACTATTTCCAGAAAAGGCACATAGAGCTAAAAAGAAAGGCAGCAATATTGAAATCTAACAGTCAGAAGTCTTTTGAACAGAATGTTCTCCAAAATTGCCAGCAAATACGAATGCTCTTAAAGCTCTGCTTCTGCTTATAGCTGATCCTGATGGTGCAAATGCATGCGTGTGGGTGAGTGGGTGCATAGACACACATACATAAACACACATTTTACTTCAGAGCAATTTGCAAAAAAATACCGAGAGCAATTTCTACCAAGGAAAGCAGTGGTGACATTCAGGATGATGCCTGCACCACTCACCTCCTGATGTTGGAAGTTAAGTAACCATTCCTGCTGGGTGCATGCGAAGAGAAGGTGAGCAGAGCTCCCTCTCTCATGCCTCAGGCCACTTTCTATCATATTCACTTCTCTGGCAAATCACAAAGGATGGGGGGTGTGTGGGAAGGTTAACCCAATAAATTTCAGCAATGAAAAGAGTGGCTCAACAAGCTAAAAAAAACCCCAACGCTATTGATTCTGGAGCTTAAACAATATGGATAACATCTGACCATAAACCCACTGCTGAAATTTTGGCTAATTTCAGGGTTTCATTCAGAGTAGTTTCAACACTATCAGAGCAAACCAGCTAAGAACATTTTTAAAAGAAACCAACACACTCTGCTAACTCGACAGTGTTGGCTTCCGCACCTACTGCAGAACTGCCTATAAAGTGGGTGCCGGGCACCCTGACACCTTGTGCTCCGTTTTCAGGGATCACCAGCTGGAGCTTCTCCCTGGGAGGTTCTGTGCATAACTCCCACCAAGAGGACATAGCTTGCATCAACTGTATTTATGGCATTAAGTGAAGTCACTGGGCCCTTTTTTGGGTTTAGATTTTGTTTTGGCAACTATGTAGATACTAGGACAAACACGTCAAAGCTGTCTTTTTGGATGTGTTACCCTGAAATCCCTCTTGTAATTCCTCTTCTCTTTTATTTACTACGGGTGAAACTCATCCCAAGCAGACAGCTACATGAAGTCATTTATGTAGTGTCATTAAACTACCTACTTTTACACCTTATGCTCTCCCTGTGCACAGAACAAATGTAATAATGAGACAACAAAGAAAATCAGCTATCTAATTAAACTAAACACCTTCTCCTCTACTTTTCTCAGCAAGAGAACACCCCCAGCAACTACCAGTTCATTGAAAGAGGCAATAGTAGCATTCATGTCCTTAGCTGTTCTCTTTTTCTCCTCAAACAATACACTTTTTGCTTTGTTTCTTCTTTGCCTTTCTCAATCTTGTATATAAAATGCATTTCAGATGCTTAAGGACGGTACAGATGAGGAGATGAGCACTTGCGCTTTGTGTTTGCTTGTGCTGGAGGCTGAACTCATAATGCAAAAATAAACGTAAGGCCCGAGGGCTGTTTGCCTTGCACAGTAAAAGCAGGGGCCTTCAAATGGGTCAGGAGTGGGTCCTAGGTGGTTCCAGGACCACACGTCAAAAGTGCTCTGCTCTGGTGAGAAGAAAAACACTGTGTATGACTTGGCTTCAAAGTCCATCTGCTCACAGGTTGCAGGACCAGCAGATGGTGGGAGCTATTTGTGGACTGGAGGATTTTCTTTCAAACTCAAACATCTTCTGTCTACGTACAGTACTCTCCCCGCCATTGCCCTGTAAATGTGCCTCAGCTCACTTCAAAGCCCAATAGCAATCACAGTCGATCTTGGAGTCAGGATGCGCCTGTGAAAGTGATGTACACTCCTATCACCCGTGAAAGCAAGAAGAGTCTACCAACTCCCTAGCCCATTTAATGAAAGGGGCCTGATACTATCAGGACTCTTCCACTACATGACCAGATGTTAGCATAGTTGATCCACACCTGCACAGTAGGTCTGCCCCTTTCCAGCATGCACAGACTGACTGTATGTGACACAAATCAGAGCCTCCTGGAAGCACACGGCTTGCCACACCTGCGCTGCCCTGTCCACACTCAACGCTACGTCCCTGGATCCCCCCTCCAAGAAAGGGCAACTCAGCTGCTCCTCTGCTCCTTTTGGGCAACATGTGGGAAGGCAGCTGGATGCCGTACAGAGTCTGCAGATAGCCGGCTATCCTTGGCTCTGTCATTTCTGCACTTCCTTAGATCTGCTTGGTCCTCTACGCGGTCTGGGGGGCCCTTCGGCTGGTAAAGTGGGAGGTCTGGGAAGTCTGRTTCTTGTTCAGGGTCCTTTGATTTCTGCTGAACAACGTCTACTTTCTAATGCTTTGCAAGCAGCTTGCTGCCATCCTTTCTCTCCTCTAATGCTTTTACATCAGGAAGCCTCCGTTCACTCCATAAACACAGTTGTATCCTAGTTGTACAACTGAGGAAACAGGGGCACACATTTTACTTCTGTCTCTTTTTACGAGTGTCCCRGTTTTGGGAAGCTGAATTTGAAACAGTAAATGCAGTTACAGCCTGATTTTCAATAATGCTGAAACCCAGCATAAGCACCTACAAATAATGCACATTTTGGAAAAGCTCGACCTAAATCATTGACCCAAGGTCACGCAGCAGAGTTAAGAAGTGAATCCAGATGTCCTGATGATTAGCTCTGTCTATTGGCATTCAGTCAAGTCTTCCCTCCTAAAATAAGCTTCCTGAAGCATCAGACTATAGTCTTAGAACTCCCTTAAATACACAGCCCTGGTAAGAACTGATTTTCAAATGAAGGAGGGGGAAAAAAACCCAGTTCATTATTTTTCCCTCAAGTGATCACTGACTGACCAATGAAAGGGCAGCTCAGAGTCATTTGATCTCAAACTTCTTCCTATAAATAAAAAAAAAGGAAGATTCTTCTCCCTTTTCAAACAACATGAAGAAAAAATGTTCTGCCTCAGTAATCCTAGACCTGAGTAATTTAATCTGCTCTCTGTTGCAATCTGTTTCCCATGTGTATCACCAGCCTGGAATTTCTGGAACTCAATACATAAGGAAGCTATTCAAAAAAAGGAAATACTATGGCAAAAGGATTAGAGATAGGTCTGAACCAGATTGAAAGCCTCCCTATACCAGAGGAGAATTCAGCTCCTGATCCAGAGTTCAACTTCTTGACTTCAGCCCAAATCTCAAACCCAAAGACTGCCAAAATGATGGAATTTCCCAGAACCAGCCCACCTCTCACTTCTGGTTCAGAGACAGAAAAAATGAGAAAACAGGTTGAGGAGACCTGCAGTGGTATTGCAGCAGAAGTGGAACAGCACTAGCTGTCTAAAGAGTTAAACTGCTCTATAGAATAGAATAGACTATTTCAGTTGGAAGGGACCTACAAAGATCATCTAATCCAACTGCCTGACCACTTCAGGGATGATCAAAAGTTAAAGTATGTTATTAAGGGCATTGTCCAAATGCTTCTTAAACACTGACAGGCTTGGGGCATCGACCACCTCTCTAGGAAGCCTGTTCCAGTGTTTGACCACCCTCTCGGTGAAGAAATGCTTCTTAATGTCCAATCTACGTAAAAGACCTGTGAGAAAATTATAAAGAGCTTTAGTAGTTAAAATTCGAAGTCTCCCATGCAAGCTTACTTAGAGTTTTAGCTACTTATCCTTTAAATGAATATCAAAGGATTCACTGCAGCTGAGCTAACTGACCTCATTTTACATCTTTGGCTTCATGCGACCAAGTTCAAGCATAAGAAACTTCTTTACCCTCTTGGTGTATTGAATTCTGGAGCATTCCAGGTATAATGTGCACATAAGTCAAAAGGAATTTAAACAAGCCCTTACATTTCAAAATTTGTCTTATCCTCATTTGGCTCTGAGAATTTCAGCTGCTTTCCTTAAATGATTTGCTCACATCTGCTCTCCAGCTGAGCCGTGTTCATGCCCCACTGACCTTACCGCTGGCATCTCTGTAATCTTGCAGCTGAGAATAACCAGCAACGCACCCAGTCCCTGTAAGCATCAAGAGCCTTTCAAGAAAGAGGAGGTAGAAAAGAATCAGCCTTTATATAACAGGGAAAAGAAGGATTTCAGAGAAAAACCATTGTTTGACTAAGGTGAGTAATGGGAGCTGCACGCCTGAAGTGCCCTGGCCCAGCTCCCTCGGGCAATGGGAACCAGAGGCATCAGCATCTTGCAGGATTATACTCTACAACGGCAGCTGGCAGATATTTTTCTAATAGAGAGCACAGCAGCATCATTCACACTCATTTGATTCTATTTGCTGCTGTTCCTATTCAAACTCAGCTAATCCGATCAAGTTATTTCTTGGCCTGTGCCTTAAAGCTGAGTAAGTAAACACCTTTCGTAAGGTCTGAGCCCACTTGTTTCAAGTGTATGATTAAGGGCTAGACTTGAGCATTATTGTGAGAAAACTCATCTCATTACTCAGAATTTCCAAAATCACTCACAGTTGTCTTGAAGTGGCACTTTTCCATCAGTGTGTTACTTCCTGCATTACAAATATATAATACGGTTGCAAGGGTCCCAAACACCAAATATACATTTGTGTCTCAGGTGCCCTAAAGAACAGCTCTTTGAGCTGAGAATAGCTCATAATGGCACTAGTTAGACACTATGACGCAAAATATTTTCTGTGGCTACCAGACCTTCTCCACAGATGTCTCTTCTTGTTTACTATGAAGAAGACAGATGATAAATATAGTCAGCAAATGCATTTTGGACAAAGTCATGCTCATTTGTAGTATTTGCATTAAGTGACACTAGAATACTTATGCACCAGAATAGATGTTGATCCAAGTGTAATTCCATTGCTGTTACACCATGGATGGATTTGAACTATTGAAGCTTACAAATTTTTTTCAAGAAAAATTGCTGCCACTTACGTTACTGGTATTGTTAATAATATAACTGGTTTTCTTTCCTTCTTTAAAACACCCACACACACACTTCTCTTTCTCTTCTCTGAGGCACTTTTACCTTCACATCCAATATTCTCTTTTGTACTATCTTGCCCACATCACTTCTCAACTAGCTCCTCAAAAGATGGTTATTTGTTTTGAAAGCTTCAGGAATAAAAGAATATTTAAACAATTAACTGCAATCATATTCATCATTCTGCATTGTACCGCTGATATGCACTAGAAATATAATAAGAAAGCAAAACTTTCCTTCAGAAAGAAGAAAAGAGAAGATAAACATCCACAGATATCTCTCTCTCTCTCTTATTACTTTGTTATCTTTTTTAGACTGCGAATATGTCAGTCACTGGACCACTTTCATACTAGGTCATTATTGTTACACAAATTATGCACAAAGACCCAAGGCCTCATTCTGTTGTAGATAAGATATTCACACACATTCTCTTTTTCCCCTTGCAGTTTATTTGCATGGCTGGCTGCATAATCAGCCATAATAACAAAATATGACTCAGCACGACTGAATGTCCACTTCGCTTTGGGGATTCTCTTGGAGGATTTTTTTTTTTTAACTATTTAAGACCAGAAAAGATGTGTCCCTCCCAGATAACTTTCATGTAAAAAAGATTTGAGTAAACACAGAAACTCAGGGGAAAGGGAACGGATCAAACAGCAACGTTTCTGCTATCGTGCCCTCAAAGAGGCTCTGGTCTCTTTAGCCGCTCTGCCCAGGGCTGCAGAGCACACGGTCCCTCGTCACCCGCTGCAGCACGGACAGGCGGGGATTTCTCACCGACGGCAGAGGAAGGACACAGGACAGAGAACTAGTCATGTCCCACCAAGGATGGGCATGCCTGAAATTAAGGACATATGGTTTTTTCCGGACATCTAAATGCTGTCTATGGATTACAATTGTGCAAGCATGCAGAACATTTTAAAATACGCTCTATTTCACATCTGCAATGGTCCAGTACTAAGAATCCTCCTAGTATGAGTCAAAATCAAGACTCCAATACAACCAGTGAATTAAATACATRGGTCCATCTCTCTCAAAGGATAACTCTCCTCTACTAAGTAGTTAATGGCAGCAGTGATGGATACTGCCATCCTGCTGAGCAATCCTGGCTGTATGGACGTGGCTGACAAGGACGGCAGATCTGCACCTATAGATATCTGTGGTCCCTGGTTTTCAAGTAAGAGACTGGGCCAGCTGAAAAGGCTGCAGTGTGAGATCACATCTCACCTGGGACAGAGTGAAAAGAGCATTGAAAAGCTTGGCCCTTCATTTAGCCAGATCCATTGGCACATGCCTCTTTTTTTAACCATCTGTGTAATTCTTGGGTGAAAACAGTGGGATTTATTTGTGCTTTCCAGAATTAGGATAAACATGAATTTATTACCTAGGGCTTTCCTGACCAAAGCACCTTAAACTGTATATCCATATACTAACAATGTCCACACTGTATTTAACACAACAAAATTAGGCTGGCCGAGCAAATACACATTAAAACCAGCTGATGGAAAGAATCATACTGTAATGTACATGCATAAAAAACACATGGGTAAAAAGGGAGCTTGTTTCTGTGATAATCTGACTATGTAATACCACCAAGGCCAGCAAGATCCCTGACAAACATTTACGCAGTAGCATGAAGCCAGCAGCAGAAGTTAAAAATGCCCATGACCTTTAGCTAGCAGTCCCAGTTTCCTCAGAATTTCACACCGTGTTCGAGAGGCAAATATCATCTGTACTCCCAACCTCCTCCTTTCATGCACTGCTTTTGTGCMTGTCTCCTAAAAATCACAAGCAAACTATACAATAGTTTAGCCAAAACTCAGGCACGGAAAACATTCAATTAGGCAGAGAGAAAAGCTAACTTCCTCCTTCCTTTTCTTCCTCTCATCAACCCTCCTGCAAAAGATCCGTAGTAAAATTCCTATCTACTTCACTGAAATCAGTATTACATCCATCCTGATTTAACATTAAAGTTTCTTCCAATTTAATTCAGTTTTGTTTTCAACAAGTGAGAAGTGGAAAACAAACAAGAAATTAAAGCCGTGTCCTTAATTATTGCTTATGTATAGCCAATGCTTCAAAGAGCCAGCAGAGTTACTGCGTAGCAATTGCACGACAGGGGCACAGAGCACCTAGTCCTGGCTCAACTCCCAGCCAAGGACGATGCTCACCGCCAAAGCTTGGTATCGGGTGGGCAGGTGCAAAACCTTCCTACTGAAGCCAAAATTAATTTCTGGGCCATGATCATGTCCCAGTGGCAAAACCTGCAGCTTTGTGTTCATTCAAATGCTGCGCATTGTAAACCAGGCTGAAGCTGGCCGTGTTTATTAGGGTTAAGCATGTTTGGCTCTCTTCAAAGTGAGCCCCTGGTTATGATCAGCGCTGTCACAAAAAGTAATCTGAAGTACCTAAGCTGCTTTCTTCTACACTAAAGTGTAAATGAATAAGAAATCAAGTACAGTACCACAAAATGCTTCTCTTCAGCCTCAGAAGCTTGTTTACYATTGCCGTAGTAGCTGAATTGCTGAATGAAATATTTACAACTATTCATGCAATCAAACTCATTTTCCTTAGGAAATAACTGATTAGGTATCTCACATCTGTTCCTGACAATGATTTAAGCCTGTGCTGATCCATATCTAGACCTGACATGAATATTAATGTTTTAGAAACAGTCATCCTTAATAGGAGGGTGATGACAGGCTATCCGGGTCTGGTGGCGATTGACTGCGATTGGGAAGTTCTGTATCTACAGGTGAAGGATGACACAATCAGCCCACAATTTTCTCTAACCTTATGACCTAGGGCTTAGGAAGCCTGGCAGGAGATAGAAGTTAGAGCAGAGCTTGATGCGGAATTATCTTGAGAATTATCTTCCTATCCCTGTCAAAAGTTTTTAATATCTCACAGATGTTTGCTTCCTCTATGCGGAGCAGCAGTCCTGCTCTGCCAGACTCCAACACTGCATGTCATCCTTCCAGCAATGTTTCCCCATCAGGGCTCTTTGAAGCTGCTGCAAGTGTTGCAAGGCTGGGAGGAAAATCAGCTGCTAGTAAAGTTGATTGAGATGATTCCCTAATAAAACATGACGTTCATGTCAGGAAAGACACAAAAATAAATTCCACATTTTTGCTCAAAAAATAGCTGTTTTATGGGTAAACAGTCAATGCCAACGCACTGTTAGAGGGAGAAATCTAATGTTTAATTAATCTGATTTAATTCATCCAGCAATCCTCTTTTCCACAGGAAACTTATCACAAGAACTTACAAAGAAGCAGGAAAAAGAAGTATTTATCACAATGGCTCCAAACTCCATGCTCTTCATTACTGCACAGAGCAAGGGAGAAACCTTCATCCCTCTCAGGTCAACTGCAAAGCTCTTCAATGTTGTGTCAAAGATGTCAATGACAAGGAGATGATCTGCATTACTGCTCCTTCTGGTAAGGTGCATCCATTGAGATAACAGTGCTTCCTAAGTTCTGACACAAGCAACTAGGTCAGAAGAAAACTTTTGGCAACACCTATAATCACTACAAATTTTACTTCAAGGTCAAGGAACCAAATAAAAACAACTGAAGAAAATGAACGTTTGCCTGCAAAGGACCTTGTAGAGCTGTAAATTAAATATAAACGAAGTCTATATAACTGTCTGAACAGTAATCTCTGGAACAGTCAGGAATGCCTCATAAAAGTAGATTTCAAACACAATCCAAAGAATATTAAACTGACAATTCATCTCTCTTAGGACTTCTATACATCATAAATAGGCATTATGCCTTCTATGTAAAGCAGCTCATTATCTGATTTATTCACTGATATCTCTTCTTATTCAAACAATTCAAACCGGACTATACTAGAAAATCCCAGAATAGTTTCCTTGGCACTGCAGCTTTTGAAATAAGATGATGATTTATATTTATAAAATTTTACTTACCGTGCAATCAAATTCATGTTAATATAATACACTATCTCTAAGGACAATTTTAAAGAAAGATGCTATTCCAGCTGGATCACTTATTAATATTCATCTGCTTTCCTTCCAAAAAAATCAAAACACAGAAGTTGTTCTTCTTTGCATTAGTCTTTTTTCCATCCCTCAAGTGAAAACAGAGATTCTGCTCTAGTCACAACAGCCTACTACCAACACACTAATCAGTCTAACACTCTAGATCTTGATAGCTCTACTAGCTGCCTTTTTAACTAGGAATATATCCAAAATAAGGAGTTCCGCTCCAGATTCGAAACATGTGCCCTGGATAAGACGAAGTTCTGATTCAGCCTCATTTCTTGTTTCCAAATGGTTTAGTGGCAATTTTAGTCCAYTGCATTTATTCTTCTCCCATTTTAGGCAATGGATCTTTGCCCTTTCCAGACAGTATACCAGGACTATTACAGAATCATATACACTCTCCTCCTCTAACAACCTTCTTCTGGGACCCTCTCCTTCTGAATTCCGAATTATTTCCAGAAAGTAGAAAAATGGAGCTGTAGACAATTTTCCCACCTAACAAAATTTTCAGCAAGGGTTCCCGAGTTGTGCAAACTTCCCCAAACAACAAACTTCTGCTCCAGGCCCGGTGAGACATAGATATCAGGAGGTCTTGCAGTTGAAGAGCCAAGTCCCAAGAGATGTGAAGATGCCCCAGATAAGAAAGTGATTTAGCTTCACAGAAGTCCATGCTCCAGCAGACTGAGCAGTGAGAATCGTCTGTCCCAGGGCTGGCACCCAAGGGCCAATGTATACTCCCTCTGCAATTACACAGCTCCACATCACCGCTGCCATGTGGGAGGCTAACCCCAGAGCTTACGATGGAAAGAAAACAAAGTAACTCACTTTTTCTTTATTGGCACATTGTCTCCACTAATGACAAGGCTCAGCCCTCTGCAATAACCAAGATTAAATAGAAAATGTAGGTGTTAAGATTAGCACAAAGACTTTGTTTTATTAATACTTCCTACTGTGCCCCTCCCATTAAAAGCCTGCCCCAAAATGAAGCCATTCCAATCATTCTATTTGAAAGAAAAAGCAAACTGTTGATATTAATCTTTAATATATACATCAGTAGCAGAGTCAACCAAAGTCCTGCCTTTTTGCCGCACGTGACTCACTTAACGCACACACTTAATACATCACTTAATAGAATTTGATTGGAAACAGTTTGATCGGAGTGAATATTTTTAATTTACTGTAAATTGTGCCAGTGTACATTACACTCAGAGACAGGACAAACAGGTTTATGGCCAAACTTCCTCAGCAAGGGGCGTAACCCTCTCCAGCTATTACAGCCTCTCTAATTGCAGTGTTTGCTGTGACAAGCCAACAGTGGACCAAACACACAGCATCCTCCTCTATACATAAAAACGTATTTGCAGTTTGTGCAGTAGAGCCTTAAGCAGCCTAAACCCAAGGGCTGACTCCCAGGGACATTAATTTTTCTCTTCGGCTGATACTCTGGGAGAGGTCCTCATGCACAGAAGTTGATGGAAGTTCAACCTTTGCCTTCATCAGGRCCAGGGGTTCATCTCATCCCCTTCAGACAAAGCCTCTGCATTTGCTTGAAAATCTTCCTATAATGCTGCCATGTCTATGCAAAATAATTGGGATGGCAATGGGAGCTATTATCAGCTCTTCTATTGTTCATTTATTTCTCAAAAAAATGGTTTACTTAGTATGTTGCTTATGGTCAAAACTTTATTGTCCTGAAGCAATGAGCCACGCTGTGCTGTGAGTTAAAACAAGATTAAAGTAGGCTGAGCCCAGAAGAGAACAAACAAACCTTATTAATTTCTTTTAAGCATGTGTGTATGCGTGTGTTTGTGGGCTGAACAGATGAAGCAAGAGAGGAGATTAGCATTTTTATGGATATGATTCCTGCCATTGCTACATACTTGAAAATCTTGCCTAAGCTTGGGCAGTTTGTAAACAAGAATAAACACACCTACAAATATCTTTGCATTTATCTATTAGTCAATCAATTAATCAATCTGCCTACAGCTGTCATTCAACAAAGCACCTCACACTGACTTATAGATCTATAGGTGAGGGGGAACACTAATCGTGGCGAGACAGAGGTCCAGTGTAAGTGTCTGCTGAGCCGTGACACTGCCATGGGGAACAGACGGGCTTGCCTAAACCCCAGCCCCGAGCCAGGGCGCAGAGAGCAGCGCAGGTGGCAACTGCAGGTACAACACAGCTACCGGCCGAGCCCAGGTACTCGGTGTAAAACTCCACACATTTCTATTTCATGCAACAGGTCCCTGAGAAGCAGCCCTGGAGGACTGAGGTCCCAGAAGCTGATGGAGGGTGACGTGCAGGGTGGCATAGTCCTCCACGCCATGTGAGCAGCAGTGCGGGGAAGACCAAGCCTTTTGCTCTCCCTGTCTGCTCGGGACCCCCGGGTGTTAGGGACCCGGTGGGAGGGTGGCATAGTTGTCCCCAGTCCATCTGCTCCGCAAAAGGCAGGTAGCACTAGTGTTCAAGGCAGTTGTTACCCAGTGTCACCCCTTCAATCATACCCAGAAGATGTACATCACGAGCAAACCAGCCTATGCTCATCTTCCACCACCATCAACAGGAGGCCATTTCCAACTGCTCATCTGTGCGCTTGTGTGTGTGTGTATCAGTCCTCCAAAGTTAGAGCTCCAAGGTCTTGCTCTGCCTCCCTCCCTCCCTCCCTCCTAAGGAAAGATATATTTTACAGTGTTCTCTGTGACAATGTTTAGCGAGCGTCTTGGTTACCATAGTGTTATGCACTAAAGAAATGTTGACAAATTAATCAATTATACAATTGTGTTTGCCTAAGAATACAAGTCACAGTCAGATGATTCAACGCATTTCAACAGCTCCGTGGAGTTTGGTTAACACACTTCCTCTTCTGCCATCTCAATATTATCCTCATCTGCACTGTCATTTTTCCATATTTCAATTTCTCTTTACAGGCAGCTTATCAGGTATGTGATCTCTGCTTCAGGCTAAGTCAAGCTGTTTTCCTTCTTGCTTGCCTGCTTGCTTTCTGTCGGTTTTTTTCTTTCCTTCTCTCTTTTTTGTAATAAGATGCACATTATACATTCAACTTTCCTATAACAAAACTGTGTTTTAAAAATCACTAATCCATCACTAACGGTCAGCAATCACTTCTTTCTTCTAGAGGTTATCCTGCACAATTGACAGAATTTTGCTCCAATCAGCACCAGAGCAGAGCTGATTTATAGTCCAGCTTTGCAACTTACTTTAGGAATATCAGGTAGAAAGGGAACAGTGGGGACACCAACCCCAGCACTCCAGTCTTGGAAAACAACGCTATTAATGGCTACTTCACAATATCTCTTCAACTTGCCGAGATGCACCAGGAGCCCCAGAACACATCCTCACATCCTACAACAAACTTATGATACACATCAGAAGCACAAAATATTAAACTCTGTTGTGACACAGAAAAGGGCTGGTGAAGATCACTGCCAGTACTGCATGTCCCTGTATCCACACAAAGTTCATTAAACAACGCTAGCAACAGATCCCAGAAAATATACCATGAAGTACAATACAGTTACTGGCAACACAACCTGAATGAAAAATGCCTCTCTGGCCCAAAATCTGACAAACAGGTTAAACTGGGGAGCATGCCAGAAAAAACTGCAGGCAATTGTGCCTGTCTAGTGCTACAAGGAGTCTCTGCGTTGCACACTTTCAATGTCTAGTGCTTGAGAGGAAGGCAAATATGGGAAAAAAAAAGATTCAAATTTGCAGCAACAGGAAAAATTCATTCTTGCCTTGGCTCCCAAGAAAACAGCAGAAGCCTCAATGCATGGGGTTAATAGTGCAAACAAAACCAGGTCCATTCTCCTTTCAACCTTACATTAAAAATACAACTATACTGGAGACCAAAGGACTAACTCTGCAAACTTAATTTCCTATCTCCAGGAACTCTCTAATTTAATTGTATAATCTCTTTCATAAGATTATCAAGATCTATCTTAAAACTACCCTAATTGAAAGACTATTACACAACTTCAATCCATAGGTAGTTAGAAGCTTTATTCTAATTTCCCATCCAAATTTATTCATGACCAACTTAGACAATTTGATCTTGTGTGGATGCTATCTTTTGACTTCGTTTTTCTGCCTTCTTGCTATTTAGCCCCAACTATATGTAAAAAGACCTACTGTAACCTGTCCCTTCATTTGTTCAACTGGCCAGAGCTAAACAAATTATTCTCTTTAACCTCACCTCATACAATAGACGGTCCATTTGTGTAACCACATCTCTAGCCCTCCTGCTGTTGTAATTTAACATTTTCTTGACTGGGATGTCCAGAGCTATGCAAAATCCCAATGGGCTACTCCATGAGCAACAGAAAGCTCTTGTACTGACGCTCTGTATGATGATTTATACAATGATAATATCACGCTTCCCTGAATCTCTCATATTATTTTCCTTTGATATCCAAGGATGTCATTGGTGTCCTTCACAGCTGTATCTCACTGCTCGCTTGCAGGTATCTCCTGACCAGCCAGTGCATCCACATCTCTCCCTTCTGTCACAGACAGCTGATGAGCTCCTGTTTCACACTGGAAATTCTTGTTACTGGTCTCCACGCTTAAAACTTTGCATGACTTCGCACTCAGCACTATTAAATGTCATTCTATTTCTATCACTCCGATCAACAAAGTCATCTAAATTCCTTTCATATGATAATCTGATCCTCCTCCATATTGACAATACCTCCCAATTTTGTGTCATCCCGCACAGCTCCTGGGCACACACCCAAATCCTACCCACAGGTCAGAGCAGCTCCACTCAACAGGCGCAAGCCCAGTCCCAAGGGAGCAACTGCACTAATCTCTCTCCATCCTGATGACTTTCTTTGAATACCTCTCTCCTTTCAGACAACTTTATTTGCATGCAACTGTTGTATCTTTTCCTCAGCCAGCTCCTTTTCCACCTTTCAATTCTTGTATTGAACCACCATCTTCATTTTAAGCAATGATGTCCTGTGGGGCATGGTATCAAATGCTCGGCTCTAGATAAATTACATTCCTGCCTTACCCCACCTGAATGATCTGTTATACAAAAAAGATGTTAGATTAGTCTAGCACAATCCATCTTTGATAAAATCTTGTCGTAATTTAGCCTGCTTCCTCATTATTTCCATGTCTAATTATTCTTTCCTACAAAAT
Organism: Phoebastria nigripes; assembly: GCA_035582835.1. Lineage (NCBI taxonomy): Eukaryota > Metazoa > Chordata > Aves > Procellariiformes > Diomedeidae > Phoebastria > Phoebastria nigripes. The sequence continues at coordinate 5,377,440 of JAYKAV010002220.1, forward strand.
ACGTCATGAGACACTGCGTACTACTGCATTCAATCAGCAGGCCTATAGTTCCCGGCATTGCTTTTTTATTTTTTGACTGTATAGGGACTCCGTGTACAAGACACAAATGCTTCCTCTCTTCTGCAGAGCCATGGGAGAGCAAGCCTTGTGCCACTGCTTTCAGTATTCCATGACTGGGATTATTGGCACGTCTTCATTTGTCTCACTAAGATATTTAAGTTTTGCTTGTTTTCTTTTTTTTTTTTTTAACTTTGCTATGAATAGCTTTCAGTCTCCTGCAGATTTATTAGTAATTACACTCTGTTCCAGATTCTACAGAAGGTTCTGCTTTCATGAGAAAGTTGTGTCATTATTTAGAGACATCAGTTCTCCTTTCAGTTTAGGCACGGCTAATTTCAGTTCTGTGTAAATTGACTAAGTGCAGGTTTTGGCTGAACCCAAGTAAGTTCATTCGAACCAAAATAAGAATGTCCTTACGTGAGGCCACCTCAGGTTAATCAAATCACTTTAAAAACAGACTTAAACCAAATTGGTGTAATCTCGCCATGTAGACAAGGCCAAAGCCAATAATGGAATATGAAGTAGGTCAAAGGCTCTCATTAATTGCACACACTTCTGTGGTTTGACTGAATCTGGTKCTTCTGAGGCTGAGCAGATGTGCAGCCAGCAAGCCCAGCTGTGTACAGAGTGCTTGTCGAGGCCTTGCCACCACCTCAACCTCACGTAAAACCGGGGCTCAAGTGGGACTGGAGTAATAATAAAGAGGCTTTTGCAGGGCTTCTGCACAGGGGCACTGTTCGTTCAGCATACAGACCACAGGGCAAGAAGTCGCTCTGTGCTACACAGTCCTGCGTGCACCAAAAGTAGCAGAGAAATAAGGAAAAGAGAGAAATGGCCTCAGCCTGGGCAGCAGAAGGGGACAGACACGGCAGAGCTGCAGCCAGGCGAGCCCCACCGGCTGCGGCTGTGCCGACAGGCACAGAGTCGCTATTGCAGCGGGACGACGTCGGCACATCGAGCAGACCGTGGCCTTAGGTGAACAAAGACTCGCGTGAAAGAAGGGTGTCAGCCTGGTCGTAAAAAATAAATACAGTTTTTGTACCTGCCTGCCTTACTTAATAGAGATTTGGAACTAAAGTGATACAGAGGTGTATCATTTTAATAATACCAGCAAAGACTGGTCCATACTATTTTGATTTTTATAGGGTTTACTATTTTGGTTAAAGCCGTATTATTCCACTAGAATCCATAACTGTTCCAGTACAAGCCTGGATTCAGTTGTTCTGGTATAGGCACCTAGCTTATTCCCCCAGTCTTGAAGGAATGAGCTATGCTGGCATCAAAACCTTTGTATCATTACATGTGAATCTCGGGAGGTTGCATAATTTAAGGCAAAACAATGCAACTTCTGTGCATAGACAAACCCTAGCTCCAAACTGTAAAGACATCCTACCCATTTTTTGATACTACTAATGAGCAGAAGTTGGATTCAACATCAGTATCTCTGAAATGTAATGCTGCTTCCAACACCATGAGACTCTAATTATGAACTACTTATTTGCTAATTTTAATCTTTAACGCTGAGCTATTTTTGAGTACTTGATGTGTGTCTTAAACCAGTGAAATAATTTAATACAGACATAGTCTGAGTGGCTAAAAACCAGGAACCATCACATACCTTGCTGCCGAATTTCACTGAAGTTTGTAGTTTATCAAAAAAATTTCAAACCAATTTTACTTTTTCCTCTAGATCAAATAACTCTAAGCCACAGCTCTGAATGAACAGAATAAATGAGCAGTAAGCAACTACTCCTAAAGCCATTTGCATTTTTCCTATTACATCTTCCAGAAAAATTCTAAAGATTCAGTAGTAAACATGTTTAGCCCAAGAGATACGAATGCCTCCCTTCCACACAAACTTCCACTTTTGGTTTAACTCCTCAGGGTCCTCTCCTCATTAGTGCTTGCCGCATTTGTCAGAACTTCATCAGCAACAGAGCCCCGAGTGCTGTCATTACGGTGCATCAGAGCACAGAGTGCTCTGTTCCTCCGTGATGCATCGCTGACACACTGGTTTACTCTGATCAGCACATTACACGAAAATTATCTTTTTTTAAATACAGTTTCTAGAAAACCAAAAATCCAAATGTRTTTTTCTGACTGGATAACCATGGTGAGGCATTGCAGCCTCGGAAGTTTATAAAAATTACACAAATTCCCAACCAAAACAGCACATGTTGTAGTATGTTCACTACAAGGGGTTCACACTGCATACTCCTGAAATTATCTGCTGCTTCAAACAACATTCGTAGGACCTATGAGGACTGTAAAGCCTACGTATCAAAAACACGGAGAGCTAGCTGTCTCTTTAAGGCAAGTTCCCATTTCCAGAGCTAGGGATTAGCAAGCAGCGATCCAGCAAAATAAGGACAGGGGAGCACCATCATTCTGCCTAAAAATGAAGCAACTTCTGACATTTTCCCATCTATACACCAGAACGTCTCGTCCCATTAGTTAAATCAGCACCGCCGCTTTCACTGCACTCGACAAAATAAACTCAGGCTAATAAATAACCCTGCCCTCCCAGGTTATACTGCACCCTCACAGGCGGGTAAAGCATGGGACAGCTTTGATTGCAGGTACATTATCTCCAGGGCTACTCCCCTCCTGAAGAAGACAACTTCATTCAGGGATCAGTGCTAGTTGGCACTTAGGCGCCGGTTATGCCCCCAAAAAGGGACTGCCGTGCTGGACTTCTCCAAAATCCACTTAGGAGGGACCTGCTCTGCGGATGGCTGAGGAGCCTCCTGCCTTCAGGGACTGTGGCATTTTACAAAGGACAAGTGCTCTCTAAAGTGCATATGACACCTCATTTATGAATCACGCAGGGCTCAGCTTTGAAGTGTGCTTCCAGTGCAAGCTACCCAGAGCAATCAGTTTGCGATTTCTGCCATTAAGGACCAAGGCTTGGAGTTATCATTCACAAATCCACAGCTGAAACACATGAGGGACTTTCAAAGCCTTCATAATTCTCCGCTTATAAGGTATCATAATTCTCCGCTTGTAAGGTAAACAGTCTGTAAAATCAAATGACACAATAACCCTGGTGGGAGGAGTAACTTTTCAACCTGGATTTTAGATGCTGTATTTAGGCGCAAGACTCAGTTCGGAGGTTTTTCCCCACCGTGTTTTCAGACAAACGCATTCCCAGACCGACAGAAATTCAAGACAGAACGAGAAGACTGCGATCAGGCCCATTTTAGCCTCCAGCAAATCGGTTTCCCCCCGCCCCAAAAACCCCGCACCTCTCAGTTGTGCTCAGTCCCGTGGCTATTCCCCAGCCGGTCCGTAACCGGGGTTCGCGGGCACCTGCGGGGACAGGGGGGGGAAGTCGGTGCCCGGCCCTCAGGACATCGCCCCGCCCGGGGCTGCGGCTGCAGCACCCGGAGACCCCTCCCCGCCTCACCTCTACAACGCAAAGCCCCCCGAGCAGCCTGCGCTGCGCTCCCGTGCCCGTCCTGCCGACGCGCGGATTTTTTTTTGGGGGGGGAATCAGACGACTGAAGTTGCGGCTGTAAATTTTCCTCTCCAAAACTTAACTGGGACCGGCCTGGAAGCGTTGGGCGAGGGCAGGGCGAAGCGGCGGGTGCTGCGCACCCGGCCCTGCAGCGGGGGCTCTTCCCGGGGCGCACCGCAGCCCGGGCCGCCGCTCCCCGCGGGCTGCGAGTGAGGGGACCCCCTCCCGCACCCCCGCACCCCGCGCGGGACCGCAGCACCCCTGGCCCCGCCGCAGGGGGGGGTACGTACCGTCTAGGAGGATGCGTGTCCCGGCGCCGCTCTCAGAGCCATGCCCAGCCCCGGCGCGGTGCCCCCCCGGCGCCAGGGGTTACCGCCCGCCCCGGGGTCCCGCTGCCCGGAGGAGACATGGCATGAGCGCGGGCAGGGCAAGGGGCAGGGCCGGCGCGGCGGGGGGCTGGGCGCAACGTGGGTGCGGGCTGCCGGCGCGCTGCGGCGGGACTTGTGAAACTCGCCTATTGCGGCGGCCGGTTGTGTAACGCGGCGGCGGCGGAGCCCGTCCTCCCGGCACTGCACAGGCGCGCTCCTCCCCCCTCCCGCTGCCACCGGCAGCCGCGGGCCGGCGGCAACCCGCCGCGCGCGCCGAGCGCGGGCCCGCCCGCATCGCCCCCCCTCC